>LPNX010608521.1:0-246182 GCA_001517045.1 Pseudotsuga menziesii
TGAGCAGCTGCCTCAGAGAACCAAAACGTTTTCATACTTAGAGGGTTCAGAACTGCAGTATATTCCAGCCAATCTCTCCGGCACAGCAAGGCTATCAGCCCTGTAAATCGACGGATCCATCGGGCACCTCCTTCCTTGAGGGCGTCACCTTTTTCTCTGATTGGGCGTCTTATTGCTGGAGCATTCACCGGAGACAACAGAGATCAGTTCCTCTTCGATCCAGATCTCAGTACTTGCAGACTTTATCTGCAGCAGTTCATCCAGTTATCAGTGGTAAGTGTGCATTCTGTCTCACAAACCGTAACCCTAATTTTTCCTATAAAATAGGGATTTTTGCCTGGCAGTTTGTAAGCCCAGTTGTACCCGCATAATTGTTTAGAAATAGAAAATATCGGGATTTGGGATATTTCAAAATCTAAAGCATTTTTCCAGAATTAAAACAATGACCAGATTAGTAGTAGAATAACCGGACCAAAGCTCAAGGAAAACTAAATGACCATTTTGTATCATACAGGGGAAAAAATGCAATCTTTCTTAATATGTAAAGTTACATTTTCTATCAATATAGGTTCCTTTTATATACCACAAGAAAAAGAAAAAATGGCAGACAAAGCAAACTAAAAAAGAAACAGCATCATCTACAATAGTTTAATTGACAGAACCAAGAAGAAATCTAGATTCTTAAGCATTTTTAGAATTAAAATAATGACCAGACCATGTGAAATAATTGTTTCGTCTTCTCACATTGTCACCCAAAACGGACCAATACCAGTTTCCTCTCTAGAATGATGTAATGCACTTAAAACTCCCATCTTTGTTCACAGAATTCCACATTGAGCTGTAAGCACTGATTATAGGCTACTAGCATTTATATAGCTCTTGTATTCCACAATGGAAACAATGAGAAAGGAAATCTAGGTGACTGTATTGAAATCTAAAAATCAACAGTTATACAACATATCTCTTATATACAACAGTATATTGAAGTCTAGACATCCTCAAAATTGTCTTAGATAATTCTGGTGATTCCTTAAACTATCAACAGTTACACAGTAGATCATATATACAATCATATATTGCAAATTACACATCCTCAAAATTATTCAGGGGAATTCAGATTGCAAATCAATCCCTTCGTATTACTCTTAAGACAATCTTCATGGCCCAACTGTCCTTGAAACACTCAAGTGAACTCTAATAAGTAATGACCACTTAATTCTTCTGAAAATACACATTGGCAAAACAAAGTATTTCAGAGACAGCAACTCTAGAATTGAAATGAAAACTGTGCACAAATTCAAAAAGCTGCAATCTGTCTTCTACATGGGCAGGGTATAAAGGTTGATCAGGTAAGAAGTTAATTATTTCTGCTCTATAAGACCTTGTTAAGTTTGTTTGGAAAGCTTTCTGAACTTATCAACGATCTTTTGAAGAGCTATTTTAGCCTCATCCAATGTCTCCACCTCATGGCCACTTTCAAATGATATACGTTGGACATTGAACTGTACAAAATAAAAAGAAGGATTTTGAATCAGAAACGCTTCAGAAATACTCAGAAAAGAAACATATACAACATTGAATTTCAATAATTGACTTATCAATAGATGAAAATCACCTGTGCACCCTGGTGAACACGAATGTCTGTCCCTTGCTATAAATTGAAATGAAGGCAGCAGGAAAGAATCATATACAAAATTGAATTTCAAAATTGACATCAAATAGACAAAAATCACCTGTGCACCCTGGCGGACACGAATGTCTGTTCCCTTGCTATCAATTGAAATAAGGGCAGCATCATCCACCTCTATTTCTATTGATAATAGTTCTCTGAGTGGCTTTGAAAACATTGCATTCAATTCCTATAGTAGAAAATAAATCAGCACAGTATTACTACATTCTGCTCTTGAACACAATGAAAGAAAAATGAGCATGCATCTTATGTATGAAGCAAAATCAGCAATAAATAATAAACTTCCAAGGTCAGTGTGCTACAGAATTATAGATTAGCATTCTCAGAATTGCCAAAACAAGAATCGCAGATAAAAATGATCGGGAAAACAAACACCAGGACAAACAAATCACCAGGCAAAGAGGCTTATAAAGATTTTAACGCAGGTTTCTTCACACACAAGCCATGAATAGAACATGACTACCCCTGAGTTCATTTATTGATTATTTCCATAAGTATTGAACAAACCTTCAAATTTTGCTCTCCACCGTTTTCTGCAATCTTGTCAGGTTGTACATTCTCGTATTCACGGACATCAACCCATGCCACTGTCCCAAATCCTCCAATAAAATAGACATCACTGCCATTCAAATCATATAAACACAGAAGATTCAAACCAATCAGGAGAGAAATTGATTGCAAGGGAGGACATCTTACGAATTATGTCAGTAGCAAACTAGTCTCATTAGGTGCATCAGATAAACGTACAAAATTTAAAACATTCTTGTTACCATAAGTTGTTGCAGTAAAAGTGAAAATTGGTGGTCAACCTACCAAGATGCCACAAAAAACATGCATATCATGTGCTTCGAAAAAATCTTCCCTGCTGCCGAAGAGAATATCCCTGACCTACTTTTTTGTCTGCTTTTGACTATCTATTCCTCAAAATAAATGTGTTTTCTTTTCTTCCAAGGACAACCCCATGGGTAAATCCCAGGCACTTCCCCACATTTCGCGGATAGTGTCCAGTCTAAACATGTGGGCTCTGATTACAGCGCCTGGCACGGTGAGGACATCGAGTGAGGCACACAACAGAGGCATCCAGCTTGGGGGACCAAACCCAAGACCCCTTAAGACCCCTTGCATGAAACTCAAAGCACTGAACCACTCAAGCTAGCCCACTATGATAATAAATGTGTTTTCATTTTAATGCATGTTTAGTTTTTCAATGTTCTTAGTTGAACCTCAGAGCTTAATTCCCTTAACACATTGACTACAAATAAAATGTTGCCTAAAAATTATGCAAAGAAGCCTGTTTGTCAGAGGCCTGTTGTCAAACAGGACTCCAATTCAACATAGCACTACATGCTTAACAAAGCAGATAAATAAATGGTTTACCAGTCAAAGTTTGCAAAAGAAAAATTATCAGGACGGTATGTTTAAAAGTTTATCCAAAAGCTTGTTCTTCTAGATATCAATGTAGATGGGAAATATACAGAAGAAATACAAGTAATGGATTGAACAAGGTATTGCTATTAGATGACCTTTCATTTTCTAATAATCTAAATATTGCATGATGAGATCTCAATCTCCTCATCAATCATTTATCCCAAGTTTACATATGTTTTCGCTCCTTTCCCAAGCACAATAGAGGCAGGGTTTGAATGGTGTATGCAACTGAGAAACTGTGTAATCGACGAATGGATGTTGTTTTGTTGAAGTTTTGAGTAAAACTTTTGCTTGCAGGTTGAATGCAAACAGATTCACTTGTTTACAATTGAGGTTGAATCAGCAGTAGAATATTGGATCAACATAACAGTGAATTTTAATTTTGGCAACAGGGCTTCATGACTGGATTGCCTACATATTTTGGCATGAAAACCCTCTTGCACCTAACGTTCAAGTGGGCTATGTATGTGACCTGGGCTCGATAGAGTGATGCAACGGTACCTATGGTGGGGGGGGAGGGGGGCATAGATCCCGGGGTCCATTCCGTGGGGCCTGGGCTACCCTTGATTCCCAATGCTGGAATAGCAGGGAGCCAGCTCAAGTTGAAAAAAGATATGTAACTCAAATTATCTTAATATTTGTAAATGTAAATGTAACTCGTTGCCGAGAGGAAAAACCCTTCTACAAACTAAAATTTACACAATGCGGGACTCTGCAACTTCTCTACAAAAAATGCATTCAGTACACTCAGAAAATGCATTCAACATCGGATGTAATAACTGCACAATGTGCAGCAGCCTTTATTAAATAAATAGAGTAAAACCTCTGGACTTTTATTACATTGTACGTACACAATATGGCTGCAGCCTTTGCTACTACTCAGCCATGAAGCCTCTACACCTACAGGCTACACTCAACAAACAGATTTTTGTTAGTTTAACTCCAAAATTGTTTACACCTTATTTTAAGGTGCTTCATGAAATTTGGGGTATATGGTGTATGACTAGTCCGTGGATGGTATGAGATGGATCATATCATAAGAAATGGTCCGTGATGGATCATATCATAGTTAAGATAGCTTGCTCGGTGGATGCTTGACCTTAGGATGGTGCTGGCTTGGCTTTCTTCCCTTGGGTGTTGGAGACCTCTTCATTGTTTGGTGGACACCCTTCATTGAGGCCTCATGGAGGAGCCACTTACTTGGAGAGCACCCTTCAAGGATGTGGAGTGTTTTGCATCATGGAGGAGGGGGCTTCAAGCCCTAGTTGGCATGTGGCAGCCTGGTTACCTGTTCGAAGGATTGGAGATGGCTCAAGGACACCTAGGGATTCAATAGTGTTCTTGTAGGGTGTAGCTGACCCTATGGAGTACATTGCTTAGGAGGATCGATGGAGTCCGCGGAGGCTCGTGATGGAGTGGTGTGGACTTGCCTTGCATAGCTACATCACCTTGAAGCATAACACATGCACTTTAGAGTGGATGTTTCACTTGTGATGACCTACAAGGGCTCATGTAGGTTGCTTGTAAGGGTTTGTGCCCACGTAGTATTGTTGGCTTTCCTAATTTATCATATAAATAGGGGAAGAAGAGAGACTTTCCATTCATATCACTTGTGTGTTCATTCTGTAACGAACATAAATAAGATAATAATTAAATAATTAATAGTTAGGTTAATTAAGTTATTATGAAAGGAGGCGTCTCCTCAACATCGAGTGTCCAAGCCATATTTAAGGCAAATACATCATTGTAATATTTTTATCTATTCTATCATCAATACAAATATATTATTATTATGGCTTATTTGATTTACCAAATCTTTTGGTGAATTCATTGTGTGAGCGAATATTTATTCAGCTCATTTGGTATCAGAACCTCGTTGGTTAATCCGGCCTTTGGCCATTAATTTTCAAACTTTGTCTGGTTTGTTGGCTTTTAGCCTCACTCCAGGGTTTCCCTGAAATCCTGAATCCCCCCAGACTGCCACCTTCCACTACTCATCCCCATTCCATTCCTCTTCGCACTTCTCCCTCAGATACACCTTCTTAGCCACGCATTCTCCTCCCTAACTTGCACGTTCTCCCACACTGAAGTCGCAGTTCCCTTCTCCACCTCCACGCAACTCGCAAACCACGCCCCCCCCATCTCCCTTCCGGCCTCTGGCTCTGTCCAGCCCCATCTCCCTCCATTCTCCCACACTCTTCCATTTTCATCCTTCTACCCGCGTAGAACTATCTCCATTTCCTCCACGCAGAATTCTATAACCCCCCGCAGCCTGCGATTAGCTCCATAGCTCCACGCCCACACCATCCTGCCTCTCCACCTCTTCAACGCTCCTCCGTTGCCCCATATGCTGCCCCATCCACGCTGCTTCCATCCTTTCTCCATTCCACCAGCTCCAGCGCCATCCCTTCCTCCATCACGCGCACTCCTCCACGCCCTGCCAACCCTCGGCCCTCCTCCCTTCCTGCTCCCTCCCGCCTCCTGCATTCACCTCCACCTTGCCAACGCCTCCACCAAGTCGACACGCCAACACCAAAACCCTAACCATCCAATTTAAAAAAAAATTATAATAATATTTATTATTTAATAATTATTATTATAATTTAAAAATCCTAGCTTCTACATTTCATTTAATAATAATACAATTAAATTATTATTATTATTATTATTATTTTACTCTATTTCAAAAAAATTATAATAATATTGTTATTAATTATAAATATTATTATTATTATTATTATTATTATTATATATATATATATATATAGTTATTAGTTAATAATAACTATTGGAAAACAAAAAAAGGAAGATCTTCTATCATCGAAGAAGCGAAAGAAAAGAAGACAAGAAATCAACACTATATATCGTCGAAAAAGCCAAAATCAAAGGAGGACTCATCAAGAAATCGATAGCCATCTATCATCAAAGAAATCAGAGACCATGGAAGTTGGTTTGCGACTACAAATAGAGAAATTAGAAGCCAAGTTAAAGTGCTATCAAAGAGACAACGAAGATTTACGCGACAGGAATAAAAATTTGGAAGTAATAATTGAAATACATAAGATAGAAGAAAAGTACAAGGAAAAAAACATTTCCAACCAGAAAAATCATATAGAAAAATTATCTGCGCAAATTGAAGAATTAAAAGACGAAAATGATTTCAATCAAAGATTGAAAAATCAAGATATAAAGAAAGAAATAAACGGTTACGAAGCGGAAATAATACGCTTGAACAAAATCATTAGCGACAAGGATGAAGAACTAATGCAGATACGACATAAATTAGAAAGTCAAGAATCAGAGGTCGGCCAATGTCAACAATAGATAAAAGTTCTTCAACAACAAAATGATGACTCTAAAAAGGCACACAAGCTGGAGATCGCAAAGAGTAATAAAACACTATCCAACAATCCGAAGAAATTTTCAGATTAAGAAATCATAACAAGACACTAGTCACAAAAATTAAGAAGTTGAAAAATAGTCAGAAGACGAACCAATCTATGGAAGACATTGAAGGAAATCTTCTAGATAAGCAGGAAGAAAATAACTACATCAGAAGTCATAACGAAGATCTTAAGGAACGACTTAAGAAGTCTGAAGATGACAGGAAATCGAAAGTAGAATTGATTAAGAAGTTCCAAAATGATAACATGCAGTTAGAAAACAAGTTGGAAAAGATACAAAACAAAACCTTAAAACATCAACGGACGAAAAAACAACTTCCAGCCCAGATCAATGCTCAAAAGATGACACTCGTAAAAAAAAAAAAAAATTGTGAAAATTCCCTATCGACACCCCAACCATAAAAACTGATATCCTAAAAAGTGGGAATTGTCGAAAGCTAATGGTACCAATGTGATCAAAGCTCCTAACGATAGATCAGTATGGAATGCCAACAGTCTACAACAAATCAATTTGGGATAGATTGATTCGTCCACATATCAGAAGTTATGCTCAACTCTTAGCAGTTCGTACCGACATGTTTCGTCAGCTACGACACCACAAAAAAATGAATGCAGAAACATTATAAGGCTTTGAGGACAAAGCCTTTCTAAGAGAGTCGCAATGTAACGAACATAAATAAGATAATAATTAAATAATTGATAGTTAGGTTAATTAAGTTATTATGAAAGGAGGCGTCTCCTCAACATCAAGTGTCCAAGCCATATTTAAGGCCAAGACATCATTGTAATATTTTTATCTATTCTATCATCAATACAAATATATTATTATTACGGCTTATTTGATTTACCAAATCTTTTGGTGAATTCATTATGTGAGCGAATATTTATTCGATTTTGTAATGTCCCCCCTCTAATTAAGCATACCAAACACCTACTAACCTATTTAATTCCCTTAGGTTCGAGCGGGTACTGCATAAGAGGGAATTAACTGAACGGATTTGATACTTAGAGCACTACAGGACATTCCTTCAGCGTGAAATCATCAGTCGGATGGAAGAAGCCTTGTTTCTTTAGGCTTAAAAGTCAACATTAAAATAGAATTGCATGCATGCAAAAGTAAAGCGGAAACCCTAAAAGTGACATGCAAACCCTAAAATTTTATGAGATTCTATTTAAGAGGGTAATGAGACCAAAGAAGGTTACTTATGATTATTATTGATTTTGGAGCTCTTGAGTAGCAGCACAGCGTGCGACCACAGCAATTGGGGTTGAAGACGACGTCTTCAGCTAACGGGGTTTCGGCAGTGAGATATCTGCCCTAGTCTCATCCAGGTTCACCATCCGCTCTTCAACTTATTCATCCAGTTGCGGTTATCCAGTATCCATCAGAGATTGTTTGCAGGAACACATGTGCAGCCATAGGGGGTTTTTAGCTGGAAAACCCCAAATCATTCGCTAGGTCCTCAGATCGTCGTTTATCTTCAGAATACAGGCACCATTCTCATCATCGGTATCATCCTCCAGTACCTGGTGATTATCAGATCCTGTCTTGCTCATCCGGAGCAGTTCTCATCAATTTGGGAATCAGGGGGGCGTGAGCAACTAAACCTCCAGTTCAATTCGCTAGCCTGCTTAGGGATCTCAGAACTTCTACATGTGTCAAGCTTCCTCTCCGGCACGGGAAGACTACCACTCCTGCAAATTCTCAGCTGCAACAGACACCTCCTTCACTGAAAACGTCACCCTTAGCTGATTTTGGGTTCATGCTGTTAGGGTATCACCGGAGGCAGAGAGCACTAGTTCATCACCAAATCGGCTCTTGATACATGCATTTTCTCTCAGGAGCATTTCAGCCGGCTTATTAGTGGTAAGTATTACATTCTATCATGCAAACCCTAACCCTAAATTCAGCTATAATATAGGGCAATTTTGCATGGCAGTTTGCATGCCCGGCTATTTCAGTAATTTTGCATAGTTCAGTAGAATATCAGTATTTGGGATAATACAGTGGTATCAGAGCATGTCCCTTGCCAGCTGTGGGCTTGAACATGAGAAGTAGATGAATACAGAAGAGGACACTTTTGTAACCTATAGAAAAAGAAGGAGTAGGTAAACGGAGGACTTTGAGGATATCAAACTAGAAGATACCAACTTAGACATGGATCCAACAGGTATACACTCTGACAGGGGAAAAGGAACAGGTGAAGATGAGGACAGGATGGAGTTTCGCAACCTAGTATATGCATTGCAAGACTTAGCCAAAGGGCAAAAAGATGCACTTAATGCAATCAACAGATTATCGGCGAAACCGGAACCAGGTAACAACAGTACGCCTCCCTCACCAGTAGATAGAGGGTCTACAAGCAGCAGTGGGAAGGTTGTATACACCAATATACAGAATACACCCCACATATATAACAGACCTTCCAACAGGCCTACTATGCCTCACTTCTTGGCAGATGCAGTAGGAGGTCCAGTCATGCAGGTAGAACCTAGCGAACCCTTTGGGGCTTATTTGCAGGAATACAGGGACTTAGGGGATGAGTTTCATGCAGCCATGTCTTTTTCGGATTTTTGCAACATGAAGAGGAGGAACATGCCCAGGAATTTGAACAAGGGATTCAATCATAACTATGAGTTGCAAAAAACCTTGGACAGGTTTACCATCCCAAACTTTAATGGGACTCGCGAAGGTTCAGTGAGGATATGGGTTCAGAATTTGGATACCTATTTCCAACTCAATCCCATGATAGAGACAGATGCCATTAAATTGGCTACACTTCACCTAGACGGAGAGGCTCATGAGTGGTGGTACCACGGATTAGTGACATTGGGTCACAACACCATCCATTCCTATAGTGAGTTCACTCAGAAACTCATGGAGCGGTTCAACAGGAAAGATCTAGAGATACATTTCAGAGAGTTGGCTCAACTCAAACAGACAGGTAGCGCCAAGGCCTTCATCTCAGAATTCCAGAGGATAGCGGTCATGGTAATAGATGTGTCAGAGAGCAGGTTAACAATGTTGTTTACTGAGGCCCTAACAGAGCCACTACGGGGATGGGTGAAAGCCTACAAACCCCCCACTCTACAGGATGCCATTAGTTGAGCCAGAGATCTCCAAGACTCGGTCCCGAAGAACAGGTTCCCTCTCAAAACCAACTTTCTAGTTAGAAACAAGGACAAGAAACCTTTCCAGCAGGATTTTCCAAAGAAAACATGGTTAGATGAGGACATTAGGAAAGACTTGAGGCGTAAAAAATTATGTTTTACTTGTCAGAAACCATGGGTTCCAGGACACAGGTGCGCAGGAAAGGCCAAGGCTCATTACATCGAAGTATATTCGGACAGTGACGGGGAGGACTATGAGCACGAGGCGACAGAAGAATTACGGGCAGCAGAGGAAGAGTCACTCCAGGGTGATACACCAAAGGGAGTTATTGCTACGTTATCTGGAGTACCTAGATTCCATACTCTCAGGGTCAGAGGAGTAGTACAAGGCCACAGAGTGGGAGTATTGATTGATGGGGGAGCAACCCACAATTTCATTGATTCTGCTTGGGTAGCCAAGAGGGGTATTCCAACAGAGAAGTTCGAGGGATTTACTGTAGCTGTGGCCAGAAACTCTAGCATGGAGTGCAACTATTGGATTCCAAAACTGAATGTCACATTAGGCAACTACCAGATGACAGATTCATTTTATGTAGTAGATGTGGTAGATACACATGTAGTATTAGGCATTCAATGGCTTTATTCAATAGGGAAATATACTACAGACTACCGAGCAATGGAAATGGAAATCTAGGGGCAAGATGAAAAACGGATAGTTTTGAGGGGCATGAACACTTATCCCCCAAAACCAGCCTCTTCACAGAGAATGGAGGCAATACTCAGACAGGATGACATAGAATGGGCTGCAAAATGTTTTGTCACCTTTAGAAAACCTCCAGAGAACAACACACAACACCCAGATGATATTCAGGCTTTATTACAGAAACACAAAAAGGTATTTCGGGACCTTCCAGCAGGTAGACCAACAGAAGGGGCTTTTAGCACATCATTGAGCTAGAGGAGGGGACACAGGCAGTCATCACCACTCCTTATCGGCATCCCAAAAGATATAAGGATGAGATCAAGAAGACGATCAAGGAATTACTGGAGCTTGGATACATTCGGCCCAGCTCTAGCCCTTTTGCATCATCAGTGGTCTTAGTCAAGAAAAAGGATGGCACATTGCGAATGTGCATCGATTAAAGAGCACTCAACAAAAAGACCATCAAAAACAGGTATCCCATCCCTAGGATGGATGAACTCATGGACGAGATGCAGGGCGCCAAATACTTTTCAAAGATTGATCTTCGCTCAAGGTACCATCAGATCCAAGTAAGGGATCAAGACATTTCTAAAACAGCTTTTCGTTGTCACTGTGGTCACTATGAACTTCTGGTCATGCCTTTTGGACTTACCAATACTCCAGCCACTTTTCAATCATGCATGAACCATACTTTCAAAGCTCAGTTACGTAAGTTTTTGCTAATATTCTTTGATGACATCTTGATTTACAGCAAAACATGGGAGAAACAACTGAAACATCTGGACAAAGTACTGAGCATTCTAGAAGAATGCTCGCTTTACGCAAAGATGTCCAAGTGTGAATTTGGCATGAAGGAAATGTTGTATCTAGGGCACATAATCAGTGCAGAATGGGTACAGGTTGATATGGAGAAAATCTGAGCTACCAGGGATTGGCCCACGCCAAAAACAGTCACAGAATTGAGAGGCTTCTTAGGCCTTTGCACATATTACCGAAGGTATGTTAAGGGGTTCTCCCAATTCGCCGCACCCCTCATAGATCTCACAAAGAAGGGAGCCTTCACCTGGACAGAATTAGCACATAAAACTTTTGAGATGAAAGTCATCATGAGTTCTTGCCTGGTTTTCGCATTACCAAACTTCTCACAACCATTTGTAGTAGAATGTGATGCCTCAGGGGAAGGGCTAGGAGCAGTATTGATGCAAAACCATCACCCCATTGCATTTGAGAGCAGGAAACTGAAGAACTATGAGCGCCACTACTCCATATATGACAAAGAGATGTTAGCTATCTTACATGCTCTCATTAAATTCAGACAGTACCTGGTGGGCAGCAAGTTCAAAATCACGACAGATCATAACAGCCTCAAGTACTTCTTGGAGTAGAAGGAGTTGAATGAGCGCCAACAGAAATGGGTCTGCAAAGTGCAAGCCTACGATTTCGAGATAGAGTATGTGAAGGGTAAGAACAATATAGTAGCTGATGCATTATCCAGACGACCCACTTCATTATCTCTCATGAGTAGATCTACAGATTTGAGGGCTCTTCTCTTAGTAGAATACTCCAAAAATAAATTCACTTGCGAATTAATGGATGGGAACGTTCAGGATGACAGGTATAGAATTATCGATGACATTATCTATTACAAGAGCAGGATATACCTCGTCCCAGAATCAGCTTTAAGAAAGAAAATCATACAGGCGTCACATGACTCTCCACTATCAGAACATCAGGCTTTCTTGAAGACCTACAGGGAGATCCGAGAGAGGTTCTCATGGAAGGGTCTCAAGGGGGAGATTATGCAGCACGTGCGGGAATGCAGCATTTGTCAGCAAAATAAGGTCGAGCACATCCATCCAGCAGGGTTACTTCAACCGCTACCACTTCCGGAATAGAAGTGGGAAAGTATCTCCATGGACTTTATTACAGGGTTGCCCAAGGTCCAAGGGCGAGATTACTTATATGTCGTGGTCGATCAACTGACCAAATTCGCCCATTTCTTTGCTATATCATAATTACTTTGCAAGCCAGGTAGCCGAGTTATTTTTCAGAGAAATTTTCAGACTACACGGGTTACACAAAACCATAGTCAGTGATCAGGACAGTAAATTCACCAGTGCCTTCTAGCAGGAGTTATTCAGATTGGTAGGGACAGAACTCGCTACCAGTACGAGCTATCACCCGCAAAGCGACGGACAGACTGAGATTGTCAACAAGTGGGTTGAAGGGTATCTGCGCAATTATGTAGCAGGCCAACAGAGGACATGGATTAAGTGGCTACACTTAAGGGAATACTCTTACAATACCACCTACCACATGTCTATCAAGATGACACCTTTTAAAGCACTGTATGGCTATGAGGCACTAAGCTTCGCAGATCTAGCCTTTGGAGATAGCAGAGCACCCAAGGCCAAAGATTGGATACAAGACAGTCAGGATATTCTCAAAATCCTGAAAGAAAACTTACAGGTGGCACAGAATCAACAGAAACTATACGCAGACAGACACAAGGTTGAGAGGAGCTTCAAGGTAGGAAATCTGGTATATTTGCGGTTACAACCATACAGACAATCTTCCCTCCAACAGAAAGGAGCGGAGAAACTAAAACCTCGCTTCTATGGTCCTTACAAGGTAATTCGAAAGGTTGGAGAGGTGGCTTATGAGCTAGAACTGCCAAAAGAAAGCAAGATTCACAATGTATTCCATGTGTCCAGTCTCAAGAAAACATTAGGACAACACATTGCTCCATCCACAGAATTACCTCCTCTAGATGGTGAAGGGCTACTGGTACTAATTCCAGAGCAAATTCTACAGGTACGAGAAAGGAAGCTCCGAAGGAGGGTGATTCGAGAGTATCTGGTGAAATGGAAGGAATTACCTATGGAGGACGCCACATGGGAAGGAGAGCAGGTATTGCAGCATCCTAGTTTGCAGTTGCTTGAGGACAAGCAATTTCAAGCGGGGAGGACTATAATGTCCCCCCTCTAATTAAGCATACCAAACACCCGCTAACCTATTTAATTCCCTTAGGTTCGAGCGGGTACTGCATAAGAGGGAATTGACTGAACGAATTCGATACTTAGAGCACTATAGGACATTCCTTTAGCGTCAAATCATCAGTCGGATGGAAGAAGCCTTGTTTCTTTAGGCTTAAAAGTCAACATTAAAATAGAATTGCATGCATGCAAAAGTAAAGCGGAAACCCTAAAAGTGACATGCAAACCCTAAAAGTTTATGAGATTCTATTTAAGAGGGTAATGAGACCAAAGAAGGTTACTTATGATTATTATTGATTTTGGAGCTCTTGAGTAGCAACACAGCGTGCAGCCACAACAGTTCGGGTTGAAGACGACGTCTTCAGCTAACGGGGTTTCGACAGTGAGATATTTGCCCTAGTCTCATCCAGGTTCACCATCCGCTCTTCAACTTATTCATCCAGTTGCAGTTATCCAGTATCCATCAGAGATTGTTTGCAGGAACACGTGTGCAGCCGTAGGGGGTTTTTAGCTAGAAAACCCCAAATCATTCGCTGGGTCCTCAGATCTCCGTTTATCTTCAGAATACTAGCACCATTCTCATCATCAGTATCATCCTCCAGTACCCGATGATTATCAGATCATGTCTTGCTCATCCGGAGCAGTTCTCAACAATTTGGGAATCAGGGGGGCGTGAGCAGCTAAACCTCCAATTCAATTCGCTAGCCTGCTTAGGGATCTCAGAACTTCTGCATGTGTCAGGCATCCTCTCCGGCACGGGAAGACTACCACTCCTGCAAATTCTCAGCTGCAACAAACATCTCCTTCACTGAAAACGTCACCCTTAGCTGATTTTGGGTTCATGTTGTTGGGGTATCACCGGAGGCAGAGAGCACCAGTTCATCACCAGATCGGCTCTTGATACATTCTCTCAAGAGCATTTCAGCCGACTTATCAGTGGTAAGTGTTACATTCTATCCTGCAAACCCTAACCCTAAATTCAGCTATAATATAGGGCAATTTTGCATGGCAGTTTGCATGCCCGGCTATTTCAGTAATTTTGCATAGAATCAGTAGAATATCGGTATTTGGGATATTACAGGTTCACATTCTTACTCTTGTGTAGAGATGTGACCTAGAAGAGGACTGCACTTGTCCTCTCTCTCTCTTGGAGTTTTCAATTGTACTTGGTATCTCTCTCTCTCTCTTGAGGCACTAGGGTTTCTTGGTCTTCTTGTGTTTCTTGGAGCAACTAGGAGTTTTTGGGTTAGGGTTAAACCCTTGGACATTGGAGATTAGGGTTTTGTCATAAAACCCTAGGATGCATTGGTGAAGAAGAGTGTAAGAAATAGACATGGTTTCTATAATTGAATTAACGAAAAAATTCTGCAATGTACAAAATATAAATGATTAAATGACAGAAGGATAATATACGAGTACACTTGGGGCCCATTAAATAGGTCTATTTGTGCCCTTTCAAATGAAAGGGCATGTCTTTATAGTTTACATAATAATAATCTTCTTTAAAATTATTTAGTTATTATTATTTATTATTTGTTATATAGATTTATATCTATAACATTTCCCTCCATTTTTTGAGATGCTTTGCCCTCAAAGCAATTCTAGATAATTTCATTGATAGAAATGTACTCTTAAAGAAAAATTGTGGAGAGACAACATAGACTATATTAAACCTCCCAACACCTGCTAGCTTATTCACATTGTTTGGTTGGAACCAATCATTGATGTTTTGCATGTCAAGTGAGTTGAGATATCACACAATTTCCATAATCAGTGTCCCTGTGAAATATATCCTATCAAGATCCATTGTTAGAGCGCAACTTAAAGGAAGATAGATGCATTTTGTCTACTTGAAGATCTTTCATAACATTCATCAAATGGCCTCCCACTGAGAAATCATTATAAATGATGCCATGTGCCTTTGTATTGTTCTGGTCCTTACATTCCCATCCGTCCTGACGTAGTAAGTATAAATCCATTTCAAAAGATGTTAAAAACCTTGAGATTGGATTTGTTTCTCTCCCATTATTAGCTAAACTCCATATAGTTTGCAATTTGTAGGAAAGATTGCTTAATTGGTATGAAGTGATGAATTTTGTACCAAGGAAGTGTTCTCCTAGTGACTTTGTGCCGAGTCACTAAAATGGGACAGGTTACATGACCCTTACATTAATTACTTGAGAAAAGTAATTAATGTCACTTTACAGTTATAAAGTGACTTTTCAAATAAATTTAAGATGTAGTTGAGAGAGAAAATATTTAATGGAGAAAAAAATGATTTTTCTCATCCATTGATGAGAAATCACTAGATTAAAAGTGGGCCCTTGATCTAGTGACTCTTCAACTACCCTGGAAGGTGAAATGAAAAGACAAGGGAAAAAAGCACTTCCTCCCTCGTTTACTCACTCAACCAAGAGAGTTGGAGAGGAGGTTAACATCTTGAGAGGAGCAGCAGCAGAGAGACTATGGCATGCATTCCTAGGTAGTCGAACAACAGTAGAGAAGTATCAAATTGAGGAGAGAGGCACGAAATCAAGGTGAAGGTACAACACAAATTCCAAGTTTGCTGCCACAATTTTCGAGGAGCAGAAGTGCAGCATTAATTGTGTCCGTACATTCCGTACATTTTTCCTGTAGATGAGGGCACGATTTTCAAGGCTGTGATAGCACGCATTTCGAGGCAATGTTCTAACTATTGTTGTAGGCACAAAAACCGAGAAGTCTGAAGACTATACTGTGCACTAATTTCGAGGCTGAAGTTATTACTGTGTGAAACCATCCCTGTACAGAAATTGAGCACAAATTTCGAGGCAGTGGTGTGCACAGAATTCAAGACAATTAAGTCCCTATTTTTCAAGTTTGAAAATTGTCTTCAGGGGTTGAGATAAGTTGCATTTCATATTGCTGATTTTGTTACTGCTGTACAATTCATTGAAGAAATAAAAATCATCTCTCTCACAGGTTTTCTCTTCGAGGTTTTTCCTAGGCAAGTTAGCCAAAAATCCAAGTCTGAAATTTTTCTTGTGACTGAAAATTATCTCTGCTCTCAGTATTTTGGTAGAATTCTCATGTGTTTTTAGTTCTGTACTGTTTATGAGTAATTCTCTTTGCAGCATAATGTTGAATGGGTGGGCATTAAACATGTGCAATTAAACTTGAAAACCGGGATTGGGATTGGACAATAAAAATCTACATGGTATCAAAGCTTTGTTGAGAAGAGAAGGGCAGATTTACAGTCGGTAATTTTTCAGACTTCAGAGAGAGTTTTCTTTTGTTGGTCTAAGGGAGATTTTGGACTTCATACTCTCAGTGAGATGGCCACCAATTTAAGGTTGGAAGACAGATTGGATGGGGCAGTGAACTTTGTTTCTTGGAAAGCAATGATAGTACTCATTCTGCAAGAGAATGATTTGTGGGATGAAGTGGTGAACCACACTCAAGCTCACCCAATACAACTACCCGCTGCCACAGATGCAGCAGCATTGCCAACCTTCAATAAGATGGACATCAAGGCAAAGAGGATCATCCTTGATGCAGTGAAGGACCATGTGATCCCACACTTGACCACTAAGACTCGTGCTTATCTTATGTGGGTGGCTTTAACCAATTTGTACTAGAGCTCCAATGAAAACCGGAAGATAATTCCGAGGGAGAAGTTGAAGAGTATAAAGATGGAAAAATCTGAAAATGTGACCTCTTACCTTACTCGAATCACTTAGGTGAGGGATAAGTTTGCCGCTGTTGGGGAGGTTGTGCAGGGCAGTGACCTTGTGAGGACTGCACTAAATGGAGTAACCAAGCAGTGGCCAGTCTTTGTGGAGACGGTTGTTGCACGAGAGAACATGCCTTCTTGGGATCGTCTCTGGGATGACTTTGTGCAAGAAGAGACCCAAAGAAATTATGTGCAGGATAGCTCATCAAATAGCAAGGATGAAGAGGAGAATGTTGCCTTGTCTGCCACAGGAAAGAATTCCATGAAAGGCCCTAAAGGAGGGGCTAAGCAGCAGAGAGGTGAGCAGAAGAAGGACCTGAGCAAAGTCAGGTGCTATGCATGCAATGTGTTTGGCCATTATGCTGGCCAATGTCCTAATAAGAAAAGGGGCAAGCAAGAGAAGGAGGAACAATTTGCATCTACAGCTGAGATAGAAAGATACGCTGCATAGTTCGAGAAAGAACTATCTCTTGTCACAGTTGTTTCAAGTGGCGGCAGTAGTAGACTTATGGATGTAGGGAAGTGGATAGTTGTTGGAGTGTGTATTGTGATCACATGACTGGGATGTGAGATGCATTCCTCACTATAGAGACTATTCCAGAGCAACTCGTATAGGATAGAGAGGGCACAATGTATGCAGTCAGAGGAGTGGGACGAGTACAGTTCTAGCTAAAGTTTGGAGAGCTTCTCGAGGTATCAAGAGTGCTTTATGTTCCAGGGCTGAGAGATAGCAGAATCTCTATTCCAGCCTTGGAGAGTGCAGGATATGAAGTGGTGTTCAAGAGTTAAAACATATTTATCTATCCAATGCGAGTGGATCCGGTTGATCCTATGTTGATTGGTCATCGAAGAGATGGTGAGTATGTGGTGCATGGTCATCCTACATTAGAAGGATCTGGGTGGATAACAGGATCAAAGTCTGAGACAAATGGAGAGCATGAAGCTCCAAGGATTGATGTGGCGTCGAGTAGTTGATCCTTAGTTCAATGGGGAGAGCGAGATGCTCTGAAGATTTAAGTGGTACCGAGTGTTTAGTCTTCGATTCAGAGGTACACAAGAGGCTACTTCTTCTAGTGTTGGCACGAGTGGATCCGATTGATCCTATGTTGATTGGTCATCGGAGAGATGGTGAGTATGTGGTGCATGGTCATCCTACATTAGAAGGATCTGGGTGGATAACAAGATCAAAGTATGAGACAGATGGAGAGCGTGAAGCTCCAAGGATTGATGTGGCGTCGAGTAGTTGGTCCTTATTTCAATGGGGAGAGTGAAATGCTCTGAAGATTTAAGTGGTAACGAGTATTCAATCTTCGATTCAAGGGTACGCGAGAGGCTACTTCTTCTAGTGTTAGCACGAGAGTCATCTGGTATGACTTGTCACTGATGGATGAGCGAGATGAGACTTCTCAACATGTGGCACCAGTGCAAAGTGCAGGTTCTGTAGAGGGACAACTTCCAGAGATAGAGGGAGCTTCTACAACAAACAGTGTGAGACTGGAATGTGATTCTGGTGGAGGACAAGCTATAAGGACCTCCCGCGGGAAGCGAAAGTGGTGAGTGTTGCAGCTCAGGATGTCCTTCATGCGATGATGCCTAACATGAAGAGACATTAGACTTGCCCTTTCTAGAGAGGAGTTTAGAAAGGGTGGGAATTGTTGTCGCCCGAAACTGGCACGCAGGTGCCGAAAGCCCAAGCCGCAGGCGCGCCAGCCCGGCGACAACCTCTCGAGAGAGAGGCCAATGTCACCACACCTTCTCTCTCCTCGCTTCAAGCTGGCTCTTCTCCAGCTCTAGGGGGGTTTCCCTAAGTTTGGATCTCTAAGGCAGGTGCAGCTGAAGGCAGGGTGATCTGAAGAGGCTGCCTTAGAGAAACTCGGGTAGCAGAAAGGAAAATAAGTCGGATTGATGGGTAGGAAGGGAAGGGAGGATCAGTCCTCGAGGGAAAGGTCAGTGCCAGTCTCAGAAGGGCGAATGGAGTCAGAAGGGGACTCAGAAAGGCTTTGCGTTTTGCAAAAGGGAGATCAGGATGGTCCGCTCCATTATCAGAGACCAGGAGAATGGTAGTATAACTGACTACTTTCCATTCCTCCCAAACCTCCAAGAACATAACGACGACAAGCAATTTGGCAGCTGCAAATGCTTGCCCAACGTGCTAGATTGTTAGCCTTCTATGTTGGCTTAGTCTACAACTTATGAAAACACAAGATTACCACTGAAAAACCCAACATGTCCAAAAACTCCACAATAAATTTCTTTATTAACTCTGGGGAAAAAATCCTCCCAGCCCAAAAACTTTCCATCTTTACAAAGGAGAAGGCTGGCCTCTTTATAGGACCAAAAGGCCACTCTCATTCAAAATAAATAAAATAATAATTTAACTAAAAAAAGAAAGAAAAAAGGTGGACTAAGATCCACTTTTTCCTCCAAGGACTGCCCATAAACTTTACTTTATTAAAAGGCACTCCTACCCAACTGAAGCTCCAACCCAATGTTCCAACTAAAAATAAAGTGGAACGCATACTCCCACTAGATGACTCATAACATCAGTTCCAGTTTTTACACAACAAAACAACTTCAAACATGAAATGGACTATCCTAGCGCTAATGAGATATGTGATGACTCATCGTAATTGGGCTATTCGGTGGCTCACACAATCACTCCAAGTTTCAACGTGGCTTCAAGATTGATATCATCCACCCATGAAAATGTTCAAGACCAAATCCATGCAATCATTGTAATTGTAACTGGCTGTGATATGAAGTCGTAGATTCGTCCCGTGACTCGGCGAGTGATGAGGATGACTTAACTCCACGAAGCAAAAAAGTATACCCATGTGGCTGAATCGAACTCATACCGCATAACAAATGGTGCGAGTCCAAGCTCCACCTAACAGAACTCAGTGCTACCCTCGAGCGGCTTTGAATGAAAATTTATCAGTGTGGAAATCTGGTTGTCTTCCCGGTGCGCTATGAACTGGAGGACGGGACTTCTTAATTGAAATAACAGGCCACGGTGGTTTCTTCGAAGTTTTGTGTGACCAAGAACCAAGACGGCAACATCTCTGTTTGCAGCAGCTAACTCATGAAACGCGTTGATCCAATTGCTCCAAAACCCGTCAGCCATTCAAAATACTAGCAAATCCATCGGAGCGAGGGTTTCCATTGATGGCACGAAATCGAGTCATGAAGTGTTGAGCTCTATAAATGGCGTCATGGGATAAAATCTCGGACTCAGCTTCTCAAAACACAAACAGGAAATAATCGCACCGAGTGATGCGAGGATAGGAATTCAACAACGATAGCCCGTCCGATCAGCGTTCCATTTAAAATGGTGAGTGTGACCCATAGCCTCTCCGATCCAAACTAAAAACTCTGTCGTATGCTACTCCACGTTCCACGACTGTCGAATGATACAGTTCTCCCACTCTAGACAATTCTGAATGCTGCAGATTCCCATCCTCGGTCTCCATCTTGATTACAATGCTAGTGGTAGTAAGCATGTGTCGTGTTTTTTTTTAATTTCAAGGATTGCATGCCCAAAGCTAGCTTCGCGGAATGCTGAATATTGGAGCTGTGGCTCAGTCAAGTTGGCAGCAAGGCCTTCCAGATTTCCTCCATCACCAATAGTAATGTAAACAAGTGAAGATAGGTCAAACACAGGCGTACACTCTCCATTTACTATGTTGTAGGCAACATTTGATACATGTTTAGATCTCTCATAAGCATGAACATGACCAGCGAAGACAATGTCAACCTTGTATTTTGTAAACCATGACTCATATTGAACTCGCACAGACTCTCCTTCCATGAAATGATAGTTGTTACTATTGTACCATGGGCTGTGCATAAGCACAATCAACATGGAGTCTCTTTTCTGTTAACTTTTGGAAACTCCTGCTCAAGCCACTTATATTGGGGAGTATACTTTCCATATGCTGAGTATGAGGATAGAACTATTATGCAAGTCGATGCACGCTTAATTGAATATCAAAAGGGAGTTGTGCTTATCATCCTCAACTTCTGCAGCAACCTGAAGAAAATTACTGTGTTTCTCATCCATAGTACTTACCTCGAAGAATGAAAACTCTTTTCCCAGCATCATGATTGCCACGTCTAGTTTGAAAAAGGATTCAAAAAATATGCCAAACAGTGCGTGCATGGCCCAAAGCGTAAAGCTGGTGAATCCAGTTGACTGAAGGCAGGGTACATGGCTGTTGTAAATAGTGTCATAACCGCTCAAAATGCAGATGCATTTGGAGGGGTAACATCTCGCTCCATGGGGGACGCGTGCTCTCGGAGAGAACATGCGAGAACCTCAGCTTCTCTGAGTATACACAGACCAACTTGAAGGAAAGAAGTGATGGGATGGCTTCATTCACATCCCATACTTTATTACAAAACAAAGAACATGCTGCAAATTTAAATGCTCGTGCAAGAGCTTATTTTTCTTCCTACCTACCTAACTTAACATGAATCTAGCACACGTTAGGTGTAGGCATACAAGTAATGGAGCCATCCAAGCCTCTTATCCATGCCAAATTTCTTTTTTCTGAGCTTGGCCAGTGAAAGAAGCAAAAACACATTCATCATAAGATAACTATGCCTTGCAATCCGCTCATGAAAAAGACTGAACTGTAACATCAGAATGTTAGGCAAAAAGAAATTATACCAATGAGAATCAAACTGTGCACAAGAAACCTCTATCCACTGGTTGATAGGGCTCACATACAGCCCTTCATTGTCAAACTGCTCAAGCTGATCTGCAGAAACAGCATCATTACCTTCACTATGATGAACTTGAGACAAGTCCACATCTTCAGCGTCAAGTTGTTCAAGAACTTGGGGCAGATCCAGCTTTTCATCATCAAACCTTACATGAACTTGGGGAAGCTTCACATCTTCTATTTCAGCCATATCCGAGATGTCTTCAGTAATGTCTTCGACCAAGGGTTCTTGTACTACTTCATCAACTAGATTTTCCATGGTTTGTTCTTCATGAATCTGTTCCTCAAGTTCGTGATGGACCCTAGGGATGAGGGCATCATATTTTTTAGCAAGCTGCTCAATCTCATCTACTGTCCCATCGTGCCAGCGGAGGAGAAATCTCTCGAAAAATTTTGCCACTGAATCTATGGATTTATCCAACAAACCACAAAACCAGGTCATTGCATTATTTACCAAAGTTATGGCAAAAACGATCATAATTTCAACCTCATGATGAGCATCAACATCAGCCATCAGTTTGCAGAAAGAGGCAATATGATGGGTGGTTGAAACACCATCATTTCCATGAAATTCGAGAAGAATATCATGTATCTCAGGGTCATAGCACTCACTAGGAAATCCATGGACTTTCGAGAAGTCCAGTGGGCCGTAAGCCTCGTGCCACATATCCCATGGTTCTTCCATAAATCAAACAATGCGGTACTTAATTTGAAAAGACGTGTTAAATCATACCTCATGCCAAACTTGTGGAGTCGCCAAGGTGAGCTTGAAAGCCTTCTGATGAGTGTGCTCACCTCTACACCCAACCGGATCTTCAAATCTGTAAAAGAACAAGGGCTCTGTCCCTTCGCGGAGTCGCCATGTGAGAGGAATAATCTGCAACGTAATCTCCCACAGATGTCAATGAAGCATAGTCTTCAAAATCCGGAACTGGACTTTGTCCCCGGCAACGGTGCCAAAATGTTGTCGCCCGAAACTGGCACGCGGGTGCCGAAAGCCCAAGCTGCGGGCACGCCGCCCCGGCGAAAACCTCTCGAGAGAGAGGCCAATGTCACCACACCTTCTCTCTCCTCGCTTCAGGCTGGCTCTTCTCCAGCTCTAGGGGGGTTTCCCTAAGTTCGGATCTCTAAGGTAGGTGCAGCTGAAGGCAGGGTGATCTGAAGAGGCTGCCTTAGAGAAACTCAGGTAGCAGAAAGGAAAATAAGTCGGATTGATGGGTAGGAAGGGAAGGGAGGACTAGTCCTCGAGGGAAAGGCCAATGCTAGTATCAGAAGAGCGAATGGAGTCAGAAGGGGACTCAGAAAGGCTTTGCGTTTTGCAAAAGGTAGATCAAGCTGGTCCACTCCATAATCAGAGGCCAGGAGAATGGTAGTATAACTAACTACTTTCCATTACTCCCAGACCTCCAAGAACATAACGACGACAAGCAATTTGGCTGCTGCAAATGCTTGCCCAACGTGCTAGATTGTTAGCCTTCTATGCCAGCTTAGTCTACAACTTATGAAAACACAAGATTACCACTGAAAAATCCAACATGTCCAAAAACTCCACAATGAATTTCTTTATTAACTCTGGGGAAAAAATCCTCCCAACCCAAAAACTTTCCATCTTTACAAAGGAGAAGGCTGGCCTCTTTATAGGACCAAAAGGCCACTCATTCAAAATAAATAAAATAATAATTTAACTAAAAAAAAGAAAGAAAAAAGGTGGACTAAGATCCACTTTTTCCTCCAAGGACTACCCATAAACTTTACTTTATTAAAAGGCACTCCTACCCAACTGAAGCTCCAACCCAATGTTCCAACTAAAAATAAAGTGGAACGCATACTCCCACTAGATGACAAATAACATCAGTTCCAGTTTTTACACAACAAAACAACTTCAAACATGAAATGGACTATCCTAGCGCTAATGAGATATGTGATGACTCATCGTAATTGGGCTATTCGGTGGCTCACACAATCACTCCAAGTTTCAACGTGGCTTCAAGATTGATATCATCCACCCATGAAAATGTTCAAGACCAAATCCACGCAATCATTGTAATTGTAACTGGCTGTGATATGAAGTCGTAGATTCGTCCCGTGACTCGGCGGGTGATGAGGATGAATTGCTGCTTAACTCCACGAAGCAAAAATGTATACCCATGTGGATGAATCGAACTCATACCGCATAACAAATGGTGCGAGTCCAAGCTCCACCTAACAGAACTCAGTGCTACCCTCGAGCGGCTTTGAATGAAAATTTATCAGCGTGGAAATCTGGTTGTCTTCCCGGTGCGCTATGAACTGGAGGACGGGACTTCTTAATTGAAATAACAGGCCACGATGGTTTCTTCCAAGTTCTGTGTGACCAAGAACCAAGACGGCAACATCTCTGTTTGCAGCGACTAACTCATGAAACGCGTCGGTCCAATTGCTCCAAAACCCGTCAGCCATTCAAAATACTAGCAAATCCATCGGAGCGGGGGTTTCCATTGATGGCACGAAATCGAGTCATGAAGTGTTGAGCTCTATAAATGGCGTCATGGGATAAAATCTTGGACTCATCTTCTCAAAACACCAACAGGAAATAATTGCGCCGAGTGATGCGAGGATAGGAATTCAACAATGATAGCCCGTCCGATCAGCGTTCCATTTAAAATGGTGAGTGTGACCCATAGCCTCTCCGATCCAAACTAAAAACTCTATCGTATGCTACTCCACGTTCCACGACTGTCGGATGATACAGTTCTCCCGCTCTGGACAATTCTGAATGCTGCAAATTCCCATCCTCGGTCTCCATCTTGATTACAATGCTAGTGGTAGTAAGCATGTGTCGTGTTTTTTTTTAATTTCATGGATTGCATGCCCAAAGCTAGCTTCGCGGAATGCTGAATATTGGGGCTGTGGCTCAGTCAAGTTGGCAGCAAGGCCTTCCAGATTTCCTCCATCACCAATAGTAATGTAAACAGGTGAAGATAGGTCAAACACAGGTGTACACTCTCCATTTACTATGTTGTAGGCAACATTTGATACATGTTTAGATCTCTCATAAGCATGAACATGACCAGCGAAGACAATTTCAACCTTGTATTTTGTAAACCATGACTCATATTGAACTCGCACAGACTCTCCTTCCATGAAATGATAGTTGTTACTATTGTACCATGGGCTGTGCATAAGCACAATCAACATGGAGTCTCTTTTCTGTTAACTTTTGGAAACTCCTGCTCAAGCCACTTATATTGGGGAGTATACTTTCCATATGCTGAGTATGAGGATAGAACTATTATGCAAGTCGATGCATGCTTAACTGAATACCAAAAGGGAGTTGTGCTTATCATCCTCAACTTCTGCAGCAACCTGAAGAAAATTACTGTGTTTCTCATCCATAGTACTTACCCCAAAGAATGAAAACTCTTTGCCCAGCATCATGATTGCCACGTCTGGTTTGAAAAAGGATTCAAAAAATATGCCAAACAGTGCGTGCATGGCCCAAAGCGTAAAGCTGGTGAATCCAGTTGACTGAAGGCAGGGTACATGGCTGTTGTAAATAGTGTCATAACCGCTCAAAATGCAGATGCATTTGGAGGGGTAACAGGAATTTTTTACATTGTGTGAGAAACACATGAGCAGACTTCCAGCTGAGTGAAGTAGCATTTCGTCTTCTTCAGGATAAGTTGGAAGTGATGGTGAACACCTTCCTCGGTAAGAGGGAGTGTTGAGTTTTGTACCAAGAAAGTGTTCCCCTAGTGACTTTGTATCTAAGTCACTAAAAGGGGACAAGTTACATGACCCTTGCATTAATTACTTGAGAAAAGTAATTAATGTCACTTTAGAGTTATAAAGTGACTTTTCAAATAAATTTAAGTTGTGGATGAGAGAGAAAATATTTAATGAAGAGAAAAGTGATTTTTCTCATCCATTGATGAGAAATCACTAGATTAAAAGTGGGCCCTTGATCTAGTGACTCTTCAACTACCCTGGAAGGTGAAATAAAAAGACAAGGAACAAGGGCCCTTGATCTAGTGACTCTTCAACTACCCTGGAAGGTGAAATAAAAAGACACTTCCTCCCTCATTTACTCACTCAACCAAGAGAGTTGGAGAGGAGGTCGACTTCTTAAGAGGAGGAGCAGCAAAGAGAGAGAGACTGTGGCATGCATTCCCAGGCAGTCGAACAGCAGTAGAGCAGCATCAAAATCAAGGAGAGGCACAGAAATCAAGGTGAAGGTACAGCAGCATGAATTCCAAGGCTGCTGGCACCATTTTTGAGGAGCAAAAGTGCAGCACTAAATGTGCCCATACAGTCAATACTGTTCCGTATAGTCCGTACTATTCCATACAGTCCATGCGATTTTCCAGTAGCAGAGGGCATGATTTTCAAGACTGATAATACAAATTTCGAGGCAGTGTTCTAACTGTTGTTGTAGGCACAAAAACTGTGAAGTCTGAAGACTGTACTATGCACTAATTTCGAGGCTGAAATTATTACTGTGTGAAACAGTCCCTGAACAGAAATTGAGCATGAATTTTGCAGCAGTGGTGTGCACAGAATTCGAGACCATTCTATCCCTGTTTTTCAAGCCTGAAAATTGTCTTCAGGTGTTGAGATAAGTTGCATTTCATATTGCTAAGTTTATTACTGCTGTACAATTCATGGAAGAAATATAAATAATCTCTCACTGGTTTTCCCTCAAGGGTTTTTCCTGGGCAAGTTAGCCAAAAATCCAAGTCTGAAATTTTTCCTGTGTTTGACTGAAAATTATTTCTGCGCTCAGTATTTTGGTAAATACTCGTGTGTTTCTAGTTTTGTACTGTTTATGAGTAAATTCCATTTGCACCATAATGTTGAATGGGTGGGCATTAAACATGTGCAATAAAACTTGAAAACCGAGATGGGGATTGCACAGTAAAATCTACATGAAGTGCCCCCTTTACTGCAATGCATCCAAGTATTGAGTTTATAAACAAAACACTATATTATATCTGTAACTTTCAGATCTGAAAATGCAATGATATAACAGCAAGCAAAACTAATAGGGACTGAAATTAACAAGACCTAGAGTAGCCTATCAGGTAGGTACTTGAATCACTTAGTTAAGATCAAGACTTTAAACTTAAAACACCACAAGAACTTAGTAGAGATTGTTGCGTTTTATTTAGATATTATGATGTGATGAATGGTTTAGCTCCATAGTATTTCTTGATTCTGAGAGGATGAGCCAATAAGGGGGAGCGAATAGCTCCCCTAGGAGTCTCTTGAAATGGTGGATCCAAGTACTTGAAATTACAGAGAATTGATTAGAGGAGATAATGTTGGAAGAAAACTTGATAGAAAATGAATAAACTACCAAATAATAGATCTAGTGCCTTAAAGGGAAACAATTGTTGGGCAATGGAGTCATTAGCAATCTCAAAAGATAGATGAGTAGTCTTCAAGGGAGAGTGGAGGCAAGAAATCCCTCTCCTTTGCTAGCCAAGATAAGAACTTGGTATCTTACTCCAACCTATGATGGATTCCTATAAAGATCAAGAAGCAAAGCAATCTATTCCTAAACAATCACCATCAAAGGATTAGTAAATGCACTTAGTGAATGGATCTATGATTAACAAAAAGAGGCTGCAGCAATCTAATCAAATAAACCAAGACTCATTCATAAGAGACAAGGTTGCAACAATTATTTACTTAGTTTACTAAATGCAAAGTAAAAGAGCAATTGTTACCTAGGACCCTTGTGAAGAGCCTCCTTCCATCAATGAGAGAAACTATCAGAAGAGCCTAAGAATCACTAGAGCAAAATTTAGCACAGTATTCTTTCATTCCAAGAAATTTCGACCCTTACAAGTGAGCATGAGCCTCTCTTTTATAGCTTAAGAGGGCGAACTGGTTCAAGATGTGGTCAAAAAGTAGTTACAAGTGAGTGATGATCTAAAGAATAGGATGTGTTAGATCAATGGTCTAGATCACTCCTTCACAAAAAGTAGTTATGACAACACAAGTCGTTTTTCCTTAGTGGGGTGAATTTCCTCTTGTCAATAATAGTTAAAAATCCAAATACCATGGGTCTTCTTCAAAACCACGACCAAATACCACAGGAAGAGCTAAAACAAGGTGCCAATACCATGGGTTGTCTTCCTTGAGCAAAGCGTTGGTAAAACTAGACATCAATGAGCAAATCAGTATTGTCTTTTTCTTCCAAAATAACAAAACACACAATGAATAAAACGGGTTAAGACACAAATTTACAAAATTGTTCTATCTGCTTGCTACAGAAAGGATCAACAACACCCTGAGTTTCTGCCTGCTACAACAAACAAGGATGCTCCAACACCCTAGGTTTCTACCTGCTACAACAGACAAGGATGCTCCAACACCCTGGGTTCCTGCCTACTACAACAGACAAGGATGCTACAACACCCTGGTTTTCTGTCTGCTACAATAGACAAGGATGCTACAACACCCTTTGCAGACTTATAGCCTGCCCTAGCGCCACCCTAGACTGATTTTTATCAGTCTGCTATTCACTTCTTGGACTCTGTCATTCGCAATCACAAAGACAAGTTATTACCTTCAATCATTATGTCAATAAATACCTTCATGTCTTCCTGCGGACACATCTCTTCACCATTGTGCCATTTCATTCTTTGATCGTGCCTCTTCATGAGAACTCAATTTCTCGTTCTAGAACTGGGCCAACGAGTCATCTACCTCTGTTGCGATTCCGATCTAGTCAGCAAGCAAACAGTCACTGAGCTGTCGGCCAACTCGTTCACGGATTTCGAATCCGCAGTAACTCTTTTTCATAATCGAAATTTCGCAGCTCTCCAAAATTTTAACAAGCTTGCTATATTGCACAAGTTTCTGGAACACGGGAACGTAGGGAATGTGAGAACGGGTATCGGATACGTCTAGAAGTTTCCCCCAAATTCGCAGGAAACAGCAGGTTGGGAATGTCAATAATATATATTAAAAAAATACAAAAAAAAAATTAAAAAAAACATGAGAAGAGAAGAAACATAGAGAAAAAGAAAAATGTTAACACAAATCAGATGACTTAACTTATCCCTTGTATTACGGTTGTAACTAGAACTTCTTAGCAGATGGAAATGACAATAAAATCAAGATTACCATCCACGTCATTGATTATATAAGGTAGACTCTTTCTAAAGTGGGGACTTTTAGAAGTTATAGTCCCTATATTTGTGTCTATATGTATAGAGTAAGTTTTTAGTTTTGTGTCAACTATGATTTAAATGTATTAGAATATTAAATGTTTACAAAACATTCTATGCCAAGGTATTTGCAAAGGTATATAATTATTCAAATTTAAATTATTATACAATCAAAATAAGATATTTTTTATTTAAATGTAATATATGAATTTAGTTTTAAAGTAAGATTTAAAACCATTTCCAATTAGTTAAAAGATTACTTTTTATTCATAAAGTAAACAGTAAAATAAATAAATTTATTTTCTTTTATTTAATACTAGATAAAAAGTCAAAATAGATTTACATTTATTATTAATTAGCGATAACTGCAATTCAGCGTAGGGATGAGTGAATGCTCTAGCACGAGCGTTAAATAGAGATCAGTGCACCAACTTGACAAGGTAGCATGAAAAAGACTTTTATTGCAACTTAGTTTTCTAGAGAAATTTTTTTGAGTCAACCATATATATGTATGGTCTCAAGGAATGGCGATCATGAATGCATGGAAGTTCCCAATGAAGGAAACGCGTAAAAAGAAGTCCCCAAGTTCTCGATTTTAGAGGGTAAAAGTTCCCAATAAGTTCCCGGCCATCCGAAACGGTTACCATTGGATTGGGAAAGTTCCCTACAAGTTCCAAAGTTCCCTGGAACGTCGGAACTTCGGGAACGAGTTTCTTAAAAGCCGGGAGCGATTCCCATGCTACATAGTTGAAGCTTGCTTGTTAGATCTGCGGAATCCACTTTGGGTCGTCGAATCAGTGTCCCCACCAAATCTACGTTGGACTTCAAAAACTATAAAGCGAATTCCATAAAGATTCTGCGCACATCAAAAGTTTTCCAAACCGCGCAACTCCACCCAAGCGAAATCGTTGTGCGTCGTCGATTTAATTTGACAATCGATCTAGACCGTTGATCTTTATCCCAGATTTCAGCGATTAGTTCTGATTTCGCAACCCGACTCGCCTTCTATCCTCCTCGTTCTTTAATCAGCGAAATCTTTCTTAATTGTTGATCTTCAGTCGTCTCTGTTCTCCACCGCACGATCCTCAATCGTATGGGCGATTGGTTTAGGATTATCTCAGGCACAACTTTTGATTGTGAAATTAGACCAATCTTTCCGCACCATCCATCTTGTTCGAGTTCTATCCTGACCGTCGATCTTTCGGATAGCGGATTTCGGATTGTGGAACTGTGACATTTCCCAAAGTCTTTTTGCGATTCTTCACCTTCCGCTTTCCGCCTTCCGAACGTTGGGTTGCAGAAACGCATATTATTCTAGACCTTGATTTCTCGTCTTCCGCTTTCCACCTTCCGGACTTCGGGTTGCGGAAACCCATATTATTCTAGACCTTGATTTCTCGTCTTCCGCTTTTCGCCTTCCAGACTTTGGGTTGCGGAAACCCATATTATTCTATACATTGATTTCTCATCTTCCGCTTTCCTCCTTCCGCTTTTCTTCAGAACCATTGATTTCTTTGCCCGTTCACTCTTGTCCGTCGATCTACGATCTAATGTGGATTGCGGATTCACTCTTAACCGTTGATCTTTGTCTCTCGAAAGATCTGGATCGTTCAAACGAAATTAAGTTCCAGCTGTAGATCTGTCTGATCTATGGATCTTTCCTCTGTCATCGACCTTGTTACTGGTTATTCCTTTGTCATTCGTAAAACCCTTTGACACCATTGACAACTTATATTCTCAACAATCTCCCCCTTTGGCATTGATGTCAATATCTAAACATTCTCCCCCTTTGACAACAATGACAAAGGATAACCTGTTATGCCATTGAGGATTTCCTATCTTTCTTCTTTCCGACAACCCCCCTTGTCATCATGTCTCCCCCTGAGATTGCGCTTCCTCCTCTACAACTTGTGTAAGGGAATCACTCCCATCTTCTGTCTAAGATGCTCAAAGGATTCCTTAGGTAGTGGCTTGGTGAAAATGTCAGCAACCTGTTCTTTTGTGTCAACATACTCTAGTTTGACAACCTTTTGGGACACTTTTTCTCTTAGGAAATGATATTTTATTGGTATGTGTTTTGTCCTGGAGTGTATGACAGGGTTTTTTGACATATTTATGGCACTGGTATTATCGCAATTTATTATTATTGGGTGCTCATACTTCAGAAGTAAGTCTTCTAGTGTCTGTTTCATCCAAATGACCTGGGTGCAACATAACGCAGTAGCAATATATTCGGCCTCTATTGTGGAGAGTGAAATGGAAGATTGTTTTTTACTTAACCATGAAACCAAACAATTTCCTAAGAAGAATGCTGCTCCACTGGTACTTTTTCAATCATCCACACTTCCTGCCCAATCTGCATCAGTCGATGCTTTTAAAATAAAGCCTCGACTTTTTGGGTACCATAACCCATACTCCATAGTACCTTCCAAATATTTGAAAATCCTTTTTACTGCAGTTACATGCGTTTCTTTGGGGCTTGACTGGAACCTAGCAACCAAACCTACAGCTTGCATCACATCTGGTCTTGTAGTTGTCACATACAGCAGGCTACCTATCATGGATCTGTACATGGTATGATCCACTTCCAGAGACTCATTGTCTTTACTTAATTTACAACCTGTGATCATAGGAGTACTAACAGGTTTGGAATCTTCCATCTTAAATCTTTTAAGCATGTCTTTGACGTACTTAGTTTGAGAGATAAAGATTCCTTTGTCTGTTTAATAAACTTGTAATCCCAAGAAGAATGTTAGTTCACCCAACATTGACATTTCAAATTCCTTCTTCATTTCAGAAGCAAATTTTACACTTAGTATTTGTAAATTACTTCCAAATATGATGTCATCTACATAAACAACAACAATGATCATATTTTCATCTTTGATTTTTAAGTAGAGATTACTTTTAGTGGCCCCTCTCTTAAATCCTTGTTTTAAATAACTGTCTAGCCTTGAAAACCAAGCCCTTGGAGCTTGTTTGAGACCATAGAGTGCCTTTTTCAGCTTGCAAACATAGTCTTTGTTTTCAGATAATAGGAAACCTTCAAGTTGTTCAATATAAACCTCTTCTTCAATTTTTCCATTCAAAAATGCAGACTTGACATCCATTTGATACACTTTAAAATTTTTATGGCTTGAGAGTGCTAGAAACATTCTAATTGCTTCAAGTCTTGCCACGGGAGCATAAATTTCTTCAAAATCAATCCCTTCTACCTGAGCATACCCTAATCTTGCCTTGTTCCTTATCACTTGACCATCCTGATTGAATTTGTTCTTGAAAACCCATTTGGTCCCTATAACATTCTTATCTTTAGGTCTTGGGACAAGTTCCCAGGTCTCATTTTTCTCAATCTGATCTAATTCTTTATTCATGGCTTTGACCCATTCACTACTTTTGCTGGTCCCTATAACATTCTTATCTTTAGGTCTTGGGACAAGTTCCCAGGTCTCATTTTTCTCAATCTGATCTAATTCTTTATTCATGGCTTTGACCCATTCACTACTTTTGCTGGCTTCTGTGAAATCCTTAGGTTCCACTATTGAGAGTAGGGCTTGTTTATTAAATGTTAGTTGTCTCCTTGTACTAACTCCAGCATTTTTATCACCTAATATCTTTGTCTCCAGATGATTCTTTTGTATCCTTCTAGATGGAGTTTTTGTATCAGGTCTTGGGGAGTCTTCTTCACTTTCCTGTGTATCTTCCTTTTCCATTCCTTCTTCTTCATCATGAGTACTTTCGTCCTCTTGCAAGTCTTCCTTTTTTGTATTTTCAGCACTGTCATGACTTCTTGGTTTTATATCATCTATGCTTACATCTGCACTTTCTACAATCTTGTGTAACCTTTTATTAAAACATCCATATGCCTTCTTGGAGGATGAATATCCTAGAAATATTCCCTCATCAGCCCAAGAGTCAAACTTGCCAAGATCATCCTCGTTCCTTTTAATGTAACACTTACTGCCAAATACTTTGAAATATTTGACTAAGACTGGTCTTCGATACCATAGTTCATAAGGGGTCTTGTCCTTATTCACTCTGAGTTGTCCTCTATTAAGTATATAGACAGTTGTGTATACTGCTTCTTTCCAATATGCATCTAACAGCTTAGCTTCATTAAACACTGTTCTGGCAGCTTCTTGGACTGTTCTATTTTTCCTTTCAACCACACCATTTTGCTGAGGAGTCTTTGCAACTGAAAAATTGTCTCTTGATTCCATGTTTCTCACAAAACTCATCGAACTCATTTGAAGTAAACTCTCCCCCATTGTCTAATCTAAGACATTTGATCTTCATATGTGTCTCATTTTCAACCATTGCCTTGAAGATTTTGAATTTCTCAAAGGCTTCTGATTTTTCTTTGAGAAATGTCACCCAAGTCATCCCTGTGTAATCATCAATGAGCAACATGAAATAATATCCACCTTGCAGGCTTTTAGTTCTTATTGGTCCACAGAGATGATCTGTGTGCACTATTTCCACAGGATGTGAGGTCATATGTTCTTTTGTTTTAAAACTGGCTCTAGTTTGCTTCCCATGTTGACAATGTCTACAAACTGAGTTTAGGGGTTTTACAATTTTAGGCAAGTCTCTTAAGCTTCCTTCTTACTTATTTTGACAAAATTGTCAAAATTTAAATGTCCCATCCTCCTGTGCCATAACCAACTTTCATCAACCATACTTAAGTAACATTAATTTTCATTTTCTAGGATGTATACATTGTTTGAATTTCTTATAGCCATGCCAACAACTCTTCCTGAGTCCTTTTTCCTGATCTAACATTTCTCCGAGTCAAAAATACAGATGTGCCCTTGATCACATGTTTGACTTACACGGAGGAGATTAGGCTTGAGATTTTCTACTAGTAATACATTTTATGCTTTGATCTTGTTATTGACAACAGTTGTTCCTTTGCCAATTATCTTGGAAGACAAATTGTCTCCAAAAGTGACTTTACCCTTATTATCTTTTAGTGTTATGAATTTGTTTGGGTCACCGGTCATAAGTTTTGAACACCCACTGTCCATGTGCCATAGGTTTTGGTTTTCTGTTGCACATAGAGCAATCATGGAACTTTCCTTTTCTTCATTTTCCCTCAAATACTTCTTATGTTTTGTGTCTTGAGACTTAATTGCAACAGTCTTCCTTGTAGGAGTCATCAGTTTACAATCTCTTGCCATATGTCCATGGTTATTACATTTGTAACACTCTATGTCATATTTTTGAAAAAGTGTAAAAAGGTTATGATTTCCTTTTGGTTTATTACTTGATGACTTCTTTTTGTATTCATGAACCTTCCCATAAGCTCTACAATTTAAGGTTTTATGACCAAAGTTATTACAAGAGTAACAGTGACCTAAAAAGATCTGCAGATATTTATTTGATCTCTTTGGCACCATATTATTTATGTTTTTATCTTGAGAGTTTAGGGCATCTTTCTTGCTCTCTTCCTTTTTAATTGGACTCTTTAGTGCTTCAACATAGCTTTTCTTGTTTCCTCCTTGATTAGTGAAAGAGAAACATTCTAGTTTCTTTTCTTTGTTAAAACCCAAGCCACATCTACCACTTGATGCTCTTTGGCTATTCAGGATGTCATCTAGAATCCTTGAGCTATTCTCAAACTTTGATTTGATAGATCCTTCATCAAGCTTTTTCTTGAATTGTGTGATCTCTTCTTCAAGTCTCTCAGATTCTTGTATTCTTCTTTTGAGTTGCAGGTTTAGGTCCTCCTCAATCCTTTTGGCATCTAGAAGTTGAGCTTCTAACTCACTAATGATATGACTTGATTGTTTGTTCTTTTCTTGCATTTCTCAAGTTCTTCAAGAGCGCTAACAAGTTCAACTCTTAAGTCAACTTCTCCTTCTATATCTAAGTCACTATTTAAAGTTTGAGTATCTAGACCCATGAATAGAATTTCAGTTTCTTCATCTTCACTTGTATCTGCATCTTCACTATCTTCCATGGTGTAGACAAATTTCTTTTTCTCATAAGACTTCTTCTTGTTTCCTGTTTTACCCTTTTTGAATTTTAGGTTTCTCTCTCATCACTATCATCTTGTTTAGGGTAAGTACATTTTTAAGCAAAATGTCCAATTCTTCCACAGTTAAAACATTTTAGGGGTAACTTTCCTTTATATTTGCCAGTACCCTTCTCAAGTTTTTTAATAAAAAGAGCTTCCTCATCATCTAGGTTCTCTAATTGATTTTTGGATGAGGCTTTAAATGTTGCTTCTTTTCTTGAGGATTCATTTAGTCACGTTCTCATCTCATATGCAGTGAGGATTCCATGTAGTTCATCTGCTGTCACATGGTCAAGATCATCTCGTTCTGCTAGGGTGGATACTTTTGAGTCATATTTCATTGGCAACGTTTTTAGTACCTTGCTCACAACTTCTCTCTTTTAATTTTCCTCCAAGACCTCTAATAGCATTGACAACCTCACCTACTCTTAAGAAGGTATTCCCCAATATTTTCTTCTTCTTTCATTTTAAGGCTCTCAAACTGCCCTTTATATGTCTGAAGCTTGGATTCTTTGACTTTAGATGCTCCTTCATAGATAATTTTTAACTTATCCCAGGCTTGTTTGGTAGTCTTGCATCGCATAACTTTTGTAAATACAGAGTTTGTCAACCCACTCAGAATTGCATTTAGGGCTTTGGCATTACCTTTATATTGGCCTAGTTCCTCTGGGTTTGTAGGTGCTTGGTCATCTATTTTATACTCATTCTCAATCGCTGCCCAAACCTTCCATCCAAAGGACATTAGATGGCACTTCATTCTCACACTCCAGTATGCATAATTTTCTCCTATGAATAATGGAGTTATGTTGGTGGCTAAACCTTCTTGTTGATCCATAGTGGTTTTTAAATAGGATCTACCTTCCAGTGGTTAAACTGTAGTGAAGGAACCCGCTCTGATACCAATTATTGGATTGTCCCACAATACTGAGAGGGGGGGTGAATCAGTATTAACTTTTTTCTTCCAAAATAACAAAACACACAATGAATCAAACAGGTTAAGACACAAATTTTATCGTGGAAACTTCAAAGAGCAAACCACAAATTCAAACTCATTAATAAGATGAATTTAAAAAATTATTTATCTGCTTGCTACAAAAAGGATGCAACAACACCCTGAGTTTCTGCCTGCTACAACAGACAAGGATGCTCCAACACCCTGGGTTTCTACCTGCTACAACACCCTGGTTTTCTGTCTGCTACAATAGACAAGGATGCTACAACACCCTTTGCAGACTTATAGCCTGCCCTAGCACCACCCTGCCACCCTGGACTAATTTTTATCAGTCTACTATTCACTTCTTGGACTGCCATTCGCAATCATAGAGACAAGTTATTTCCTTCAATCGTTATGTCAATAAATACCTTCATGTCTCCCTGCGGACGCATCTCTTCACCATTGCGCCATTTCATTCATTGATCGTGCCTCTTCATGAGAACTCAATTCCTCGTTCTAGCACTGAGCCGACGAGTCATCTACCTCTGTTGTGATTCTGATCCAGTCAGCAAGCAAACAGTCGTTGAGCTGTCGGCCAACTCGTTTATGGATTTCAAATCCGCAATAAACTCTTTCACAATCAAAATTTCGCAGCTCTCCAAAATTTTAACAAGCTTGCTTGTTAGATCTACGAAATGCACTTTGGGCCGTCGGATCAGTGTCCCCACTAGATCTACGATGGACTTCAAAAACTATAAAGCGAATTCCATAAAGATTCCGCGCACATCAAAAGTTTTCCAAACCACGCAACTCCACCCAACGAAATCGTTGTGCGTCGTCGATTTAATTTGACAATCGATCTAGACCGTTGATCTTGATCCCATATTCCAGCGATTAGTTCTGATTTCGCAACCTGACTCACCTTCTATCCTCCTCGCTCTTTTATCAGCGAAATATTTCTTAGCCGTTGATCTTCGGTCGCCTCTAATCTCGGTCGCACGATCCTCAATCATATGGGCGATTGGCTTAGGATTATCTTGGGCATAACTTTTGTTTGTGAAATTAGACCAATCTTTCTGCACCATCAATCTTGTTCGAGTTCTATCTTGACCGTCGATCTTCCGGACAGCAGATTTCGGATTGCGGAACTGTGACATTTCCCAAAGTCTTTTCATGATTCTCCGCCTTCCAGACTTGGGTTGCGGAAACCCATATTATTCTAAACCTTGATTTCTCGTCTTCCGCTTTCCACCTTCCGGACTTTGGGTTGCAAAAACCCATATTATTCTAGACCTTGATTTCTCATCTTCCGCTTTCCTCCTTCTGCTCTCCGCCTTCCACTTTTCTTTTGAACCGTTGATTTCTTTGCAGGTTCACTCTTGTCTGTTGATCTACGATCTAATGTGGATTGCGGATCCATTCTTAACCGTTGATCTCTGTCTCTCGAAAGATCTAGATCGTTCGAACGAAATTAAGTTCCAGCCTTAGATCTGTATGATCTATGGATATTTCCTTTGTCATCGACCCTGTTACCGGTTATTCCTTTGTCATTCGTGAAACCCTTTGACACCAATGACAACTTATATTCTCAACACACAATCCAAGTAAGGGAGGGTCAATCCAATGAAGAAAGAGAAATGGATGGATGGGATCTAATTCGGATGAGATAGAGGCTAGATGATCTAGAGAAGCCTCAACATATGTGCCAATGTGCCACATCACCAAAAAAGGCCTCCACATGTGCCTAAGTGCAACTTAGGCAAATCAACCTCCTTGGGAAAATGTAGTATTTCCCTCAGAAATAGCAAAGTGCAATCTCAATGAAGAAATATAACATAAACTGCACTTTTTCCTCCTTAATAATAAATTAGAACCAACTTAGGATTTTTTAAATAAAAACCTTAGCAGTGCCATGTATTAATATGCCAAACCCCTTGTGCCTGGAAATCACCCAAAGAGGATAACGCTATGGCATCTAAGAGCTAGGTTGGATATAAGGGGCTAATGTGTAATGTCCCTTTTCTGCTTGATCACTTTAGGGGACGACATATTAGTCCATTTGATCCACATGGGCTATAGTCGATAGATGAGGAAATTAAATCACTACTTAATGTCACTAGGGAGAAAGGCAATTTTATAAAGTGACGTTGAGTGATAAAGTTACTATTGTAAAAGTCACTTCATTAAAAAGGGATATTAACTAGTTAATTAATGTTCGCTCACCAAAAAGCACATTTAAAGTGACATTGATTAATTAATGTTGAAAGAAATGCAACTTCGGAAGATATTCTATTGTACCTTTATTGTATTTTATTATTATTCCTTTCGGAGATGTTATTCCTCCGTTCGGGGATGTCCTTGATGTAATTGGTCATGTAGAAGTCATGAGGTAAAAGCTCCATTGTAAGTCGGGTCAATAGTACCCACAAAAGTATTTTATGTTTATTGTTTTGAGTCTCCCAAGGCAAGTCAACCCTGGTTGAGAGGAGAAGTTGGCCCTGTAGGGTTATTAGGCTTCTCACTTGATGTGTATAAATAGATGAGGCGCCTCCCCCATTTGGACACACTCACAACTCAAGCAAGTTCGCTCGAGAGAGGAGCAGTCCATCTAAGAAAAAGGAAGCACTCAAGTCTTATTCTTGGGGTCTTACACTGTACTTGGTTGGATTCTATATCGAGGAAGGTTTGTTGGGTTTTCTCCCCCACGAGGGTCTCCGAGGATAAATCTTTTTGTTCTCTTTACGCTATTGTGCTTGTCATCCTTTTAGTGATCCTCTTGTTTTTGGCATAAAATTTTTAAAAATATAACATGGTATCAAAGCCAATCTGAAAGAAGTCATTGTGCAGCAGTTTTTCCAGCATTACAACTGTTGGACACACCAAGTCATTGTGCAACAGTTTTTCCAGCATTACAACTGTTGGACACACCAAGCACACTGAGAGGGGGGGCTGAATAGTGTGTATAGCTTCTGTTACTTTTCCAACGTTAACAATCATCAGCAGCTTCTTCAATATTATGTAGAGTACGTTATTATCATTATCTCAACAATTATAGCTCATCATCACATATCATCGTCACGTAGGAAGCATAGCAAAACATAGTACACAATATTTTTACGTGGAAACCCAAGTCCTGGGGGGAAAACCATGGAAGCCTTATAATAATAGTTTTCGAACAACAACTAGAAGGAGGAAACAACCCCTTTATTACAATGACTTCAGTTCTCCTGCTACAATTGGAGGGAGGCTATAACCCACTGATTTACAGGCTACAACCGGAAGGACACTACAACCCCCTTTCTTTGCCCCATCCTGCCACCCTAATATGAAGATAGAAATTGCTAAACTATGACCACACTAATCATGCAAACCTGCTAATCAACATCTGTCCTACACTGCAAAATCTGTACCACACTGTACAACAACTACCATTGCTCATCATCTAATCGCTACTCATCAACTGATCATTCTCCACTGTATCACATTGATCATCAACTTGTACAATCAACCTATCCAATCAAGTTGTACCAATCAATATATTGGTCACATCAACTGACTCAATCAATCTGAGTCTAACCAACAGCAGACCAAACTTAGTCCACCTAAGTCAAACCAACTGCTCATACAACTCAGGCAGTCTGAGTCAGACCAACTACACATAAGGCAAGGTGTGTCAATCTTGCTCAATTGAACCAACCTGTACCAAGTTGCTTGTGTACCTATGCCAAATCAATCATATACTTGTGTTAATCTAATAAAGTTCTCTAACAATCAACCAACCCTTCTTACTTGGCCTAGTTCATCAAGTAAGAGACACATTTGAGCAACCAAGAGAGTTCACATACGGTCAACCAAACTTTGTTCAATCACACTCAACTCAATGACACCACAACCAACCTCAATCACAGTCAAGGAATACTTGACAGTTAAACATGACAAACCTCAACCAACTAACCTTAGCCAAGAAGATAAAAGATTTAACCAACTATGTCAAACTCAGTCAATCTCATAAACTCTTAGACACAAAAGGATTTTTCACTCCACTCAAATCAAGTCAACAAACCAAACAGATGTCAAGCAAATAGTCACTTACAATACTGTCAAAGGTTGTCATTAATAGTCATTAACAGTCCAGCTCCACTTAGGTCAAAGACACAATGATCAACACTAGTCAAACTAGTTTTCAAAGAAAACACTTCGGTTTGTTGAATTTGTATACCTTGGGAGTTGTTCCCCATGGTTGCTTTTGCCTAAGTCACTAGGAAAAGGGGTCATGTCACATGGACTTTATATTAATGACTTGAGATGAGCATTGATTGCACTTTAGAGATTAAAGTGTACTTTAAGTAAAAATTTAAAAAGTGAGTGAATTAATTTTTAATTTGTGGAGAAAAATGACTTTATCCCAACCACTCATCTAATTCAATCTGAACCCTTGGATTAGATGACCTTTCACTCACCCACCCATTTTTACCTAAAAGGCAAATTTTCCATGTGAAGAGCCATTGATTCATTTTTTGAGAGAGAAGGTCGAATTTCTAAGAAAAAGGGAAAAATGCAGTTGAAGCATTTTTTCCATGGCACGAAAATCCAGGTGAAGGTATAGCAATCACAAGGCAGGAAAATTGAGGTAGCAGTAAGAGCATTTATTGCAACAATACCGTATTGTCCGTATAGTACTGTTCAGTCCATACAGGGCACGAAAATCGAGGCAAACAAGTGAGCACAAATTTCGAGGCAGAAATTCTTTAGTTTCAGTCGGCACATTTTTCAAGGCAGTCCGTACAACATGTTCGTATAGCATCCGTGCAGTCCTGTAGCAGCACTAAAATCGAGGAGGTTGCAAACAAAAATTTCTGGGTTTGATATTTTTATTTTGGCACAAATTGAGATAAGTTGTGACTGAAAATTTTTGTTTACTGATGTACTATTGAAAGATAAATAAAGGAATGTCTCTCTCACAGGTTTTCCCCAGAGATTGGGGTTTTTCCTGGGTCATTTGACCAAAATTCCTGAGTCTGATGTTTTATGTGTGAATGAGTTTTTTAACTGCTGCTCATTTAAATTGTAAAAATTCTTCTTGTGTTTCAATCTTATATTGTTTATGAGAAACAATTTAATTTGCAGCAGAAAGATAAATTGTGTTGGGCATTAAACAATGTTTAAAATGGAGGTTGAAACCGGGTTGGGAGAGTGTTGAAAATTTAAATGGTATCAGAGCTTTGTTAGAGAAAGAGCAGAATTTTACACAGTGAAAAATTTCAAACTGTCAATGATTTCTTTTGTCAATGGGCAGCACCTTGTTGTGACTTAAACTTTGCAGAGAAAATGGAAACAGAACTTAGGTTGGAGGATAGGCTTGATGGGGCTGGGAATTTTGTTCCATGGAAAGCTAGGCTAGTGCTTATATTGGAGGAAAATGAGTCGTGGGATGAAGTGGTTCACAATACTACAACAAATCCTATTGTTGTTCCTGCTTCCACCCATGCACAAGCACTTTCTGCCTTCAACAAGAAGGACATTAAGGCTAGAAGAATTATTCTAGATGCAGTTAAAGAACATGTGATCCCACACATCTCTAGTAAAACCCGTGCATATCAGATGTGGGATGCTTTGACCAGCTTGTTTCAAAGCTCAAATGAAATAGGAAAATGGTTTTGAGAGAGAAGTTGAAAAGTATCAAGATGGCCAAAGCTGAGGGAGTGATTTCCTATCTTACTAGGATCTCTCGGGAGAGAGATGAGCTTGCAGCAGTAGGGGAGGTTGTTTTTGGTTCAAAGCTAGTGCGGACAGCTTTGAATGGGGTTGCAAAGCCTTGGGCTGTTTTTGTGGAGGCTATAGTAGCCAGGGAGAACTTGCCTACTTGGGACAGGATTTAGGATGATTTTGTTCAAGAGGAGACCCAAAGAGGTCTTGTACAGGGCAACTCTTCTACTAGCAAGGAGGATGAGGAGAATGTGGCTTTGACTGCCAAGGGAAAGAAGAAGTTCAAGAAGGGCCCCAAGAAAGGTGGGCCTAAGCAGCAGGATGGACAGAAGAAGGACTCGAACATTGTAAAGTGCTTTACTTGTCAAAAGTTTGGGCACTATGCTGGACAATGCCCACAGAAGAAGAAGCAGTAGACAGCAGCTTCAGCAGAGGTTGAGGAGTTTACAGCTAGATTTGAGAGAGTTTTCTCTCTGTGCTGGGCATGTTGATAGAGAGAGAGCATCCATCATCACCAGTGCAAACATTGATATTTAGAGGGAGCATTCCTTGTTGACTGGCCATTCTTTCAATGCATCCACCACCAGCACGTGGTATATTGACAGTGGAGCTTCGAGTCACATGACAGGTGCTCGAGAGATGTTCTCCGAGCTTTCACAGGCATGGATAGATGTGGAGGTCGTGTTGGGGGATGACACAGTTGTTAGAGCTGTTGGGCGTGGAACCATTACATTTCAGAGAGAGTCCATGAGTCCCGTGATTTTGAGGGACGTATTGTTTGTACCTAGGCTAAAGAAGAACTTGATATCAGTTTCCATGATCGAGGATAGGGGTCTTGGGGTGTCCTTCCTAGATGGACATGTGCGTGTTTTTCCCAAGACTGCAGGACCATCTACCTCTTACACCATTGGAGCCATATGTGGGAAACTGTACAAGCTCTTGTTTCAGCCCCAGCATGCTTTGACACATAGCAGCATGTCCTTCCTAGATGGACATGTGCGTGTTTTTCCCAAGACTGCAGGACCATCTGCCTCTTACACCATTGGAGCCATATGTGGGAAACTGTACAAGCTCTTGTTTCAGCCCCAGCATGCTTTGACACATAGCAGCGGCAGTGACCTTTGTGAGTTGTGGCATAGGAGGATGGCACATCTGCATCATCCAGCTTTGAGGATGTTGAGGTACATGGTTACAAGGTTGCTTGAGTTCAGCAATGAGCACAGTGATGTATGCAGGGGGTGTGGTTTGGGAAAGTACATCAAGACTGTTTTTACGAGCAGTGATAGCAGGTCAGCAGGAGTACTTGACTTGATACATTCCGACTTGTGTGGTCCTATGTCAGTTGTTTCTCTAAGAGGTTTTGAGTATTATGTGACATTCATCGATGACCATTCCAGGAAGACCTAGATCTACTTCCCGAAGAACAAGAAATCTAAGGAGGTCTTGCAGAGGTTCCAAGAGTTCAAATCTCTTGTGGAGAACCAAATTGGGAGGAAGATTCGAGCACTCAGATCAGATAACGGAGGTGAGTCTACCTCCAAGGAGTTCGATGAGTATTGCAGGCAGGAGGGCATTCGGAGACAGTTGACAGTACCATACACTCCTGAGCAGAATGGAGTGGCAAAAAGGAAGAACCGATCTATTGTTGGAGCAGCGAGAGCCATGTTACATGATCAGTCACTTCCTTTCTTTCTTTCGATAGAGGCATGTAGTACAGTTGTATACCTTCAGAACAAGAGTCCCCATCGTGCCTTGGAGAACAAGACTCCTGAGGAGACGTTCACAAGCAAGAAGCCTGAGGTGAGTCATTTTCGTATATTTGGTTGCCTGACTTTCCACATGTCCCTTCTGAGAAGAGGACAAAGCTTGAGCCCACAGCAGAGAGAGGCATCTTTGTGGGGTATGATGAGACTTCGAAGGCCATCCGCATTTATCTTCCTGGTTTGAGGAAGGTTGTTGTGAGGCGGGAAGTGAGATTTGAGGAGGAGCGGGCCTTCAGGAAGTCCAGAGAGTCAATGCAGGGAGAGCAGTAGGTTCCCACACCTCAGGTAGCTTCACAGGTACCTTCAGTACAGGTGACAAGTTCACAAGTTTCCGGGCTTATTGGACCATAGAGTACAGGCACAGGATTTTCAGGTTCAGTAGTTCAGCCATCAGGTTCTTCAGGGACAGATTTTGGTTCTCAGGTCACAGGCTCACCATACAAAGCTATAGGATCACAGGGTTCACCAGCTCCTGATACACAGGTTTCTAGGCCTTCTAAATCTGGGAGTTCCTCAAATGATAACAGACCAGTTTGGGAACAACCTTCAAGGAAGAAGAAGCCTAAATGGCTTTGGGAGACCCTGAAGGACGATAAGGAGTTTGGAACGCCCAAGGAACCAGTGAGGGCTATAGTGATGCTAGACAAGTTGGGTATGGCATTGGTTGCTAGTCTTCGTGATTTGGAGCCATCTACTTTTGAGGAGGCCTCTCAGCATCATGTTTAGAGAGATTCCATGATGGAAGAGTACCATTCCATCATGAAGAACTATGTTTTGGAGATTGTTCCGAGACCTGAGGAGAAATCAGTGGTGACTTCTCGATGGCTTTACAAGGTAAAGCATGCTGCAGATGGTAGTGTGGAGAAATACAAGGCTCGGTTTGTGGCGTGGGGGTTCTCACAAGTAGAGGGAGTTGATTATGATGAGACCTTTGCATCGGTTGCTCGTTATACTTGTATCAGATCATTGATTTCCATTGTTGCGGGAATGGGTTGGAAGATCCATCAGATGGATGTGAAGACTACATTTCTCAATGGAATCATACACGAGGAGGTTTTTGTGGAGAAGCCACAGGGCTTTGAGATTCATGGGAGAGAGCCTCATGTGTGCAGGTTGAAGAAAGCCTTGTATGAGCTGAAGCAAGCTCCTCGAGCTTGGTATTCCAGGATAGACTCTTACTTACTGTCAATGGGTTTTCAGAAGAGTGAGGTTGATCCGAATCTCTATTTCATTATGGTTGGAGATGATCTGCTCATTCTTCTGTTGTATGTGGATGATTTGTTTATCACAGGTGGGGAGACACCTATGCAGTTTGCAAGAGAGATCTTGCTTCAGAGTATGAGATGACTGACATTGGGTTGATGCATTATTTTTTGGGATTGCAGGTTTGGCAAGAGCCTGGTCATATTTTCCTGGGGGCAAGGAAAGTATGTTGTAGATATTCTGAGGAGATTTCGGATGGAGGATTGCAGGTCGATGTCTACACCTATGGTCACCAACTGAAAGAAGCTTCATGCTTCTAAGGGAGAGTTGGTGGATCCTACCTTATATCGTCAGCTCATAGGTTCGATGATGTATCTAGTCAACTCTAGGCCAGATTTGTGTTTTGCGGTGGACACTCTCAGTCAATTCATGGTGGTGCCAAGGAGAGTACACCGGGTTGCCGCAAAACATGTGTTGAGATACCTTGCAGGTACAGTGGATTAAGGTCTGGATTATAGGAGATCGGATGGGGTTAGATTGATTGGCTTCAGGGATTCAAATTGGGTAGGTAGTGTGGCAGATCGGAAGAGCACTTTCAAATGGTGTTTCAGTTTGGGCTCGGCAGCAGTGTCGTGGTTCAGTCAAAAGCAAAAGTCTGTTGTTTTGACTTCTACAGAGGCTCAGTACATGGCAGCCAGTCAGGCTAGTTGCGAGGCACTGTGGCTTCACAAGTTATTGGTGGATTTATTTAATCAGGAGTTGAGGCCTGCAGTGATTTACTGTGACAATCAAAGTTGCATCCAGCTCTCTGAGAATGTTGTATTTCACGACAGGTCAAAGCATATTGAGATCAGATACCATTTCATCCGTGATTATGTTCAGAGAGGAGCTGTGGAGTTGCAGTACATTTCCACTAATGAGCAGGTTGCAGATATCCTAACGAAGTCTCTTGGAACAGGCAAGTTTATTCATTTCAGAGACAAATTGGGTGTGGTGAAGAACAACTTCCTCCGTAAGAGGGAGTGTTGAATTTTTTATACCTTGGGAATTGTTTCCCTTGGTGACTTTCGCCTAAATCACTAGGAAAAGGGGTCATGTCACATAGACTTCATATTAATGACTTGAGATGAGCATTAAATGTGCTTTAGAGATTAAAGTGTACTTTAAGTAAAAATTTAAAAGTGAGTGAAATAATTTTGAATTTGTGGAGAAAAGTGATTTTATCCCAACCACTCATCTAATTCAGTCTGGGCCCTTGGATTAGATGACCTTTCACTCACCCACCCATTTTTACCTAAAAGACAAATTTTCCATGTGAAGAGGCATTGATTCATTTTTTGAGAGAGAAGGTTGAATTTCTGAGAAAGAGGGAAAAACGCAGCTGAAGCATTTTTTCCATGGCACGAAAATCGAGGTGAAGGTACAAAAGTCACAGGGCACAAAAATTGAGGCAGCAGTAAGAGCATTTATTGCAGTTGTACCATACTATCTGTACAGTATTGTTCAGCGCATATAGGGCACGAAAATTGAGGCAAACATGTGGGCACTAATTTCGAGGCAAAAATTCTCTAGTTTCAGTGAGCACATTTTTCGAGGCAACCCGTACAGTACAGGTTGTACAGCGTCTATACAATCCTGTAGCAGCACGAAAATCAAGATTGCAGACAAAAAATTTTGGGTTTGATATTTCGGATTTTGGCACGAATTTTGAGGCTGATTTTAATCGTCTGGTTGAGATAAGTTGTGACTGCAATTTTTTGTTTACTTTTGTACTATTGAAAGATAAATAAAGAATTTCTCTCTCACAGGTTTTCCCCGGAGGTTGGGGTTTTTCTTGGGTCATTTGACCAAAATTCCAGAGTCCGTTTTTTTATGTGTGAATGAGTTTTTTAATTGTTGCTCATTTAAATTGTAAAAATTCTTCTTGTGCTTCAGTCTTAATTTGCAGCAGAAAGTTAAATGGGGTTGGGCATTAAACAATGTTTAAAATGGAGGTTGAAATCGGGTTGGGAGAGTGCTGAAAATTTACAAGGTTGATCAAATAAATCACTCACAAGATATATTACTTACATGTCAACTTCTCATTCAATACTACACTATACAATAGTCAAGATAAACACCAAGATCTATGCCAACAATATCCAAGATAATCATCAAGATCTATATGAATATCACATCAAGATATATGTCAAGATAACCATCACCATAGCCTCCATAACATTTACAATGACTTGAAAGAGATATACCAATATAAAGGCTCACATACTAAGATCAAAGATGAACTCTATCCATGACAGACATGTGCCATCACAAGAGAAACAGAGAAGCATGAACCATGCATTTTTGAAGATCACGAGATGAAGAAACAATAGACAAACCAAAAGAAACTCTAGATCATGTCATCACATAGTCCTCACAACAAGCTTTCCAACAAGCCAAGAATTTTGTAATTTCGATTTTGTATGAGAAATTTATGCCAATTTTAGTGAATCTCTTCAATCCTCAAAGACGCCGAAAAATTTCTCCTCCACAAAGTTTTACATTTTTCTCTAAGAGTTGCAAAATACCAAAGAGAGACTTGATTGATGAACAAATGAAATGTTTGTTATTCTATTTATATAGGTCGTCGAGGAAAGTTAGTACCTCAAACTGGGCCTACATGCAATTCAAAATTACAAATAATTAAATTCTCTTTTGCTTGGTCGGCTGACCCAAAAAGGTGGGGTACACCAACTTCAAAAATTCATATCTCTTCAACCGTAAGGAGTTAGAAGACGCTCCACATATCAACCTAAATGGCTTGACTAGGACTATCTCCTTATGATGGTTGTATTTGCAAATTCTTGGTCTAATGCCCTTAAATTATTCAATTTGTACATGACTTCAAAGATTCCACACATAAAGGTGCCAAAGACCATGTTACCTTATGCATAAGTTCCAAGGTCAAAGGCTTCAATGGAAATCATCAAATGCGTGAGGGATTCAATGGTTTTCAAATCCACATACTTCACATCAACATGGAGGAGGGATCCACCATATACTCATCATATCAAGGGTATCAAGGACCCCAACACCACCAATCAAGTGGGAATAAAGACTTTTTCAAGAATATCATCACCATATTCAAGGTCTCCATATCATTAAAAACATATCCAATGGTTTCACTATATATCTTCATCACCATAAGAGTACCAACACCCCAAAAGAGGGGTACAAAGACCTCACCACTAGTTTGCAACACCTTACGGGATTCATATGCATGATCACAAGGCTATAACATGCCAATGACCATATAGCATCCAAGGGCCATCAAACCACCATATGTGTGGGTTCAAGACCCAAACTTCCAAGGACACCATGGACCCCATAAGAAGGGGTTCCAACATACCACCATAAGTGTGGGTCCAATACCCAAGTCTCCACATGCAAGAGGATCAAGATCTAAGCTTATGGGCTTAAGGACCCCACAAGAACTCAACAACCTCAAGACCATCCAATGCAAGCAATGGGATCCAACATCAACACATCAAGGGACTTACAAACATGAGCCACATCATCCATTCAACAACCAATCAAGAGACCAAAACAAGTACAATCATACCAAGCAGCACAAAGACTAGTGACCAAAGATCAACCAGGATTAAGGAACTCGACAATGGACTCAAATGGGACCAATATACAACTTAGGGGCACTTGACCAAGTCAATGGCTAACCAGGGCTTTTGCCATTGTTTTAAGGCCTCCAAGGTCTTCAAGCTTGGGCTTGGACAAGGTCAAAAGGGCTCCTCTGACACAGACAACCACAAACTAAACACTAACCCTTAGGGGCTCCACAAGGGGCACAAAGGACTCAACAGATGGCATCAATGACCAGACACCGTTGACATCAATGACAACTTAATCAACAACAACAAACTAGGGCTTGCTTCTTCAGGCAACTCTCTCCACGATCAGTGAAAAAAGGAGGGGCAATCACCTCGCCCTAGGAGGGCGCATCTTTCTGTCGAAGCAGTTTTCAATTCTATGGATTTTCATTTTCCAACCTACTACCAATGTTGAAAACGTCAGCATCGACAAAAAGTCGGCAAGGGTCCCGAATACAACTTCTCGGCAACATCGGCAAAAAAATCGAGAAAAATAGGCAAAAGTCGACAAACATCACAAAATACAAAATACATTCATTTTTTCATAATTTTAAACATATAAAGCAATATTAACATTAGATAAACGCATTGGGACATAAATATGGAGAAAGCATTGATATATATCATCATCATGTAGTCATGCCAAATATAAAATGATACATCAAAGTCGATACTGAATCCTTAAACATCATAGTTGTCCCATCAAGGACTGAAAAGTGGATAACCAATAAAAGTCACATCACATATATAAATGTATTTGAGGAAAACTAGCAGCTAGATATCTAATATCATTGCCCTCTTCCCGGGTTTCCTCTTTTATTTGTCCCTCCATCTTATGACTTAAACCTAATTATTGAAAGGTATATTTTATTGATTTGGTTGTCAGCCATTAAATGTATTTCTTGTTTTGCATTGGTGATAAATCATAGATGTATTTTTCCCTCCTCCCAAATTGAATTTCCCATATGAGCCCCACATTGCTCTCTTTTTCCTACAATGTGCTATGATGATCACTCAAAATATGTTTACTCAAAAACTTCTCTAATAGTGAAAAAAAGTAATTCAATTACCATTGTGATCTTTGATAAATTGATACAATTTTTGTATAGCTTAACCTTGCATGGTTTGATCTTCAAATACAACAAAGTTTCGAAACATTTATACAGTAGAGGAAAGGTGTTAGTAGGCAACAAAATGGCTAAAATGGCTAATTTTTGGAAATTTAGCCATTTTAACCATTTTAGCCAAAATGGAGACTTTTTGAAAAAAGTCGTGACCTTTTGAAAAAATAAAAAAATAGCGATTTTTTTCAGCCGATTTTTCAGCTTGGGGAAAAAAATCGCGACTTTTTAAAAAGTCGGCAATTTTTCGGAGAGTCTTTCAACACTGCCTACCACTGCTGCCAAGAGAAACTAGGGCATCAAATTTTTCAAGGTTCTATCCACAGCTTCGGGAAAAGGAAGACATTGACCATCTCGCCTTGAGGAGGCGCATCTTTTTCCTCAATCAAATTTGCAAGTGACCACAGTTGGAAAATTAGGGTTTCCCTGCCAAACCCTAGGTCAACGAAAAGTAGATTCCAAAAGTAGTATTCAAATTGGTAAGTTATACTCCCTATATTTCCATTTGAGGTTCTCATTCATTAAAGATGACAAACAGTACCAAGCTTGATGAAAAGCAAGGAGTAGAGAATTTCATAGCATGGAAGTATAGAGTCATGCTCATCCTTGAAGAACATGACCTAGAAGGCTATATCAAAGATGAAGTCCCAGAACCAGAAAGCGATGGAGCAAAGGAAAAACACAAGAAGGATATGGTCAAGGTGTTACCGACTAGATTGCATCTAGTTGGACTTTCAGTGAGCCGCCAAAGATGAACAAATCATTGTTCAAATTCAGGAGTTCAGAAGTCCATTCAGGCCTTCCAAGGCCCACTTTTTACTTTTTTTACCACATGTTCATACCCTGCGGGGAAGCTGTAAGAAATGTACTAGCATGAGTTTTTTGTAAAGAACTTGGCTTCCTAGAACTTAATCATCAATCCGAGTATTCCAAGGTGTTTTTTTTCCTTGGTAATTATATGTTGTTGAATAAACGACTTATAATTTGCAAGTTTTTCACCGCTCCTCCAAATTTGGAATGATTGCCTTGATGGTTAGGCCTTAGGAGGTTATTAAAGTTAATGGGTCAATGTATATGAACATGCTAGACATTATTATTGAGTCATATGGACATGTGTTAGGTCCCCCTAGGTTTTATTTTATGTTTTGAGAAAAAAAAAATTCTAGTAAACATAGGCTATTTTGTAATAGTTTAATTGGGAAAATTATGGTTGTAATAAAAGTGTGGTTAGAGCTCGGATTTTTCCATGGGGGTGCTTGTTTTCTAACTCAAAGCACCCATTCTACCCCTAAACCCACTTTTCTTAAGTTTTAAGTGATTAATTTATCACTTAAATAAAAAATCTCCTAAAACTAAAAATAAAAAATCAATTAATTAATTAAATAATCAATTAAATTGGCGAGAATATCCAAATTCCTAAATCAGTAAATTCTTGTCCGATTTGATTGAAATCGGTTTCTATCGGCTTCCCTGATTTAAGGCAAGACATCTCCTTGATTAAAGCGTCACCTTTAGTGTTGATTGAGGCTACTGCAAGTTTTCCAGATTAAGGGGACGTTTTTCTCCTTAGAAGGGGGCATATTTGCTCATGTGGCACCCATTTGGCATGTTTTGGAGATCCCAAAGAGGGGTTGTGCCTACCTCTTGAGAGATGGCAAATTTTTCTTGAGTGTAACTCCCTCTAACTCGCCCAAATCAAGGGATAACTCACTCTCAATCTCAAATTCGCCCTCAATATTCTTCAGTTGGCAAAGGCACCCTCTTAACCTCGGTCTTCTGTAAAGCAATACTCTCTCCCTTTCAAACTAGTTGGAAAGTTCTGGGAAGAGCCTGCCAATTGTAACCGTTGTTTATCTGAGAAATAAAAGAGCCTTTGGAGGTCTTTTTGTGTGGTGTTTTGTTGAGTGGATGTATTATCATTGTGCTTTGTGGAGATAACATTTGTTAGATCCATCTCTTACTTCCAAGTTCCAAATCTAGCTTGTTTGAAGGACTGGTATCAGTTTTGCCAGGTGAATAAAGTTGTTTGTTTACTGCTTCAATTTATTTAGTATGAATGCTTAGAAATGCAAATCGAATATTTTCATTTGTTTATGAACATTTTCACATTGATTTCTAATTATCTATGTTGTTGGATTTGATCTTGGCTGTTTGAGTTGTGTGAAGTGTAGGTTATCTTAGCTGGAGATTGAGAAGATCTTGTTTACAAAAAAAGTCCCCCTATTCCCCACAATCAACGCCTCAAGGATCATCTTGTTCTCTAAACTTCCCTCTCTATCCTTCTCAAATACTGTTTAAAAATTATCTTGTCCTTTATTTGAAAAAGTAGTTACAAATCTGAAGTTAAAAGTTCATTTTCATACATAGATCGTAATTACTTTTCATTTCTAAATCTAGCTAAAGTAGAAAAAAGAATAATCATTTTGTACTGTAGATCTACATAACCAAGTTTTCTTGCTTCAAGTTATTTGCATTTTTTTTTAAATTAAAAGCACAGTTACCGGATTCGGCCACCTAGGGTCCGAATCCGTATCGAAATCTTCGGGGAAACGTGGATTCGGGGATCCGGATCCGATTCTTAAAGATTCAGTATGTTTTTGTGTAGGATCCATATCCATTTCTAGATTTGTTTCCTCTGATCCGGGATTTGTTTCCTTCATGCGGATTCAGTTTCCTATTGGAGGGGAATCGGTTCCCCTTGGAGGAACCGTATCAGATTCCCCTGAAACTATAAAAAAACACATAAAATTTAAAAAAAAACAGTGCGAGTATCCTAATTTCTTGCCCCTTTATAATTTATTAATTTAATAAACAATCAAAAATTAAAACATATGCAAACTTATGTTTTTCATGTGCCTCCAATTTCCTCCCTATGTGATTGGCTACCTCAGACCCTTGCTTCCCCTATGCCAAGATTCCTAGCCACAACTGTGTTGATCTGCCCACAATGATTTGCATCCTCGCCATGACTCTTCAAATACCCTGTGCTGTGCACTTTGACCTCCCAAAAGGCAATTAACCAAGGCTTTGATATATATTATATTATTAAAATATGCACATACACAGTACAGTTGCACAGAGAAAAAGATGATATAATTTGATGTGACTCTTTTGACAGCAACCAGTCAATCTATCTTACATCTAAGACAATATTATTAAAATTTTGGAACACAACAAAGTTGATTCATTCATAATTCTTTGTGCATCTTATCATATTTCGAAATTGGCAACTAGGTGTTTATATCTGTGTACATGCACATGTCTACATGTTCATGATGTGTGTAAATAAATACAACAAAAAATATAATATATAAAGTTTGAAGGCTTCCCAGTATGGCATGGTGGTTGCAACAGGGACAATGATTTTGCAATATAACTACAGTTAGTTCCGTAACCAACAGTGAGTGCTTGCAATGACATAAGACTAGTTGCATTAGCCAATCACTATTGACAGCAACATCGACAGGATGTGTAGGGTCGATGTGTTAGATGAACTACAAACATGATTAGTTGTGATTTATGAGTAACTGTTCATAAAGGTCAGGTGCGAATGGTTGCAACTAAATGGACTAAGCAGCTACCATTGTTAACCATCCAAACTATCATTTTAATTAGTTGATATTGCCATATTGACATTCAACCTTGTTGAATTCAACTATTGCATATTTATCCTATTTGTGAGGAATCTAACTTGGGTGCTCTTATGTATTATACTATTAACCGACCATGTATTTTACTGTGAAGTTAATAGTTATCCAAATGTGTTCTGATGATAAATGTATCAGTATGATGATACGATGTAAATGTTACATGTATGATCAATATCATTGATGAATCGTGATGATTCATGAATCTATGATGTATATAGTTTTAAATTTGTGAATTTTTATTATAAATTTATATTTTATATTTTTTAATATATATATATATAAAATAAAATAAATAGGGTTAGGGTTCCGAATCCCTGATTCCTCATTTTGGGATGAGTCCGAAATCCGTATCCGATTCTTCTACCGATTTCAACTGCACCCACGGATCGTGTAACCTTGATTAAAAGGCTTGATTAGTAAGATTAACTTCAGAGTTTAAAGTTTCATATCTAGCAATCTAGTGCTCCTATTTGTTTTCCATCGCTAAGAAGCAAACAAAGACCCTGAAAAAACATCTTTTTAGCTTACTTTCTCAGTCACTTTTTAGCTAGTTTTATTTTCTTTTACTTAGGAAAATTTTAAAAAAAAAGAATTAATTTTTTTTCAAAGTGTTTTTGGGTGCATTTAATAAATACGTGCTTGCTATTTTTGCAGGTTCTACAAAAAAAGAGGAGGAGCTTCTGCCAAAAAATCAAAAAATTGAAGTGAAAGAAGACTAACGGAGCCCCTGTATAAAAAATTTCAATTTTTCATGTTATTGTAAGCCTTTGGATCCCGAATTGAGGATCAAAGTGCATTTTCTTTCACATTATTGTAGAAAGCAAATAAGGCTTGAGTAGGCTCATCAAAACCCAGTCCCCTCCCCCCCTGGGGGGATTCACATCTGTGTCCATTTTCATGGTTTTTATGATGTTACTGTAGTTTGTTCTTTCGGTTTATATTTCAAGTTTTATTTGTAAAAGTAATTTGAATACTTACCCACTACACTATACCAAAGTACCGAAAGGGAAAAGATTTGAGCAGTGTAGTAATTAGAGAACTTTAATTTTTATGCACTGTTGAGTTTAAAATAAACCCCTTTGCTTTCTCGAGTACAGGTTCATGGTAAGGGCTTGCCCGAGTATTGAATCCCCCTCCCTACTAATAATCCAGATCATTACCACATTAATAAAACCAACCAAGAATTTACCCACTTCTTAATCAACTCATTTAACAATCTAAAATTTACCAACCAAGACATTGCAATACTTTCACTGCAACTACTCTAGCAACCCACATTTGCAAAGCACTCTTTTCATTATGGAACTGATCTATTCTGTTATGTTTTGCATAAGTTAATTCCGCAATGTGTCATTGAATATTGTGTTTCTATTTGAGTTAAGGGTTTCTTAAGTAAATCTTGTTTGCAGTAGTTGGTAATCTTTAATTTCATTCATTCCATATTAAAACTCCTAGAAAATTTGTGTTTCCAGCTTTCATAGTTAGAAACAGCCTTAAATTTATTTTCATTAGGGTCCACCCCCCTTGGCTTCGCTAGGAGTTGGCCTAGACGAAGGAGCTGAGTATCAGGTGACAGCACTTGGCTCGAGCTTGCCCCCAAGTTCGCACCCAATGGCTTGAAGATTTCTTCCCCGTTACCCGAGGTGCGAATTAGGCGACGGCATTTTGGCGGGGTTGTCGGGGATAAATCTTTCTATTCCCGGGATACGACTTTGTTTTCCACTTTTTTGTTTTTGCTTTGTTTTGATGAATGTTTAGAGTAGATATGTACTTTTCACTTAGCGACTCCACTAACCCTTTTTCTCTTATAAAATTACAAAGAAAAGCAAAAAATTATTTTTTGTGAGAGTGTTTAAATGCATCTTTTTCTTCTCACTTGGCGACTCCATTGAAGGGATAAAACCCTGTTATCTCATAAACTTTGTGAAGATTTGTTGTGTGTAGATAAGCACATGTGACACAATAAAAAAAAAGTTCAACTCCATTAAGTCAGTACAAGATATGATTACATGCATGCTTCAAATTTGGTACCTCATTGGTTGAATTTATGGATGATGATAAGGAAGGGCTTCGTGCTCTCTTACTTGAAATTTTTCCCCAATTAGATTTTTCAAATATCCATGGTTTCCCTAATCATGGCTATGACCATGAGAAGCTTTTTTATGCTGCTCCAGAGTTTGGTGGAAGCATTGGCGATTCAACCACCCTTCATATTGTATGTTTCTTCAAATTGGTGTTTGATTTCAATATTTATCATGAGGATGATTTGATGACCATATTTGCTTGGACCTTGGAGAGAGATGCAAGGCATTGGCTATGTAGTCTTTATGACAAATCCATAGGTTCCATTTCTAAATTTTTTGAGTATTTTCTCTTACGGTGGTATGAAGGAGAAGTGGAAGAGATTATGCAGCTTGCTAGAAAGTATAATGCCCTCCTCCCTAGAGCACAACCTAACTCTAAAAAAGAAGAAATTCAGGAAGAGCATCATTTGGAAACTTTTGTGCATCTTGAAGATTTGGTAATGCCAGAGGAAGCCACTTCTTCCACTATTGAGCATCATGTCCTAGATGATCCCATTGAAGAAACATTTGAAGGGCAATTGATTAAAGAACACATTAAAGATCCACCTCATGTCACATTAACAGAAAATATTGAATATTTGGAGTATTCTCATGATTATTTCAATGATGATGATAAAAAAAATTCTCCAGATTTACCTCAAGAAGAAACCATCACAGAAAAATTATAAAGAACATTATAATGAAGTTTGTATGGTGTATGATGACGCTCCTCCATGTTCTCCTCATGGTGATGAGAGTTTGGAAAGTTCATTCCCTTTTAACATCTTTGAAATCGGACTTTCTGAAGAAGAATATGGTGAACATGCGGATGAGTGTATCCAGGAACATGATGCCATGGATGAAGAATCCCCCGTATTTGAAAAAGGTATGGATGATGATTATTGGGCATACATTAAGAAGCCCATTTTTTATGTATCAAAAGAGGGGAGCGTCGATTTGGAGACCCTTGGAGATCTTGGTATGGAAGAGGATCATGTAGAGTTCTCATATGATCATTCAGAATCACACACAAGGGTTAGCAGTAAAGACCTAGAAAAGCAATGCATTGAAGAGTCAGATTTGATACAACCAATGGAATGTTAGTCTAAGCCTACATCTTCACATTCGGAGGTTCCTCATGATTTGGAGCAACCTGGGGCTTACACAGAGAGTTATCAACCGATAAGCCCTTTTGATATGTATGATGGAGATGTTGATCTTCCTCATCGTATAGATATCTACATTAGCCCTATCCAGGTTTGGATAGAAGAAGCCTGCAGAAGCACATACCAGTTTGGGAAGCAGTTTGATGAAGTACTACATGCCTATAATTTCCCATCCCGCCCGCCCCTCCTGAATATCTGCGCAGGTTCGGATTTTCTATTAAAGATATCCTTGTTTTGGCTGGTAACCAAACACAAGCGAAAAAATTTAAATTTTAATAAAATGTGAAGGTGGTTACATTGGATTTTTCATTTTACTTGACATTTTGATTATGATATGCTTAGAGTAGGAAAATAAGCTCCTTAAAGTGAGCATTTACCGTTTTTGCATTTCCTTTGTGTACTTAGGAATAAATAAATCAATTTTTTTAGTTTAAGTTGTTCTTTTCACTTTCCAATAATGCAACTTATGGTTCATTGGCTTTTTACAAATATTTTGTGCTACTAAGGTTGGCTTGTCAAGTTGAGGTGTTTTTACAGATTATTGAAACCAGAGATTCTATGGTTCTTGTATGCTCTCCTTTCATAAAGACCAAATCGAGCACACGTCCCATAGTTGGAGCCAGATGTTACCAACTAGATTGCATCTAGTTAGACTTTCAGTGAGCCTCCAAAGATGAACAAATCATTGTTCAAATTCAGGAGTTCAAAAGTCCATTCGGGCCTTCCAAGGCTCCTTTTTACTTTTTTTACCACATGTTCATACCCTAGAGGGAAGTTGTAAAAAATGTACTAGCATGGGTTTTTTGTAAAGAACTTGGCTTCCTAGAACTTAATCATCAATCTGAGTATTCCAAGGTGTTTTTTTTCCTTGGTAATTATATGTTGTTGAATAAACGACTTATAATTTGCAAGTTTTTCACCACTCCTCCAAAGCTGGAATGATCGTCTTAATGGTTAGTCCTTAGGAGGTTATTAAAGTTCATGGGTCAATGTATATGAACATGCTAGACATTATTATTGAGTCATATGGACATGTGTTAGTGAATATTTTTCACATCCCCAACCCAGTTCAAGTTTCAGTTTTTCATTGTTTAATGCCCAAACCCCAAAGTTAGCATTATCATAAAAATTTAATAATTTTGAACTGGAAACATAAAACATATGAGATTTTTCTTTCTTTTGAATTCTAAAAATTAAAGGCACCCTAAACTCTTACATAGAAATTTAATTTTCAGCCACACATGAAATTTTAACATACAGATTTTTGGTCAAATGACCCACGAAAAACCCCGAAGGGAAAACCTATTCTTCAAAGAGATTTTATTCTTCAAGCAGAAACACAAATTAAATACAACAGTACTTATCTCCTCCTTGAAATTCGTGCCAACCTCTCACTGACAAATTGTTGTACGAATGCCTCGATTTCTGTGTTGTACAGCCCCACACGTGTGGTTGTACGGACCTCGAAATTTGTTCCAAACCTGTTGTTGTACATAAACAATAAATGTTGTATGGAACTCGAAATTTGTGTTGTACGGATGCCTCGAAATTCGTGCTTTCTCACCTCGAATTTCGTGTTGTACGGCTGCCTCAAAAACAATGTTGTACGGCTCACACGTGCGAATGTACGGGCTACATTTAATGTTGTACGGATGGTTGCAATACATGTTGTACGGTCTGCCTGGGGAATCGTGTAAATCTGTTGGTACAATCTTCTCGATTTTTGTGCCCTTTCTCCTCTTTCAGAAATTGAAAAATTAATAAGGGTTTCTTTTCTGTGAATTTTCTCTTGCTCCTCCTCTCTCAGAATTCTCTCTTGAAAGTGAACAATAGACCCAACTTGCCTTTCCCTCTCCCTTTTTGTTTGAGTAACTTCTTCCTTGAAATCAAAGGCTAGAATTAAAAACCAACTTCACGAGATCAATGCCTCATCTCATTTCCTCGTTAAAAAATCACTTTTTAAATAATAATGAGACATTTAATACTCACCCTCTTTAATGCTCGTAAAGACACTTTAAAATTATAAACTCGAACATTTAATTAAAATGTCACTTTATCATAAAGTCCACACCTTTTAATATGGCTAGGGACCACATTTAAAATGTTCATATCCACCCCAAGGCATGAGTGAACAAACACTTCCCTATGTAAAAAATCAACAGCTAGGTCCCCCTAGGTTTTATTTTGTGTTTTGAGAAAAATCTTTTTTCTGTAAATTTAGGCTATTTTTTAATTGGGAAAATTATGGTTGTAGTAAAAATGTGGTTAGAGGTCGGACTTTGCCGTGGGGGCACTCGTTTTCTAACTCAAAGCACCCATTGTACCCCTAAACCCACTTTTCCTAAGTTTTAAGTGAGTAATTTATCACTTAAATAAAAAATCTCCTAAAAATCAAAAAATCAATTAATAAATTAAATAATTAATTAAATTGGAGAGAATATCCAAATTCCTAAATCAATGGATTCATGTCCGATTTGATTGAAATCAGTTTCTATCGACTTCCCTGATTTAAGGCAAAACATCTCCTTTATTAAAGCATAAGCTTCAGTGTTTATTGAGGCTACTGCGAGTTTGTCAAATTAAGGGGACGTTTTTCTCCTTAGAAGGGGGCATAATTGGCACCCATCTGGCATGTTTTGGAGATCCCAAAGAGGAGTTGTGCCTACCTCGAGAGGTGGCACATTTTTCTTGAGTGTAACTCCCTCTAACTCGCCCAAATCAAGGGATAAACTCACTCTCAGTCTCAAATTCGCCCTTAGTCTTTTTCAGTTGGCAATACTCTCTTGGTCCCGGTTTTCTATAAAAGCAATACTCTCTCCCTTTCAAACTAGTTGGAATGTGCTGGGAATAGCCTGCCTATTGTAACCGTTGTTTATCTGAGAAATAAAAGAGACTTTGGAGGTCTATTTGTGTGGTGCTTTGTTGAGTGGATGTATTATCATTCTACTTTGTGGAGATAACATTTGTTGGATCCATCTTGCTTCCAAGTTCCAAATCTAGCTTGCTTGAAGGACTGATTTCAGTTTTTCCAGGTGAATTAAGTTGTTTGTTTACTGCTTCAATTTATTTAGTATGAATGCTTAGAGATGCAAATCGAATATTTTCATTTGTTTATGAACATTTTCACATTGATTTCTAAGTATCTATGCTACTGGATTTGATCTTGGTTGTTTGAGTTGTGTGAAGTGCAGGTTATCTTAGTTGGAGATTGAGAAGATCTTGTTTGATCTTCCTCATTTCTAACACTCTTGATTACAGATAAAGTCCCTTGGTGCCCTACAATCAATGCCTCAAGGATCATCTTGTTCTTTAAACTTCCCTCCCTACCCTTCTCAAATACTGTTTAAAAATTATCTTGTCCTTTATTTGAAAAAGCGGTTACAGATCAAAAGTTAAAAGTTCATTTTCATAAATAGATCGTAATTACTTTTCATTTCTAGATCTACCTAAAGTAGAAAAAGAATAATCATTTTCTAGTGTAGATCTACATAACCAAGTTTTCTTTCTTCAAGTTATTTGCATTTTTTAAAATTAAAAGGCTTGATTAGTAAGATTAACTTCTGAGTTTAAAGTTTCATATCTAGCAATCTAGTGCTCCTATTTGTTTGCCATCCCTAAGAGGCAAACAAAGGGCCTAAGAAAGCAGTTTTTTAGCTTACTTTCTCAGTCACTTTTTAGCTAGTTTTAATTTTTTTTTACTTAGGAAAATTTAAAAAAAAAAACAAATCAATTTTTTTTCAAAGTGTTTTTGGGTGCGTTTAATAAATACTTGCTTGTTGTTTTTGTAGGTTTTACAAAAAAAGAGGAGGAGGTTCTGCCAAAAAATAAAAAAATTGAAGTGAAAGAAGACTAACGAAGCTCCCCTTTATTAAAAACTTCATTTTTGCATGTTATTGTAAGCCTTTGGATCCCGATTTGAGGACCAAAGTGCATTTTCTTTCGCATTATTGTAAAAACAAATAAGGCTTGAGTAGGCTCATCAGAACCCGGTCCCCATCCCCACTGGGGAGATTCACGCAGTGTCCATTTTCATGGTTTTTATGCTGTTAGTGTAGTTTGTTCTTTCGGTTTATATTTCAAGTTTTATTTGCAAAAGTAATTTGAATACTTACCCACTGCACTATACCGAAGTACCGAAGGGGAAAAATTTTGAGTGTGTAGTAATTAGAGAACTTTAATTTTAAAACACTATTGAGTTTAAAATAAACCCCCTTGCTTTCTCGAATACAGGTTCATGGATAAAGGCATTCCCGAGTACTGAATCTGGAAAGAGGCTCTTGGGATTTACTCTTTTTAATTAGAAAACTTTGTTCAAAGCATTTAAAATTTACAAGGCCTTCATCCTTGTATGCTCTACTTCCACTGCAGCTTCGACTGATCAGTTGGTAGTATCAGAAAAGGATTTAGGTGACTAGTAATTAGTTTAACTTTTAATCAATCTCCCTAAACAACAAAAATCCAGCGTTGCGTTTTGCTTCGTGTGGGGAAATTGTACAGAGGAAGTGGGAACAACTGAAAAGCGACCGCGGGGCCTCGTTAGGCTACATCCTTGTTGGTGTAGTGTTGAACATCCCCCCGTGACTCCATTCAGCCCACATTTCCTCGTGTGCTACCACACTTGGTGAGTCTGGACATATTCCCTGTACCTTAGCGGTATATCGAGAATCCCCCTCCCTGCTAATAATCCAAATCATTACCACATTAATAAAACCAACCAAGAATTTACCCACTCCTTAATCAATTCATTTCATAATCTAAAATTTATCAACCGAGGCACTGCAATACTTTCACTGAGACTACACTAGCAACCCACATTTGCAAAGCACTATTTTCATTATGGCACTGATCTATTCTATTATGTTTTGCATAAGTTAATTCTGCAATGTGTCATTGAATATTGTGTATCTATTTGAGTTAAGGGTTGCTAAAGTAAATCTTGTTTGCACTAGTTTGTAATCTTTAATTTCATTCATTCCATATTGAAACTCCTAGAAAATTTGTGTTTCCAGCTTTCATAGTTAGAAACAACCTTAGATTTATTTTCATTAGGGTCCAACCCCTTGGCTTCGCTAGGAGTTGGCCTAGATGAAGGAGTTGAGTATCAGGTGACAGCACTTGGCTCGAGCTTGCCCCCAAGGTCGCTCCCAGTGGCATGAAGATTTATGCCACGTTACCCGAGGTGCGAATTAGGTAGCAACACAAGGCTAAGAGGATCATAGCTAATTCCATCAAGGATCATTTGATCCCTCAAGTATCTTCAAAGATGACTCCAAACGAAATGTTCAATGCACTGACTAGACTATTTGAAGGAAAGAACATCAACAAAAGAATGACCTTGAGAAATCAACTCAAGGGTGTGAAGATTCAAAAGGCAGAAACTATGCAATCATACTTGACAAGGGTATCTCAGATCAAAGAACAATTGAAAGCTATTGGTGACGTGGTAGAAGAAGTAGAAGTTGTAATGACCACATTGAATGCCCTCCCAAGGGATTGGGAATCTTTCATTAGAGGAATATGTGGTAGGAGAAAACTGACCCAGTTTAGTAAATTATGGGGAGAATGTGTAAATAGAGAAGAAAAGCTAATTGAAGATGAAGATCAAGCTTTGGCATCCCATGAAAAGAAAGGAACAAACAAGAGAAAAGATCGTGATCAACCTCCCAGGAAGAATCAAAGGTTTCAAAGGAACACAAGACCCAAGAGAGATTTATCATCCTTTGAATGTTTGAACTATCACAAGATGGGTCACATCTCAGGAAATTGTCCCCTCAAAGCAGACCAATTCAAGAAGAGAAACAAGAAGTTCCATGCCCATGCAATTGAAGATGATGACCCAGTTGAAGAGAATACCAATGAAGATGAAGACTCTAGTGAAGAGTATGTCTTAATATCAGCTCTTACCGGTTTAGTCTCACATGGAAGTGACACTTGGCTCATAGATAATGGTGGCTCCAAGCATATTACAGGTTACAAAGACTTCCTCTCATGCCTTATCCAGAAAGACTCACCCCACAAAGGTGATGCTTGGAGATGATTATTAGTATCCCATTAAAGGAATGGGAGAAGCTTCTTACGAGTTGGACTCAGGAAAGTCCATGAAGATGAAGGATGTCTCATGTCTCAGGTTTGAAAAAGAATCTTCTTTCTATCTCAGCTTTAGATAAGAAAGGTTTCAAAGTTGCTTTTGTAGATGGAGAAATCCTCATGTGGCCAAAAGGAAAGACAATAAATGATGCAGTTGTGATTGGAATTGAAGAAGGACTCTACAAATCAAAGGGACATCCAAATGCAACCCTAACAACGAGTACCATTAGCCCATGAGAACTATGGCATAGAAGACTTGCTCATCTGAACTACAAAGCATTGCCAATTGTGAGCAAGGTAGTAACATGTTTACTAGAAATCCATATCGATAATGAAGGAGTGTGCAAAGGGTGTGCTCAAGGAAGAAATACCAAGAACCCATTTCCAAGCAGCAACGGTAAAGCAAAGGGGATCTTGGACATATCACTCAGATGTATGTGGTCCAATGTCAGCTACTTCCTTAAGCGGGTATGTTTATTATGTTTCCTTTATTGATGACTATTCCTGCAAGACTTGGATTTACTTCTTGAAAAGTAAAGATGAAGTGTTTGAAAGGTTCAAAGAATTCAAGGCCCTTGTAGAGAATCTATTTGAAAAGAAGATCAATGCCTTGAGATCAGATAATGGAGGAGAATTCACTTCAAATGAATTCAAGGATTTCTGCAAAGAAGCTAGGATTAAGAGGGAGCTCACCACCCCCTATAATCCTCAACAGAATGGAGTAGCTGAAAGAAAGAATAGAACTATCATGGAAGCAGTAAAATCCATGATTCATAATCAAGATCTACATGTCCACTTATGGGATGAAGTAGCAAGGACTGCAGTTTATGTTCAAAACAGAATATCCCACAGTGCCCTTAGGAACAAGACTCCAGAAGAAATGTTTACCGGTGAGAAGCCTGAAGTCAGCCACCTGAAGGTATTTGGTTGTCGTGTTTACATACATGTTCCCAACAAGAAAAGATCAAAGTTGGACCCTTCAGGAAAGAAGGGAATATTTGTTGGTTATAGTGATCAGTCGAAAGCTTACAAAGTCTACATCCCAGGTTACCGTCAGATTGAGATTAGCATAGATGTTACATTTAATGAAGATGCAGCTTTCAGTAAGTCCAGGAAGAACCATGCAGATGAGGATCATGAAGAGGAACATGAAACTCCTAGAATTGCAGAAACCAACAAATTACCAGTTCGAGATGTTGAAGAACAGATACGAAAAGACCATGACATGGCAAAGCTTCAAAGACCTTTGGAGTGTTATATAAAAAAAAAAGATATAAATTATTAATATTAATAAAAATAAATAATTAAATAGTTATGAAAAGTCAAAAGACATGACTTATAGTGAAAAGAGGAAAAATGGCAAATAAAACCCACGGCAATGTAATTGTAAAACATCATTATCTTATCAATTATATATATATATATATATATATATATATATATTCTGTTATTTATCCATTAATGGATTATTTAGCATACTTATGCTAGTTATTTCTGTAAAAAACAACTTTCGTCATTTCAGTGGTATCAGAGCCCCTTCCTTGAGCCTCACTGATTGCGGCTTTTAGCTAGTAATTACCAGAGTTTCTCTGGGATCATGGTCCTTGACCAAAAACAAGGCCTGTGGCCTTTTTGCACATCTTCACAATCATCCCCGCTACACTCTCAGACACTCGCTTCCATTTCACCTACGTTCCCAACGTTCTTCACACTTCACCTGCTAAACCATCAGCACACCCCTTTCACCAGTTGTGTCACCTCACTGTCCTCCTGTTTTTCATTCCTACTCTCTGTGCCTTCACTGTCCAATCTCTTGACATCATTGCCACCATGTTCGCCATCTCCCCTCACCACACGACTTCTCTACCATCACACTTCGCGTGCTTCCATCCCTCCATCCCGCATGCCTCCCAATTCACGGTGCGATCCAAGCTCTCTCCATCTGCGACTTCCTCCCTACTACATCCCTCCTCTGTCGGCGACCACCTACTCCTACGCCATCCTCCTCCCATATTCCACGTCGCGCCCACCCACTTAACAACTCCCTCCTATGCACCCTCCACAGGTTTCCCATCACCACGCAGGCTCCCACTCTCCTCGTGCAGCTCCCACGTAGCCCTTCCTTCCTGCGTCCTCTACTACCGATCTGCCGCGTCCAACTTCCCGCCACCTGTCGTTTCCTACAGCCGCCACCCCACCTCCCATCCAACGCTCATCCAATTCTTCCTTCTGCCACATCCACGCCTTCCATCCTACCTCTTCCACGATGCCACTTCCTCCCTCTTCGCGCCACCCTTGCAACATTCTCTCCCCGCCATCGAAACCCAAATTAAAAATATATATATATTAAAAGTTAAAACCTTATAATAATATCATTAGTTTAATATTTAAAATATACATATATTAAAACTATATAATAATCATTATTATTTTATAATAATTATGATTATTATTTTATAATAATTATTATTATTATAGTTACTTTTGGGAATAATAATTTTGAGGATTTTAAAAAAAAATCAAGTGAGAAAAAAAAGACAAGAAATCAAGTAAAGAAAGACCAAATTCTCGTCCTAAAAAAAAAAATCGTAGCTATGACGCTTACAAAATCACAATTACAAGCAGTATTGGCTCAGCTAGAACATTACAAAGCAACCAATAATTATCTACAATGCGAGATAGATAAGCAGGAATTGGTTAAAATACTTCAAGAGCAAAGGAATCGTACCTTAGAAATCCAAAATCAAATATTGGGAAAAAATGATGAAGGTTTCAGAAAAATTTTATCAGATAGGAATGAGAAAATTCATATTTGGAAAGTCATAATTAAAACCTAGAAGACCAAATCAAAAAGTCAAAGAATGACGAAAAGTCGTCGTATAGAAACGATAACGACTTCGAAGAAGACATAAAGCGCTTAAACAAGCTCATCAAGGACAAAGATAGTGAATTGGCGCAAGCCCAGAAGAAGCTAGAAGATCAAGATTCAAAGATATGTTAACATCAACAACAGCAAGAAAAATTCCAGCATAAGTATGGCGACATTAAGAAAACGCACAAACTGAAAAATAAGAAAATCAATGACAATTTAGCAAGCACTACCGAAGAACTATTTCGACTAAGAATTCATAACAAGACATTACTTACGAAAATCAAGAAGCTGAAACATTGTCAGAAGACAGAACTTTCCAATGAAGACCTCGACGGAAGAATATTAGAAAATGAGGAAGAAAACCAACGCCTAAGAAATCTTAATCAAGAACTAGAGAAACAAATCAAGAAGTTTAAAGAGGAAAAAAAGTCGCAAGACAATATGTTCCAGAAAATTTAGAGTAATAACAATCTACTGAAGAACAAAGTAGTACAAATCCAGAAGGAAGCATCCAGACTTTCCAGAAAACAAATTCAAGTTGAGGAAGAAGAAATAAATACAAATTCAGTCTTCATCACAATTCAAAAAGAAGTCCATCCAGCTAGAAAAACAAACAACAAAAACTCCTTATCGGCACCCCAATTAAAATGTCATTTTGACCAACGACACAGTCAAAATGAACACAAACAGAAAAGTTATGTTGTCAGTCAAGCAAGAATATCAAATCAACATACTAAGCAACAAACAAGAAGAACCACCCCACAAAGTCATCAAATAGCTACAATGAAAATAGATCTCGTGTGGACGACATCAACGACGATGCGACATTTCTTCTTTGGAATTCGTAACTCGTATCATCTCATTTCATCAAGTGTCGCAGATACTAAAAGAAAGAATCTAAAGATGATCGTTCAAGAAAAAAATCAGACGTAAGCCTTGTCTTCTCTAAGCTTTGAGGACAAAGCTTCTCTAAGGGGAAGACAATGTTATATAAAAAAATGATATAAATTATTAATATTAATATAAATTAATATTAATAATTAATAATTAGTAAAATAAAAATAAATAATTAATTAGTTATGAAAAATCAAAAAACATGACTTATAGTGAAAAGAGGCAAAATGGCTTATAAAACCCGCGGCAATGTAATTGTAAAACATCCTTATCTTATCAATTATATATATATTATGTTATTTATCCATTAATGGATTATTTAGCGTACTTATGTTGATTATTTCTGTACGAAACAACTTTTGTCGTTTCAATTAGGCACTATTATTTGATAAAAACATAGCTAAGTCGGTATTTGGGGTTGGTTGGGTTATCCAAAGTAACCTTAGAAAAAGCTTGTTTAGGGTCTCTCCCTTGGTAAGTCTAGGCTTGTTTATTGTTGGGCTTGTGAAACCTAAAATATTATTCATTTCCGACAGTGATACATTGGGTTGGGAATCCATAGTTGTGTCTAGTTAGCATCCGATTTGCTTGTCAATCTTGGGGTCACTAGGTTGTGCATTAACAAGTCTAAATCACTAATGTATAAAAATACACTTTATTAGACTCTACAGCTAAAAATAAGACTTTCACTTTACTCATAAAGTGAATTGCAAATAGAATTAACTCAAACTACTTCTAGTACGTTCAAACTGAACCTGTGCCAGAGTTATTGTTTGAGCTCCATACTTCAATAGCTAGGGCTTTTTGGATGGTTGGATTTTTGTGCCAGTATAGATCCATATCAACTCCGTATCTACCAAGAGTCAAGAGGGATGATCCATTGAGGGGCAAACCTTTTTTAAAGTACAAAATTTGAGGAAAAGTTTGCACTTGAAGGGATTTGATCCCTCTCAGTGCTTGGTAGATCCATAGTTGAGATGGACCTGTAGAGGTTTATATTTCATTTAAAAAACAAAACATTTATATTTCAACTAAAAAACAAAACAAAACATTAGGAAATTTACATGATTATGAAGTTGAATAAAACAAAGTAACAATGTCGATTGGTGAAAAATATGAATAACAACAAAGTGAATTTTCCATAGATTGCAAGCAAATCTTATATTTCAATTAATTTCTATAGTTTTAATCAATTGGAATATATATATATCTTTGGTTGTAAAGTTAGGGCCGACATTGTAAAATTTTGTCAAACATTGAAGTTTTCACTGTGATAGAATAACAAAACAGGCAATGTTTCAAGCCCTCCACTGAGGCTCATCATCGGGACAAAGACGATTGTCCGGATGATGAGCCTCAGTAGAGGGCACGAAAAGTTGATTGTTTTGTTATTCTATTACAGTGAAAACTCCAATATCCGACAACATGCTCTCTTGCGAATTTTCAGCTCACGCTATTGTAAAATTTGGTTTACTTAATATTTTATTATTTTATTGAAGTACCACTTGTCAACTCCATGTGAAGCATGGAATTACACTTCTCCCTCATAGTGGGTTGTAGAAAGCACCTCTCGGCGCAACTAGCCTTGAGAGAAGACTATGGTACGAACTTGTACTTCATCTTGAGCTTATATATGAAGTTTGCAGTTGTCCGTATCTTGAGCCATTTACAGATTTGAATTTCCATCTATGTGTGTTTTATGCTTTGATATTTACAGTAATTTATGTCTCACTGATTTGACATAAGTAAAAGAGAATTGTTAAGTGATTTAACATCTAAAGGAAGAATATAAGGGGCTACATTTACTGTTGTTGTCGTGTTGTATTTACTGCTGTTAAAGTACAATTTAAGATCTAATTGTTGGCTGATAAGCTGCCCTAGAGGGGCTGATAAGCTTTCCTAGAGGGGCTGAAAAGTTATGTCTTGGTTTGGTATCTTCTCTCTTTGAATTGCCGTGAAGTTTGGGGCTGTTAATAGTGAATTATTGTGATATTTCCATTGTTGTTTTACACTTTAATTTACAACAGTACTAAAGGATGAAAATTGTAGGGCTAAGATCCGAAAGACCTTCTAGAAAGAAGGTGAAATTTCAGTTTTGCAATAATTGCCCAAGTGCACAAAATGTCCACAAGGCACCCTACTTCTTGAGTGTGTATAAATATAAACTCAAGTATCATTTTCAAGAGCTATTTCGTTCTAATATCAAGTGTTCAGCCTACGAGCACTTATACAATATACTAATATACCCCTTCTCTCTATTTCTTTTGTTGTTTTCATTGAATGGGTTCATCAGCAAAGTTATGAAATGTTTATGAAAATGTTAAACTCCAACAATTATATCCATAATTCCAGGAGGAATCCCCAGCTAAGGACGTCATTAGGTAGAGTTGTCAAGGGAGAGAGGCAACTCTAGCATTCGGTCAGGGTAGACATTGTCCAGCCTTGCAGAGTGTCTTGTTGGAAAGCAAAAAGAGTATGGCACATAGAGGACTGAATGTGAATTGCAGCAGGAGAGGTAGAAGAAATGAGAATGCTAGTTTACAAAATTGACATCCACACTAGCATAGAAGCTTAGCTAGATAGGAAAGGGGATTATTTGATGGAAAGTCCAAAACCATTTCCATGTGATTGTAGATTATTGGGCTTTGCCCAATATGCATATCAATTTGGGATCACGTCTTGTATTTTATATTTTAATTCAAGTTTCTATGTCTACCACTCTTCAACCAAGTACTTTTAAGTAATCTCATGATAGTTTCAATGGCTATTGTTGTTCTCTTTGTAATAAAGTTGCTTTCTTCTACCACCACAATAAAGAAAAATAATAAGAGTACAAGTGCTAAAAATTAAAGCTGCTCTTTCTCCCTCCACAATAAAGAAAAAAAAGGTAGAGTGCAAGTGCTAAATAGTAAAAACAAAATAATTCTGTTTTAATCAATCAAGATTTCTCTTAATACGTAATCATATCCAAGAAGTAAAACAATAATCAAAATAAATATAAAAGCTTACCATTGATCATCAAACATCTTATTTTACGAGGAAAACTTAAACTAAATACAATAAGTACAGCATAGGCACACCTGATCAGTTCCATCCTATAGTAATAAAAGTTTCCCCATTGTTGTGATGCCCCTTGTTGGTGCTTTCCAATATAATATGCATGGGCCCACTCCTAAAAGGGTGAAGCATAGACATACATTAAATAGGTCGTGATTTCATTATCAAGAAGTTTCCAATGCTTGCTGAAATTATTAACTCATAAGGTAAGACCCATTTAGAAAAAACATGTCAAGGAATTACAAAGAAAGAGTCATTCTCTTAACATTCACTACTACTAGAAAGCAAAATTTGTCAAAAAAAACACAAACAACATGTTCTCAAATCACACCAGAACAAACAATGAGCCACAACTTTCAAAGTCACAAATCAAAACATCGCTTCAAAAGATCATTTCTTCATATTGGATAGTTAATTGTCTTCACTGAAGGCAAATACACTATTTTTAAACATGTACCCTATAAATCTCCATAAAAAATATACCATAATTGTTTGTTGCTATAAATTTATTTTGTTGCAGGCCTACTTCATTTGTTCAAAGTTTTTACCAACATTAACAATGATCTCGATTTGGTAGGTAGATCGTTTTCCACATTTGGAGGCTAGATTATGTCTATTTCATGTTGCTTTCAACTTATATGCTTGGATGTCATGCGCAAGCATCTATGTTCCAGCTTGTTTTGGGAATGAGGTTAAAGGGGAGTGAGTTTTGAGGATGGCAGGAAGATACCCCCAAATTTCCAGAAGATAGGGAGACAGACAGCAAAAGAATTGATTTTTTTAAAAGTATTAAGAAATATTAATAACTAAAACACAGAGACTCTAAAACATGGGGCAATAATACAACTCAATAGAGGTAGCAGTTCTTAAATAATACATCCAATAGACCTTATCTGAGAGAGTATCAAAGCCTTCAGAAAAATAATGCATATATGGTACAAGGACCTCCTTAATATCAGAGTGAAAAGTGAAAACTATTGTTGTGCTATGCAAGGAACCTTTCCCAAAAACCCAGGGGATACGAGCGGCGTTCTCCAAGTCCTTGAAGGGATCCCTACTGTAACTAACATAATAATTCATTGCGGGAGCATCCATAAAAAGGAGCACGAACCCATGGAATCCAAATAGATAAAATATATTAATTAATATATGAATGATATGCCATGATTACAACGAATACGTGGCCATGTAACTGCAATTTGAATGGTCACAAAACTAATCATGTCCTTCGTCAATAAGATGACAAATTATATTTATTATTAATGACTTAACCAACTTATACAATCCACTTAGTAATATAGTTATGTATATTACATGCCTTCCCCTTTAAAAAAGGTTTTTCCCTCAAAGCAATCGTAGAGAGGGGTGTTGTTGTCAGAATGGCTTGTTTTCCTTCGAAGTGTCCCACTCCTCATCAGCTAACTTTTCCTTTGGATGGGATATTCTACTAGTGTTATGGAGGAAGGAAACACGAGAAAAATATCTTCGAGGCTTCAAACAATGTTGCCACGTTTTAAAGGGATCAATACCTCCTAGATTGATATTTTTAGGAAATGATTGTTGACAAAACATTTGATTGCAACTCCAGTTATATCTTTGGAAAAATGTTGTATTGGAATGTAAACTGAGTTTTGTTTAGAGAAATGTCAATGTTGTTGAGCTGACCGGAACATGCAACAACTCTTGTCATTAGGACGACGATAAGGTACCCTTGTAATTTTCTTCTTCTCGATGTCAATTTTAGGATACTCCTGTTTCACTTTAAATTGAGTGTTTAACTCTTCATCATATACTTGTGTGGTTGTGTTGGTCAATAATATTTCGTCAGTATCAACACTTCGGATTTTTGCTTCAATCGAGTCTCTAAAAGTCTCTTTATTGTTAGTTTTCACTTGACTTTTAAAAACAATCTTGATTCAATTAAGTTGGTAAGTGTCTCTTTGTCAACTTTGGGAATTGATATTTCCTTTTGCTTTAGTCATTTAACTTTGCTAAGGAAGGTGTGGCCTTAATTTCTTAAACAAACAATTCCTTTATCTTCATTTGATAGAACCTTATCAAAAAAAATTCAAATCTTGCTTCTTTGATCACTTTGCATTTTAAACTATCAACTTCCCATGTGGGAACCTCATTTTCACCCCGTAAATCAAAGTTTTCAAGGGATTGCTTCACAAATTCCATTCTGAGTTTCGTCAATTCTTCTTTCAATTGCACACATTCAAACTCAAATATTTGGCATTGATACCATCATCACTATAGTACTTTTTTGTGTACAGAAACGGATCGTGTCCTTGAAACTTCAAAATAGTACCATACTTGATAACCTTGATTCCGAATTTCAATTTTATATGAATTTTAACCTTGAGACTAAGTGGATGCATGGAATGTGAGGGTCCCACAAGAAAATAATAATTTCCCTCTTACAACTTTGACTAGGGACCCTTACAACTTAAAATGGTACCCACTTGTAAACTTCAAATGGTTCCCTTACTTTCAAAATCAACTTTTGCGACTTAATTTAAAAAAGTATCTTGTACATTTTTAAAGGGCATTCCCCTGTTTATATAAATATTTCACCCTTTGAAGTATGGAGCTTACCTTTTAAATATAATACCAGAAAATATTCGTAATATATTCTTATTCTTATTTTAATTTATTTGTTTACAAGGTTCAGTTTGTAAGTTTTTCACAAGTTTCAGCCTCCGGTTTAGAAGTAAAAATATTTCAGTTTATTGACAAACCCAGAAAATGTAAAGGCTAGAAATAATCATAAATTTTCAGACTTAAAAACACTGTTGTAACTTCAATCTTTTCATGGACAGAAAATAAAATAAATGCACACCATTCAACACACAGTACTCGGAAATTTTTAGCCAATGGCCCTGGAAAAACCCACAAGGGAAAAAACAGTCAAAGAGAGAGAGATTTTTATTATTTCTTCTAGGAAAATTTCAGACAGTCATTTGCAGTCAAAATACAACTTATCTCAACCAACGCAAATGACCCAGCAAGCTGCCTCAATTTCTGTGCAAATGCTCCCTCAGTTTTCGTGCACTTTCTTCTTGAAAAACGTGCCTAAAAAACACAGCAAAGTCTGCCCTCGATTTCTGTGCCAAAAACAGTCACAAAAACGTACTATATAGACTGCAATAAATGCAGTCGTACGGCCTCAAAATCTGTGCCACAAAAATACAGTTTGTTGCCTCGATAAACGTGCATGTAATCTCTTTGAAATCCGTGCATGAGTTTGCCTCGAATAATGTGCCCAAAATCCGTACTGTACTGATGGTTGTACGGTCTTCCTCGAAATCTGTGCAAGCAATAAATTGATGTCTAGATATTCATGCCCACAGTAAAACTTCAGCTGGGTGCCTCGAAACTCGTGCCTTCTCTCTGCTCTCTCTCTCCTTCACTCTTCACTCTTCTCTCAAGAATGAAGCAATTTTTCCTTTCCCTTGTTCTTTAATCAAAACACTAGGTAGGTGAGAGGACATCTAATCCAATGGCTGAGATTAGATTAGATCTAGGGATGAGAATAAATGCTCCTATTTAATTCTCATAAAACTTAATTTTACTCACCCACTTAAATTTATCAAAAGTGACTAATCTCTAAAGTCACATTAAATGCTCAACTTAAGTCATTCAATGCAAGGGTCACTTTATTTCCCCTTTTTAAGTGACTAAGGCTAAAGTCACCTAGGGAACACTTTTCTAGGTACAAAAATCAACACTCCCTCTTACTGAGGAAGGTGTCCTGCACCACTCCCAACTTGTCTCTGAAGAAGACAAACTTGCCCCTCCCTAAAGATTTCGTCAGAATGTCAGCAACCTGCTCATCAGTAGAAATGTACTGTAAAGTAACTACTCCTCTCTGAGCATAATCTCGGATGAAATGATACCTGATCTCAATATGCTTTGACCAGTCATGAAATACTGGATTCTCAGAGAGCTAAATGCAACTCTGATTGTCACAGTAGATCACCGTAGGCCTCAGCTCCTGACCAAATAAATTCACCAACAACTTGCGAAGCCACAAAGCCTCGCAGCTGGCCTGACTGGCTCCCATATACTTAGCCTCTGCAGAACACAAAGCAATAGGTTTCTGCTTCCGACTAAACAATGACACTGCTGCCAAGCCCAAACTGAAACAACATCCAGAAGTGCTCTTTCGGTTTGCCACACTGCCTGCCCAATCTGATCCCATTCGACCTCCTATAGTCCAAACCAAAATCCATTGTCTCTGCTAGGTATCACAAAACATGTTTTGCAGCTACCCAATGCACACTCTTAGGCTCAACCATGAACTGACTAAGAGTGTTCACTGCAAAACACAAATCTGGCCGAGTGTTGACCAGATACATCAATGAACCAATGAGCTGACGATATAATGTAGGATCCACCAACTCTCCCTCAAAAGCATGAAGCTTCTTCCAGTTGGTGATCATCGGTGTCGCCATCGGCCTGCAATCCTCCATCCTAAATCTCCTCAGAATATCAACCGCATGCTTTCCTTGTCTCAGGAAAATATGTCCAGGCTCCTGCCAAACCTCCAATCCCAGAAAATAGTGCATCAACCCAATATCTATCATCTCGTATTCTATAGCAAGATCCTTCTTGCAAGCTACAATGGGTCTCTCTCCCCCTGTTATAAACAAGTCATCAACATATAACAGAAGAATAAGCGGATCATCTCCAACCATGATGAAGTAGAGATTCGGATGTACTTCACTCTTCTAAAACCCCATCCTCTGCAAGTAAGAATCGATCCTAGAGTACCAAGCTCTAAGAGCTTGCTTCAGCCCATACAAGGCTTTCTTCATCCTGCAAACATGAGACTCTCTCTCATGAATCTCAAAGCCCTGAGGCTGCTCAACATAAATCTCCTCCTATATGATTCCATTGAGAAATCCGGTCTTCACATCCATCTGATGGATCTTTCAACCCATTTCCGCTGCAATGGAAATCAATGCCCCAATCGAAGTATATCGAGCAACAGGCGCAAAGGTCTCATCATAATCAATACCCTCAACCTGTGAAAACCCCCGCGCTACAAATCTGGCCTTGTATTTCTCCACACTCCCATCCGTGGCATGCTTTAGCTTGTAAATCCACCGAGAAGTCACCACTGACTTCCCCTCAGGTCTCGGAACTATCTCCCACACATCGTTCTTCATGATGGAATGGTACTCATCCATCATGGCATCTCGCCAAANCACGTGTACTAGCCACCAACAGCATGCCCAATCTGTCAGGCATCTTGATGGCCCTCACTGACCGCTGGGTGTCCAAAACTTCTGAGCTTCCTTCAAAGTGTCTCGAAGCCATTAAGTGTCTTCTTCTTTGGAGGTTCCTCCCAGATTGGCCTGTCCTCATCTGAAGAACTACCAGAACTAGAAGCCCTAGTAACCTGTGACCCAGAAGTTGGTTTACCAACACTTGGTGTACCCTGTGATCCTGATCCTCTATACGGTGTACCTGTAATCGTAGACCCATCACCTGTCCCCGAAGACCCTGCTGGTTGAACCACTTAAACTGATGAACCTGTGCCTGCACTAAGTGGTCCTGTAACCCCAGAAACCTGTGATTCTGACTGTTGCACTAATGGAACTTGTGTAACAACCTGAGGTACAGGAACCTGTTGCTCTTCCTGCTCTGACTCTCTTGACTTCCTGAAGGCCCGCTCCTCCTCAAACTTCACATCCCTTCTCACAACAACTTTCCCCTGAGAAGAAGGTAAATACGGAAGGCCTTCGAAGTCTCATCATAGCCCACAAAGAAGCCCTTCTCTGCAGTGGGGTCCAACTTTGTCCTCTTCTCAGAAGGGACATGAGAGTAAGTCAAACTACCAAATATCTAAAAATGGCTAACCTCAGGCTTCTTGCCTGAAAAACACTCCTCGGGTGTCATGTTGCCCACAGCACGATGGGGACTCCTATTCTGAAGATATATAGTTGTGCTGCAAGCCTCAGCCCAGAGAAAGAAGGGAAGAGACTGGTCATGTAACATAGCTCTAGCTGCTCCAACAATAGACCTGTTCTTCCTCTCTATTACTCCATTTTGCTCTGGAGTATAAGGAACTGTCAATTGTCTCCTGATACCCTCCTGTCTGCAATATCCATCAAACTCCTTGAAGGTATACTCACCCCCGTTATCCGATCTGAGAACTCGAATCTTCCTCCTTGTCTGATTCTCCACAAGAGCTTTGAACTCTTGGAACCTCTGCAAGACCTCCTCGAACTTCTTGCTCTTCAGAAAGTAGATCCAGGTCTTCCTGGAATGGTCATCAATGAATGTCACATAATACTCATATCCTCTCAAGGAAACAGAATACATCGGTCCGCACAAATATGAATGTATCAAGTCAAGAGTTTCTGTTATCACTGCTCGAAAAAGCAGTCTTAGTGTACTTTCCCAAAGCACACCCCCTGCACACATCACCCTGCCTTGTGTTGAACTCCGGTAAACCTGTAACCATATATATCAACAACCCCAAAGCTGGATGATGCAAGTGAGCCATCCTCCTATGCAAAAGCTCACAAAGCTCATTGTCGCTGCTATGTGCCAAGGCATGCTGAGGCTGAAACAAGAGCTTGTACGGTTTCCCACAACTAGCTCCAATGGAAACTGAAGCAGATGGTCTTGTAGTCTTGGGAAACATATGCACATGTCCATCTAGGAAGGACACCCCAAGACCCTGATCCTCAATCATGGAAACTGAAACTAGGTTCTTCTTCAGCCCAGGTACATACAATACATCTCTCAACACCATGGGACTCATGGACTCCCTCTGAAAGGTAATGGTCCCATGCCCAACTGCTCTAACTATTGAGTCATCTCCCAACACCACCTCCGCATCCGTCTCTGTCTGGGAAAGCACAAAGAACATCTCACGAGCACCTGTCATGTGGCTCGAAGCTCCGCTATCAATATACCAAGTGTTGGAAGCAGATGCACTGTAAGAATGGTATGTCACCAGGGAAAACTCCCTTTGTCTATCAACATTCGCAATGGTGATAATAGATGCTCTCTCTCTATCAATATGCCCATTGCACAGAGAAAACTCACTCTGAAATCTCGCAGCAAAGTCATCGACCTCTGTTGAAGCTGTTGTCTGCTGCTGCTTCTTCCTTTTCTTGTTCGGACACTGCCCAGTATAGTATCCCATCTTATGACATGCAAAGCACTTTACAGTGCTCAAATCCTTGTTTTGCCCATCCTGTTGCTTGGCCCCACCCTTCTTGGGACCCTTCTTGTTCTTCTTCTTCCCCTTTGTTGTCAAGGCCACATCCTCCTCATCCTCCCTACTAGTAGAAGCACTACACTGCAAAAGACCCCTTCGAGTCTCCTCCTAAACAAAATCATCACAAACCTTGTCGCATGAAGGTAAGTTCTCCCTAGCCACCAAACCCTGTACAAACACAGCCCAAGGTTGTGTCACCCCATTTAAGGTTGTCTGCACTAGCTCAAGACCAGTAACAACCACACCAACTGCTACAAGTTCATCTCTCACCTGAGAGATCCTAGTAAGATAAGCCATACAAACCTCTCCTTTGACCATCTTGATACTCTTCAGCTTCTCCCTCAGAACCATCTTCCTATTCTCATTAGAACTCTAAAACAATCCAGTCAAAGCACTCCACATCTCATGTGCATGATCCTTCGCTGAAATGTGTAGAATAACATGGCCTTTAACATCATCCAGGATAATCCTCATGGCCTTAATGACCTTCTTCTCAAAGGCAACTGATGCTACTGGATCAGTAGTAGCACTGGGAATGACAATGAGGTGAGTTGTAGTATGATTGACTACCTCATCCCACAGCTCATTTTCCTTCAACACAAGCAATATTCGAGCCTTCCATGGGACAAAGTTCCCTGCCCCATCTAGCCTATCCTCAGTTCTCAGTCCGGCGGAAGACATTTTTCTCAAAGAACAAGTTTCAACAAGATGGTACTATTGTCACAAGAGTTTTTCTAAAATCTGGAAATGACTTTTCTATCTGCAAAAATCAGTTTTCTGCCCCACTCCGCTCTGATACCATGTAAGTTTTTCACAAGTTTCAGCGTCTGGTTTAGAAGTGAAAATATCTCAATTTATTGACAAACCCAGAAAATGTAAAGGCTAGAAATAATCATAAATTTTCAGACTTAAAAACACTGTTGTAACTTCAATCTTTTCATGGACAAAAAATAAAATAAATGCACACCATTCAACACACAAAACTCATAATTTTTTGGCCAATGGCCCTGGAAAAACCCACAAGGGGAAAACCAGTCAAAGAGAGATTTTTATTATTTCTTCAAGGAAAATTTCAGACAGTCATTTCCAGTTAAAATACAACTTATCTCAATCAATGCAAATGACCCAGCAAGCTGCCTTGATTTATGTGCAAGTGGTGCCTCGGTTTTTGTGCACTTTCTTCTTGAAAAACGTGTCTGAAAAACACAGCAAAGTATGCCCTCGATTTCTGTGCCTGAACAGTAAAATGCTGCCCTTGATTTATGTGCCAAAAACAGTGACAAAAAGGTATTGTACAGACTGCAATAAATGCAGCCATACGACCTCGAAATCTGTGCCACAAAATACAATATGTTGCCTCGGTAAACATGCCTATAATCTCCTCAAAATATGTGCCTGAGTTTGCCTCGAATAATGTGCCAAGAATCTGTACTGTACGGATGGTCGTACGATCTTCCTCGAAATCTGTGCAAGCAATAAATTGTTGTCTCGGTATTCGTGCCCACCGTAAAACTTCAGGTGGGTGCCTCGAAACTCGTGCCCTCTCTCTGCTCTCTCTCTTCTTCACTCTTCTCTCAAGAATGAAGCAATTTTTCCTTTCCCTTGCTTTTTGATCAAAACCCTAGGTAGGTGAGAGGACATCTAATCCAATGGCTGAGATTAGATTAGATCCAGGGATGAGAATAAATGCTCCTATTTAATTCTCATAAAAATTAATTTTACTCACCCATTTAAATTTATCAAAAGTGACTTTAATCTCTAAAGTCACATTAAATGCTCAACTTAAGTCATTTAATGCAAGGGTCACTTTATTTCCCCTTTTTAAGTGACTAAGGCTAAAGTCACCTAGGGGAACACTTTCCTAGGTACAAAAATCAACACAGTTAACCTAAGTGGTTTATGAGGTAACTGTGGCTCCCCCCAATATTTTTACATGTCACGCCCAATATTCTTTTTCTCACACAGTAGTGTAATTCTCTTTGACTGGTTGGTTTCTATGGGAAAAGGCATAGGAAAGCGTGGGTATTGATCACCATAGGGCTCCTGTCGCAACTACTTCTAATACTGTTTTACTTTCTAGGCTTGTTTGACATATTTATGACTTCTGCAGCTTCCAATGGCAATTTCAAGCAGGGACCTCTACTATAATAATTATGACAATAGCGAACTTGAACAAGACTAGAAAGGAGAATCTTCCACAATGGAAACTGACCAAATCTTAATCTTCCACATAACTTCACTGATGATATTTAGTATGTGTATGATCAGGTGCATTTTTTGGGTGCCTCTAACAACTACAGGCTGGTTTTTTGTAATATACCAACTGATATTCTACTTTATTTGATAATATGATTGCGGTTTATGTGTTTCAAGTGTTTTTTAGAGATAATAAAATTTGCATGCAAAATATGTGTCGTGCTAAAAAGCCCTAAAATATAGCAGATCTGGAGATAAAATAGGAAATATAACTCAGCTCGATTTGAAGTACACACCAATATTTTTAGCTGCGGAGACTCTTCAATATATCAAAGACATGCATGCCATGCATCCGCCAGATATCCAAAACGTGAAGCCAGCTTCAGAGATGACGCCCATGCAGCTGTAAAACGTCCTTCTGTGGATATAAATCTCCTCGTAACAGCTTCAATACTTGTCCGATGGTGCTATAACTTTCTGGAAACGGTGGTATGACTTAGCTGGAGAGAAAGAATGACACATGCAGAAAGTTTGCTCCCTCTAGGGTCAGTAGCGAATTGGTTTGCTTCTATAGGATGACTGCCTCCTCTTCTGTAATTTCTGCTTGTAACTCCTGCGAACGAATAGCAGATGGCTAGGTAATCTCCCCGTATAATAATATGACCCCTCTGTGATGATGGTGGAAGCATGCAGAGAAAATATGGAATTTCTGGACCTCTGTGAATTGTTTTGGATATTCCCAGTTGTTTCCCAACAACAAAACGTGAACATACAATAATATCGTTCTTTGTATGTTGTATCATTGAACAAGGATGAATATGATGAATAACTGATGATAGATCTGGATGATCTATCCGGAAGTGATGGGCAAATAGATTTCACTGCCGAAAACACTTGTTAGCTGAAGACTCACATCTCCAACCCCAACTTAATGCTGTAGCTACTGCTACTGCTGCTAGCGAAACCAAACTCAAAGGTAATAATAATCATAGATGTCCTTTTGGTTTAACTAACCTTCTTATATAGCTTTTAGGGTTAGCATGTCATTTTTAGGGTTTGCATGTCACCTTTAGGGTTTGCACTTTACTTTTTGCATGCATGCAATTCTAATTGCCCGTTGACTTAAGACTGAAGAAATAAGGCTTGCATGCTCTATAATAATAACTCTGATGGCCCTCTTTACTATACTGATGACTTAATAATACTGAATAATTGTTCTAATATGCTCCTGGTACTAAATGTCCTCAGTCAATTCCCTATTTATCAGTAACGGAACATTACATTTTTCCTCAAACTACTGTTGAACACAATGGTCACACTGAAAGGGGGTGGGGGGGTGAATCAGTGTGTAGGCAATTAAACCCTTTTTCAACTTTTATTAATTAAGTAGAGTTCATCAATGCTTTATGCTACCAAGTACATCATCATTACATAAGCATTCATTAATATGCATATCATCAACTAGATCACTAAATTATGACAAGCAACACAACACAAGAGGACACAAAATTTGTATGGTAAACGTTTTTATGTATTGTACATGGAAGACGACAATCTTCGCGATTACAATCAGCACCAACTAATACAAAGAACACCAACTCTAACAACAGGAACCAGCCTAGTTTTCTTAGCTCCAACTAAGAAGGGTTGAGGTATCCAAACTTCAAGATGCAAGACTTAACTTGCAATTGATGAACAATCGCACCATCATTGTTGCCACTGCAATCACTGTGATCATGCATACATCGTTGTAGTATATCATTGTATAATCTTTTCTAGCACATCACTGTGGATTATCATACATACTATGGATGATCATACATACTATGGATATTACAGACTGCCACATCACTATTTAAATCAATGACTGAGCATACTATATATATCACTGTGTAAATCACTGACTGAGCATACTATGTAAATCGCTGGCTGAGCATACTGTGCATATCACTATGAAAACATTTTCTTACTGTGTGTTGAATAAGTCGCTGTCAAGTTCGTCTGTTGTCCAAAGTAATGTCATTGTTGTCACAAATCTCTTTGCAATGACATCAATGGCTATACTATCAAGCTATCATTGTCATTAAGTTATCACTGATCATTGTACTGTCATGCCAAGGTTCTTATTGACATATTAAGGTTGAAACACAGATTTATGGATTGAGCCATACTAAGTAGTAGAGACAAAAAAAGACCTTTACAACATTCTTTATAATCACAAAAAACTAAAATATGATCAATCTATAGTAAATTGCTTCTGAGTAAATTATAGAGAATGAAGTGGAGTCCTACACTCGAAGAGAACCCCATCAAGAAACTCCGCAACATAAAAAACATCTGGTTCTAGATTGAGGCCTTCTTTAGACAATGCATCCACAGCTGTATGCAGTCACCAGGGGAGCATGATGCAGGGGTATCCTAAAAATTAAAGAATAATCCCCAATTTTTTTGGACGTGATTTAATAAAAAGGTAACAGGGACTTGTTTATAGGGAATGTTATTCCATTTATGCTAAAATTTGGAGAAGACTGAAGGATTAGTAGGTTACCATAATGGTGTTCAGCTAAGCCTGGAAGAGGTTAGTTTAGCATGGAGCCTACGGGAAATTACTTTCCATTCAATCTGATTTGGAATAAAATTATAAATGCATAATGGAACTTTAGAACGCTGTGTGGTGTACACAGAACAAAAGCCCATGCTCTGTAGAAATAGATGATATTGCTGATATTAATCATGCATGCCGGCAGTAATAAGAAACCACAAAAATTATTATTTGCTTCGAGATTATTGCCCGGGCTTGATGTTAAGCATCACTAAATATAAACGAATGGATCTGGACATTTAACCTGAAAATCAGTGGATTGTATTGCGAGTATAAGTATTGTTTAAGTTGTAAACCCGATGAAGAACTGCCGACTAAATAACAGGCTTTAGAGACAGTTGAACTACCCCACAAACAGAATGGTAATCCTGCCAGGCATAAAAGGTGGAGCATGATACTGTGTGGAGGGGAATTCAGTGCCTAAGAGAGAGACAATAAATATCAGAAATGGCACAGAAAGATCTCCAGGCTTAGGAACTATGAGGATAGTAGAGAATCGAATTCAGAGTTCTGATACTCTGCACAAAGAAACTGATACGTGCCTGGACCATACTTGCAGAAGTAGTGCGTTCAGAGAAATAGTTGACAGAACTGTGGCATTGGACAGCCAACAACAATAAAAGAATAGGCTTTTGATTCTTGCATAGATGTAATAGCAAATTTATCCCTGCCATAATTTTATTGTTTATTGTTGATTTTGAAAAGGTTCAGAGTGCTTACTATCTTGACGACTTAGGGCATTTGACTGGCCCGTAATGAATGTCTNTTCCTGCCATAATTTTATTGTTTATTGTTGATTTTGAAAAGGTTCAGAGTGCTTACTATCTTGACGACTTAGGGCATTTGACTGGCCCGTAATGAATGTCTGTTCAAGGATCATCACACCCCGACCCTCAAAGTTTCTCAGATGGTACTGGGGCTCTTTCCATACTATCAGCCAGCCGCAAGCACAAGGCTCTCCGGGAATGTTGGTAATTATTCTGTTGATAAACAAATGGACTGGGGCTTCTTTGATGGCGCCAGCCAGGGCGAAAATTCATGCGCCTTGGGGTTCTTCTTATACCTGTCTGATACACACTATTTTACTGGAAAAGCTAATCCGGGGCAAGGAACTAACAATAAAGGTGAGCTCTCTGCTATACTGGCCCTCCTGAAATTTACATTCGATAAGGATATCAGAAGGTTGCAGGTTCTCAGTGACTCAAAAATGGTGATAAGATGGATGACAGATCAGATTCAGGTCAACAACCTAGGTCTTAAACCCTTGGCTCATCTGGTGAAAAAGGTAGCAGGCCACTTTCAGGAAATCTCCTTCAGGCATATCTTTCGAGAGGATAACTCCCAGGCAGATGCACTTTTGAAGGTTGGTCTTGGTCTAAATCCTAACGTTTTCATTGTGGAAGAGATTGCAGACAACCATGTGGTTGACAGAAATGAAAATCTAGATCCTGTTTAGTGAAAATTGTGGAAAGGCTTTTGTTAAAAAGCTATACACACCTGGTGTTTGGCTGATGAAGCCGTTGTGTATGTCTCTTTATGTCAGTTGTCTGTTATAGGCACTCTTTGGGTCTATGAGGAATCTGGTTTGCTTTAGATTGCAATGGCCACTTAGTGGACTGTTAGAATTTTATACTTTAGCAATGGTTATGTAAGATCTTTAAACAATTTGCAGCATAATACAATAACCATATATAATAGGATCACTGAAATAAAGACAAGCACAGCAAAACAAGAGCACACAAAGGTTTTCCTTTGCGATACCCTTCACTAGAGAAAAACCCAGCAAACTTCTTCAGTATAGATTCGTCAGTAAGTTCAATGTCTTCTAGTACACTGTACAACCAAGAGCTAAATGCTCTTCCACACAAAGATCCCGAGAATAAGACAAGATAGAAAACCCAAGAAGAAGATTTCTTCACAAATGCAGCTACTCCTCTCCCAAGCGAACTTCTTCTTCTACTCTCTTTAGCAAATATGCTTGCTTGCTTGATATGTCCAAACGGGAAGGGCGCCTCCCCTATTTATACTTATTTTCCAAGTGAGTTTTCCTTATGGGGCCAACTTAACTTCCCTAATTGGGCCGACTTCACTAGGGCAGATTTACCCAATGCTGGGGCAGTTTTACCCGGTGACAAGGGCAGTTTTACCCAGTGATTTATGTGGAGCCAACTTGGCTGTTTTCACTTGTATTCTTTTAGGGTTTTACATGATCAACTACAATATGAATATTTCCCGAAGGAAATACAACAATAATACATCAAGAATACAAGAAGAATATCTTCTGAGGTTACTCTTCAACACTCCCTCTTAACAAGGAAGGTATTCTTCTAACACGATCATCATCATCACAGTTGTTGCAACTCTGTACTCAGATCATTGGCTACTGACATATCTCAAATCTATACATCATAAGAAGTTCTACAGTGCCAGCCCTTTTTCATGTTGAATGTAGATCCCACATATCTCTACAGTGCTAGCCATTTTTCATGCTGGATGTATATCCACATATCTCTATAGTGCCAGCCCTTTTTTTACTGGATGTATATATTATCCACATATCTCTACAGCGCCAGCCCTTTTTCAAGTTGGATGTATATCCACATATCTCTACAGTGCCAACCCTTTTTCATGTTGGATGTATATCTCACGTCACTGTGTCACTGCAATGCCAACCTTTTTTCATGTTGGATGCACATCTTTACAGTGCCAGCCCCTTTTCATGTAGGATGTACGTCTCGCACATCTCTGCAGTGCCATCCCTTTTTCATGTTGGATGCACCTCTTTAAAGTGCCATCCCTTTTTCATGTTGGGTGTAAAGTACACACATCTTTGCAGTGTCAGCCCTTTTTCATGTTGGATGCACATCTTTGCAATGCCACCCCTTTTTCATGCTAGATGTACATCTTCACAGTGCCAGTGTTGATGCATTTGTAACTTCGGAATGTATTCACTTGTATATTTCTTATTGTATTCACTTGTATATTTCTTATTGTATTTCATTATACCCCGACGAAGATGTTTGTTCCTCCGATCGGGAGAGTCATTAATATAATAAAGTCATGTAAAGTCATTGAGGGTAACCCTCCGTTGTAAGTCGAGGCAATAGTCCCCACAATTGAGGGGTATTAGGGTTATTAGACTCTCCTAGTGAGACCGGCCCTATAAGAGTAATTGTCAACTGGAAAAGAAGTATAAATAGAGAGTGAGACTCTCTATTTGTCACACACACTCACTCAACTATAGCGCATGAGTGAGAGATGAGGAGCTCGCACAAGTGAGAGAGAGAAAAGTTGTCAAAGATCATCTTTGTGTTTTTGGGTTTTACTTTTGCTATTGGTGCTCATTCTATCTCTGAGGAAGTTGCAAGGTTTTCTCCTTTATGGTTTCCTGTGGAAAACTCTTTGTGTCTCTTGTCTCTTGTGATTATTGTTGTGCATGTTATTCTCTCATATAAGATCCTAGATCATATTGATTAAATGATAAAAATCTAACATTGTATCAAAGCTAACCTGAGAAGAAGACACTGTGCAGCTGTAGAAGCGAGGGCTTCTTATTTTTTGGGTCTCTCTCCACAGATCATCAGCAAAAGGAGGCTAGGTTAACTCTCCATTGAAGGGCGCATCTTTCTGTTGAAGCAGAATTTGATTCCGGGCATTTTCAGTTTTTGACCTGTCACTACTGCGGGAAATTGGGGCTTTTCACAGAAGAGGAATTTTTGAATGAGCCTAGCATAGGATTTCTCTCCTCCTCAAAATCAAAATTTAGAGACCAAGATCGAAATTTTTGGTTGGGTAAAACTCCGGGAAAGTCAAACCTTAATTTGACCCCGAACCAGAAAACCCTAAAAGCCTAAAACTAGTCATTTTGGCACATTCGCTATATCTCGAGATTGGAGAAGGCTCAGGAGCCGAAACTTTTACAGGACGAAGATAAATTCCTGATGTTCCCTGTGTAAAAGTTTCAGCCTCATATTCTCTATATTTTGGGAGATATGATTCCTCCAAATCAGGTTTCCAGCCTCTCTCTGGATTCATCCCTAAACAGGACACCTAGGTAAAATTGCTATATCTTGAGCTACGAAGGTCCAAATGAAATTTCGCAAGATGTTCCAAATAGGGCACAGACTGTACTTTCTGTGGTAAAAGTTTCAGACCCCGAAGGTAAAAAAGTGACACGTGGCAGTCTATACAAGTTCGCTATGTTGAACAGTCCTGAAATAAGTCACCTTGGGAAAACTCTTATAAGTCCCAATTGGTGAAACCAATTCTGCTCAAACCTGCGGTGTTGGAAAGAGGACAAACAAGGCTACCTCAGTGCGAAGTTTCATACACAGAAGAGCAGTACTTTCGGATATATTGCAAAAACAATATCAGGAAATTCTACATAAGAAATTCAAGAAAACTAGGGCATCAGATATTTTGCAGTTCCGATTACAGTTTTGGGAAAATGAGTATGTTGTTCAGCTCGCCTTGAGGAGGTGCATCTTTCTATCCAATCAAATCTGAAAGATTCCAAGTTTTGAAAATTAGGGTTTCTCTAACAAACCCTAGATCAGCCAGATCTGGAACCAGGACGGACACCTCAAATCAATAAGATCTAATCTTTTGCTATTTACATTTGAGGTTCTCATTTCAAAATGACCTATCACACCAGCTTGATGACAAGCTTAGTGAAGCTGACAACTTCCAAGTATGGAAGTATAGGAACTCCGTGATCCTTGAAGATAAGTGTTTCAGTAAGGAAGTTCTAAGAGCCAGAGGGAGATGAGGCTAACGCTAGAGCCAAGAGAATCATTGCAGATTCTATTAAAGATCATATCATCCCTCATGTGACACCAAAAGGAAGTGTTCAATTCTATGACGAAGCAATCAAAGAAGAATAAGATATTGTTATAACCACCTTGAATGGCCTCCTCGGATCATGGGATTCATTCATTCGAGGAATGTGTGCCAGAAGGAAGTGATTACCTTCAGCATACTCTGGGAAGAATGCACACAAGAAGAAGCTCGACTCATAATAAGAGAAGAGAAAATGGGAGCAACTGAAGATCAAGCTCTCATGATTCAAAGAAGATCCCTCAAGCAATGAGGAATATGAAGAACTCAATTCTTGAAGAACCTCTTATCCATCTTAGCACTTGGATAAGAAATGATGTTGTTATGAATGAAGAAGATGATGAAGCTCAAGGCTCAAGGAGTCTACCCACGAAACGAATAAAGATAAGTATTAAATTGTCATTTCATGATATTGTTTGGTTATGCATTTGTTTATATTCAGTTGATGTGCTATGCATGATAGAATGTTTGCATTGATGACAGTATACTACTAATATGCATGTGATGGGTAAGTAGCTCATGGTGCTATACAACTCTCCATTGCTACTTATCTAGAATGAAACCTCTTTGCTGACATATTGGATTAGTGCACAATCTCAATGATGTCATGGTAGAGATGGAAGGCATCTAGAAAGTTTCCATGAGATATGGATGAATGTTGTAGTGGCTAAAATAGTTGCATGCTTATATCTTTATGCATAAGAATTTGCCATTATAAATATGCATTATGAAATGTTTCTAACCATACAACTAGTGCATTTGACTTGTAGGAAAGATCGCGTACAATCGCCTATAGGAAAAGAAGGATGAGACTTGTTCCAAAGAACAAGTGATGACAGTTCAAGATTCACTCTAATAATCCAAAATGAAGAATGATGACTAGAATGCGATGTCGAAGACATGAAGGGAAGTCCGTAGTATCTTCCATATGGATCTAGAAGATCCAACATGCAGTAGACAGCAACATCGTGGGATACAAGGCAAGATTCGTAGCACAAGGCTTCTCACAGAAAGAACGCATAGACTATGAAGAGACATTTGCAGCCACTGGAAGTTGAGACACATGACAGTCATACTCATGTGTGCAAATTAAAGAAGGCCTTGTACAAGCTTAGAAGGCACCCATGGGATAACACATAAATGAGGAGCTTGGAGATCACCTAGAGTAATGAAGATCTTAACCTTTGCTACAAGGTTGAAGATGAAAGCCTATAGAGGATGACAAGCTCACAGATGGGTGCGAGAAGAACTTTTGAAAAGGTTCAAGATAGAGGATCTTGGTATTTAGTGATCCTAGATGGATACATAGAATATTAGTAGCAGAGGAAGCTACTTGTCACTCTAGTACTGAATGTTTCAATACATAGAGTACGAAAGGAAGTGGGAGAATGATGCTCCGCTTCAAAGGGAGTGACTACAGAAGATCCTAAGGGTCGACATGATACAACGAGATGGACAGCTTACTAATGGCTCTAGGCTTTACTGAGAATAAAGTGGATTCCAACCTTTGCTTCAAGGTTGAAGGCAGAAGACCAGTGATGCTCTTGTTATATGACTTGTTCCTGACAGGAAAAGAGGAACTCATTAGAGATGCAAGAAGGAGACTTGTTGTCGAGTTCGAGATAAAGGACTTGGGCATGATTCACTACTTTCTAGGCATGGAGGTGTGGCAGAGTGCGGATGGAATCTTCCTTGGACAAGGGAAGTATGCAGTAGAGATCCTGAAAAGATTCGGGATGATAGACTGCAAGGCCATGGCCACACCTATGGCATCAAACCTGAAGCTATTAAGTGATGCTTCATCAGAGACGGTCGATGCCACGATGTATCGTCAAATGATTTGTTCCTTGATGTACCTGACGAATACGAAACCAGATATTTGCTTCGCTGTGAACACATTGAGCCAGTTCCTGACTGATTGCTGCAAAGCATATTCTGAGGTACCTAAAGGGTACAGTTGATTATGGGCTCAAGTATGAAGCGAATCAGAAGATTAACTTGGAGGGTTATGTAGATTCGGATTGGGCAGGCAATGCCATTGATAGGAAGAGCACTTCGGGGTGCTGCTTCAATATAAGATCAGGTGTGATCTCATGGTTTAGCAAGAAGGAGTCCTGCATGGCGCTGAGAACAGCCGAGGCAAAATATGCTGCCACTTGCTCGGCTACTTGGGAGAGAGGAGTAGTGAAGCTCCAGTTTATGATCCACATCGAGATCTCTCGAAAGAGGGAGTTCTAGCATAGCCGGTGAGACAGGTTGTCTAAGCATAAAATCCTGGCGAAGCTCGTAGGTTGCTCAGACGTAAACGGTCCTATAGGCTGTCCTCAGATGTAATCAGTCTTGGCGAAGCTCGCAGGTTATCCTTGGACGTAATCAGCCCTGATGTGATTCTATGCTAGAAACGGCCAGAGTGAAGTTTGAGTACTTCAGGGAGAATCTTGGTGTTCTCCAGATCGAGGTTCCTTCCAAGGAGAAGTGATGAGTCCGAGAGCCTTTCTGACATGGTGGCAAGATTGGTTCCTCCCATGGTCAGATGTAAGTGTTGTGCCTTTCTGACATGGTGGCAGGATTGGTTCCTCCCATGGTTAGATGCAAGTGTTGTGCCTTTCTGACATGGTGGCAGGATTGGTTCCTCCAATGGTCAGATGTAAGTGCTATGCCTTTCTGACATGGTGGCAGGATTGGTTCCTCCCATGGTCAGATGTAAGTGATGTGCCTTTCTGACATGGTGGCAGGATTGGTTCCTCACATGGTCAAATGTAAGTGTTGTGCCTTTCTGACATGGTGGCAGGATTGGTTCCTCCCATGGTCAGATATAAGTGCTGAAGAAGATGAAGACCTACATGGAGGCTAGGCCTACAACCAACATGAAAAAGGGTTGGCTCTGTAGAACTTCCTATGACGAGTAGAATTGAGAGATAGCACCATTTGCTCGAAGTGGGAGCAGTGATGATGATGATGATCCAGTGATGAAGACTTGTGTTGATGAACTGTGTCAAGAGAATACCTTCCTAGTTAAGAGGGAGTGTTGATGTATTTGTAACTTCTGAATGTATTCACTTGTATATTTCTTATTGTATTTCATTATACCCCGACGGAGATGTTTGTTCCTCCAATCCGGAGAGTCATTAATATAAAAGTCATGTAAAGTCATTGAGGGTAACCCTCGGTTGTAAGTCGGGGCCATAGTCCCCACAATTGAGTTGAGGTTAACCCTCCGTTGTAAGTCGGGGCAATAGTCCCCACAGTTGAGGGGTATTAGGGTTATTAGACTCTCCTAGTGAGGTCGGCCTTGTAAGAGTAATTGTCAAGTGGAAAAGAAGTATAAATAGAGAGTGAGACTCTCTATTTGTCACACACACTCACTCAACTGTAGCGCATGAGTGAGAGAAGAGGAGCTCGCACAAGTGAGAGAGAGAACAGCTGTCGGAGATCATCTTTGTGTTTTTGGGTTTTACTTTTGCTATTGGTGTTCATTCTATCTCTGAGGAAGTTGCAGGGTTTTCTCCTTTATGGTTTCCCCAAGGAAAACTCTTTGTGTCTCTTGTCTCTTGTGATTATTGTTGTGCATGTTATTCTCTCAGATAAGATCTTAGATCATATTCATTAAATGATAAAAATCTAACAGCCAACCCTTTTTCATGCTGGATGTAAAGATCATACGTCTTACACAGTGCCAGCCCTTTTTCATGCTGGATGTGAAGACCACTAGTCTGCATCTGGGACTCGTCACTCCCTCTTACGATGGGCACCAATCTGGACAACTCCAAGCTTGTCCCTGGAGTACTCAAACTTCGCTATCGACGAAGGCTTGGTCAACACATCGGCTATCTCCTCGTCTGTCGCAATATACTGGAGCTTCACTGCTCCTCTCTGCACTATATCCATGATATAGTGGTACCTGATCTCGATGTGCTTCGACTTGTCGTGAAACACTAGGTTATCGGACAACTTCACACAACTCCAATTGTCGCAGAAAATGCAAGTCACCTCTAACTCGAGATCGAACAATCCTATAAGTAGCTTCCGAAGCCACATTGCCTCGCAGCCAGTTGAACAAGCTGCAATGTAATTTTCCTCTGTTGTACTCAGTGCCACACTCGTCTGCTTCTTGTGGAACCAAGAAATCATGCCAGACCTAAAATAGCATCCCAAAGTGCTCTTCCTATCTGTGACACTACCAGCCCAATCTGAGTCAACATAGCCTTGTAGGCTAATCCTCTAATCTGTCGCATATTTAAGCACATAATCAATCGTACCTTCAGATATCTCAACACACACTTTGTCGCAATCAAGTGAACATGTCTCGGCTCTACCATGTACTGACTCAATGTGTTCAACGCAAAGCATATATCCGGCCTCGTGTTCGCCAAGTACATCAACAAACCAATCATCTATATGTATGTTGTGACATCAACTATCTCTGAAATAGTATCACACAACAACTTCAAGTTCGATGCCATCGGTGTAGCCATGGCCTTACAATCCATCATCCTGAATCTCTTCAGGATCTCTACTGCATATTTTCCTTGACTAAAGAAAGTCTCATCTGGATTCTGCCACAACCACTAATCCCAAGACTCATGCCAAGATTCTTGAACTCTGAGATCTCCTCCCTCTCAGTGAGGGAAGACATTCGACATTCGGTATCACTCTAAGCATATCCCTGAGATACTGAGGCAAACAACCCTTGCTTGGATAGAGCTAAGTGATAATGTCTCTTAATCCGTCTCTGCAATAATTGCTATAGTCACTCCCTCTGAAGCGGTGATTTCCTACTCCCTCTGTAACTGAGCACTATCCTACCTCTGCATCTTAACATCTTGACTCTCTGCATCAGGACCTTTTGCACTAGAGTGACTAGTAGCCTTCTCTGTTGTTAATCTTCTATGTATCCATCTATGTCATCTCCCATCAAATGAATCTATTGAGATGAGCTTATTTCTCTCAAGGTCACTGGATACCAAGATCCTCCATCTCGAACTCTGTTGCAGGTTCCCTCTTGAACCCATCCATGAGCTTCTCGTCCTCTGTAAGCAGCCATCTTCAACCTTGTAGCTTGAAATGTCATCACTCTAGGTGATCCTCAAGCTCATCATGTAACTGTATGTCCTGGCGTGCACTGCCCTGGGTGCCTTCTGAGCATCTACAAAGCCTTCTTCAGTCTACACATATGTGATTCTCTATATAGAGTCCTGAATCCTGGAAGTTGCTCGATATACACTTCTACTTCGATTACAACATCTATCTAGTGTAATATTCATCACTAAAAATTTGATAGGAGTGCGTTCGATCACTAGAGCAAATGTCTCGTCATAATCAACTCCCTCATTCTAAGAGAAACCACGAACCTTGGTTTGTACTTTTGTAGTATGCTTGAATTTGTAAATCTTATGTTGAATAATCATCACGTGTTCTTTGAAGCAAGTGTCATCATCCTTCTCTTGTAGGTCATAGCACAGGATCTTTCCTACAAGTCAAATTCAGTCATATGATTAGTAACATTTCATAATCATTAAAACATATTGGCATTTCAATGACAATGCATAAATCACATAGTTATGTAACCATTTTAGGCAATGCTTCAGCACAACATTCATCTATACCCGTATACATACGGTAACTTTCTAGATGCCTTTCATCTCTACCATAACATAATTGAGAGTGTGCACTGCTCCCAACATGTCAGCAAAGAGGTTTCATTTTAGATAAGCAATAATGCCTCATGGAATGTTGTGCAGTACAATAGGCTACTTACCCATCACATGCATGTTAGTAGTATACTATTCATTAATGCATTTACTCTAACATGCATAATACACTTCCTAATTCTAGGAAAATAAATATGTACACAACTGAACAATATCATTTAAACAATTAGTTATACAAGAAATGACAATTCAAATACTTATCTTTGTTTGTTTGGTTGACTCCCTCTTGATCTCTGCCTCCTTGCAAGAATTATTGTAGTCTTTGACAGCGTGCTTTACTCCATTGTTTGATTCTGAGGACCTATGTCCATCTTGCTTGATCGGCAATGTTAAGCAAGTCTTCTACACCATAGATCACTTGGTTTTGTGTACTGATGATGAATCTAAGTGTCCTTCAACACCAATCATGATTGCATCCCTTCTTATCCAATGTTGAAATGGACAGGAGGTTCTTCTTCAAATCAAGTCCATATAGCATGTTCTTCATCTTCATGGGCTTTCCAGAATCCAACTTTGTAGGAGGCTTCTCCTACTCTTTTATAGAATACTGATAATTCACCTTATGAGGTGAATCCTTCAAACTTGTGAGACAATACATATTCCTCTTCTCTTGAACAATCTTCTCTTGCTTTCTTTTGAACAGATTCATCATCTTCTATGGTATGAGCATGATACCTCTTCTTCTTTCCTTTCTTCACATGGTTATTGCCTTTGGGGCAATCTCTTGCAAGGTGTCCCTTTTCATCACAAATGTAACATTTGTAGTTTGAGTAGTCTTTATGAGGTCTAAGATTCTTTTGGAATCTTCTAGGCTTCTTGTGAGAGTGTTCTTCTTTCTTGCTCTTTTCTTTCTTTGCATGAGTTGTTAGGGCTTGATTGTCATCTTTACCCATCTTCTCTTCTTCAATTTGATTTCCAATAGCTTCGAGTCGTACTTTGATCTAAGATACCCTTGTTAAGTGGGATTGGATGGTCTCTGAAATTTGCATCTTCACATTCTTGAGTTGAGTTCTCAAGGCCATCTTCCTATTGATGTTCTTTCCTTCATACAAGTTGGTCAACGCATCAAACATCTCCTTGGGAGTCTTCAAGGAGGATACATGTGGGATCAAGTGATCCTTGATGGAGTCAGCAATGATCCTCTTGGCCTTGGCCATATTCTTCTTGTGTCTAGCTTTGTCTTCATCTCCCTCTATCTCTGCAACTTCTTCCTTGACATAGTTTTCCAAGTCATTTTTTCTAATTAAAGAAGCACTCTATACTTCCATGCCCAGAAGTTCTCATCTCCTTCAAGCTTGTCACTAAGCTTGGTATTGTTTGTCATCTTGATAAAATGAGAACCTCAAATGGAAATAAAGATTATAGTGCTTACCAATAAGAGTGCTCCAATCAAGTGCTTGCTTCAATGCCTTCTGGAAAACTGTTTCTGCTTGATTCTAGGGTTTGACAAAGAAACCCTAATTTTCCAACTTTGGAATCTTACAAATCTAATTCGAGAGAGAGTTGCGGCTCCTCAAGGCGAGTTGAGCAATGGTGTTCTTTTTTTGGATCCGTGGACAGAACTGCAAAAAATCTGATGCCTTAGTTTTCCCGGCAACATTGTTAGGACAAAAATGAATATTCTCGGATCTGAGTTTTGCCTCCACACAAAGATGCGCCCTTCTAGGGAAATTTGGACAATGTATGGGTCGAACCCAATTGGTGGACAGAAAGTCTCAAAGTATGGAGCCCTAATTCTAGACCCCGATAGTTTTTAGGTCAAAACCGAAATCTTCCTCCACAGAAAGATGCGCCCTCTTAGGGCGAGTTCAATGATGGAAAGGTTGAGCTTGATCTGTGGATGGAAAGAATGGAAACATGGAGCCCTAATCTTCGGCAGTTGCAACTATTACAGTTGTTGAAATGAATTCTTTCAAGATGGCTCTGATACCATGTTAGAATTGTATACTTTAACAATGGTTATGTTAGATCTTTAAACAATTTGCAGCATACTACAATAACCATATACAATAGGATCACTAAAAGAAAGACAAGCGCAGCAAAACAAGAGCACACAAAGATTTTCCTCTAGAAAACCCTTCACGGGAGAAAATCCCAACAAACTTCTTCAATATAGATTCGTCAGTAAGTTTAGCTCTTCCACACAAAGATCCCAAGAATAAGACAAGATATAAAACCCAAGAATAAGATGTCTTCACAAATGCAGCTACTCTTCTCCCAAGCGAACTTCTTCTCTCTCTAGCATATATGCTTGCTTGCTTGATATGTCCAGATGGGAAGGGCGCCTCCCCTATTTATACTTATTTTCCAAGTGACTTTTCCTTATGGGGCCAATTTAACTTCCCTAGCTGGACCGACTTCACTGGGGTAGATTTACCCAATGTTGGGGCAGTTTTACCCAGTGATTTATGTGGGGCTGACTTGACTGTTTTCACTTGAATTCGTTTAGGGTTTTACATGATCAATTACAATATGAATATTTCCCAAAGGAAGTACAACAATAATACATCAAGAATACAAGAAGAATATCTTCCAAAGTTACACAATCTTCAACATGGACAGGTCTAGGCATGGAAGATTTTGTATTGTTTTGGTGATTCCCTGCTAAGACAGTTTGATAAGTCTGCGCAATGCGCCTATAGAGTGTACTTTTGATTTTAAAGTATGATTTTTTTTCTTGGAAAAAAAAATATCGTTGATAGTGCAACTTAGCATCTATGAAATACAATAAAAGCAAACCAATTCATGTTCATCAAATTGTTTCATCACTGATGTGTAAACTTCTGCATCAAATCTGTGTGTGAGTTGGGTTCTGTTGCATGACTCTAAGAGTAGTCCTACTATGTGCTGCATCAGGTCCGTAATGTAAAAAGGAAGAAAAAAGGACAATAATATAAAAAATAATATATAACAACTAACAACCATAATATATGTATATATATATACCATCGTAGATCCATCTTAACTCCTGAACTTTAAGTACCGAAAGGTTTGTGGCTCAGTAACTTTTTTATCCTTCTTAGTGCTTAATAGATCAAGGGTTAAGATGGATCCATGCTGGTAGGTATCTGCACAAATGATTCCTTGTTGGGGGTGCACGATCCGCAGCATAAGTCCTTTCATCCTCTCTAGGTAAAAATGCACACTACAATACATCTTACAGCACCACCCTAGAACACAAAGAGTACCTGTTGATCATCTGGAAGAGGATAGACATCCCCAAATATTGTCACCCTTGCATTCGATAGCCCACTCCATCCGGGTATCTATGTTACAAACTTACAACATTACATATCAACTGTCCACCAAGTAAGAAAGAAAAATATGGAAGGTAACAACATTTAGACACTTCTCAATCAAATTAAATGCAAGAATCTGAACAATGAATAATTCTTTGAAAATTCAAAATAAGGAAGTCGATAATTGAGTCTTTTACCACACCTGCACAACAAGTGAACATCTTGGATCAGCCAACAAATTCCTTGTGTGAATAGCTAATGGTGATAATGAGAAAATAGGATCTGCATTCCACGGTAGCTGGTCTGAGGATATATAATTCTAAGGGTGTAATCAGTACTCTGAACCCAAATTTAGCTTGCTATATATATCCTAAGTTCCTAACAGCAGAAACCATTAAAATTAACACAAACTGTACACTCAAGCACATACGTCCCATTGAATCGGGAGCAAAATCAACTAGAGAACCAAAAGGATATCCCTTTCGACGATGATGCATTCGAGACATCACAGTACATAAATGAGCAAAGCGAGCCTGCAATTGAGAGAAAAATATTATTTTCGGTCAACCAGGTTGAAATGATGTTATCTATCACATGTGCAATAACTAAATATGGATAAATTATTCCCCCTTTCTGAGAGCAAGTATTTGTAACCTCGAACTGACTTTTAGTACTAATGTAGCAGTAGATAAATTGCCTTAAAATCATAACAATATTGAGCCATGAAGCTGTTCATATAGAATCTCCATTGACCTAGCATTCAATAACAAAATGCACTAATCTGCTCAAGTGATCGCTTTCCAAAGTTTATAACGTTGAAAGACTTTCACCTGCTCCATGAGGTTACGAACTGCTAAGGCAGGACGAGGGAGGCCATGGGCTGAAGTTGCACTTTGCACACCACCTGAAATTGGAGTACGGAAAAGCCCTGTACGACTGCCTCCACTGGGCCCGCCAATGAGCGTGTTCACAACAATTGAATTTTCACTTTTTTTTCTTTCCTTGGTAGGCTCTTTGCTTGAATCAGTTATCTATAATGGTCACATAAAGCATTCATGCAACATCATTAAAATCTCACAAAATTCCTCGCAAAAATAATCTTCATCCTCACCCATAAAGAGAATAATCAAAACAAAACAATTTTTAGGCAAACCAATCCAGGCTTTCTTTATTTCTTTCCACGTTTAAAGTTTAAATCGTCCGCACTTTTCCATCAATACATATACAGGTAGATTCCCTTAAAAAAAAATCATTATTTAGAATATAAGATGATACCCTTCAGAGTTTGCATCAAACTAACTCTCTTTAAGAAAAGTCCAGATGAAAAACATCAAAGCTCCTGAAGCAATGCTCAAAATCCTACACACCCTCCCTTCTACATGAGAAATAGATTTTCTCTTTCCCTAATTACAAAATAGATGTTCCAATCCTACAGTTTCTCCCCTTAACAGAAAATATGTTTTTTTCAATAACATCACTCATTGGGGTCTCAAATTCGACCTATTTCTTCCAACAGCACCTGAAAGCTTCATCTTTTGATAAGAAAAGCAGAGCTCGTACAAATTTTCTCACTGAATGCCTCTATTTATTAAGTTCAGAAGCAAGCGGTTTTATCGTTCCATGATTTACAAACCATTTCTTACTCATTTTACCTCGGCGTTACTCAATTTCAATAATTAATCGACACACAACAGATTTCCTCTTTTTTTATCAGAAGTCAGAAAACTGAGATCCTGATTCTCACAGCAGTTGTATAAAGAAAAATGGCATTTTACTCTTAAAGTCGAAATCCTGTATTTTCCCAATAACTCCTCCCATCCATGATAATGGAAAAGCTCAATTTATACATAGCTTAACTAAGAAAAATATACTCCCCATTATTAAACCTTTAACTCTGTTTTATTCTCTCAGCGCAAGACATAACTTACTTTGACACCCGTGTGACGCTATGCTAGTGAAAATATTTTTTGATTTAGTGCTACTTGGTTTTTCTCAATAAAAATGACCAACTTTACCTGAGAAGGAAAAGCAATTTCCGGAAGTGCATATCCATTTTCCGAGTGGCTCATGTCATCGCTTCCCTCATTTCCATCTGAGAGAGCTCTGGTGCGGATAATAGAATTTGGAGTAACCTTAAACACTACGCGATCATGCGATCCTGACGCCTTGGAGAAACAAAATTCACCTCCTTGGCATCTTCGCAGCTCCAGCCGTTCGACTCTTCGCAAAAGGCCGGTTTTGTGCACATCTTTTTCAACTGAAAAAGCTCTAGTTTGAACGGCTAAAAAACTCGTACAATCAAACGATCCCAATGCAACCTCCATTTATAGAAACACTTGCAGGAAGGATTCAGACCAATGCTCCAAAACAGATATCCATAAAGATAAGAGGCGCCAAGGGTTTTAAGGCCGCAATGGAGAGCACAACATTACATTAACAACGGCTCCGATTCCAAATTTCTGGGTAGAGTTGCTGACTTGTTATGCTCTGTAACCGAAGACACCGGGGTTGCATGCCAGGAATGTCTCTAGGGTGCAGGTGCTAGAAATTATTTTTTTGTTTGATATTTTTTTTGTTTAAATAAATAATATATCAGAATGATATATTCTTTTTTAGATGATGGTGATTGTTATTAACTTTGTCCCATCGGATGTTAAAGAAGAATAATATATATACATTTTTTTTTATGTATAGAAAAGGATATCAAGTTGGATAAGAGCTTGTACCCTAAAGAAATATGTTAACTCTTTAAAATCGAGAGGCATTTCGAGTATATAAATATGTCTCATAAAAACCATTACCAAGTGATCAAATTTTGTTTATACACCATTACCAAGTGATCAAATTTTGTTTATACATATTGATGTTATCAAATTTTTGTTTTCACATGATGTTATTATTAGTGACGTTTTTAAGATTTTATAAATAAATAATAAATTCTTAATTTTAAGAGTCGTATATAAAAAAATAGTAAGATTTATAACTATTTTGATTAGCTAAGATATTACTTTTTTTTGACTTAGAGAAATATATTAACATATACAGCGTGGAGACATCTAACAAGAGTGGAAGTTTGATGCATATAGTACTAGTGGAACTTTGAAGCATATGGTGAGTCATTTCAAGTGGGATGGTTTGCATTGAATAACATGATGTATTTGTGGATAGTAACTTGTGTTGGTCATCCTCACTATGGGTTGAAAAGTCAGTAATGATAGGTTTTTCCACATTCCCTTAAATAAATAAATAAATCAAAGCCTTGAGGATGAAATGAGTTTTTATATTATCCTCAATATTTCTCCGTCATCTCTTTAGATCTAAAGAGGAAACATTATAACATTATGACATTAGATTATCACCATGGATACATGGAAGCTCTAAAAAAAAGCACATAAGAAATTGAGAAAAGCTAGTTAAATTCGAGTGAGACATGGAGAATATGTTTAGTGTTAATTTAGTATTGTTTGAAGATAAGATTCACAAACAAATGACAATTGATGTGAAGGGGAGATGGACTCTGCAGAAGGTAGAGCGAAGGATAGAGACTACGGCAAGCTCTAAGGGGACAATGGAGTATGTGGTTGGTAGTGCGAAGATTTGGAAGCTGTATGGGCTTGTATCTTCTCACGGAGGTTTATCATCAGGGTCTGCCCCTTTTTCTGGTTTTTCGGCACAAAGGCTAACGTAGTAGGCAGGCTTTTTGGTTGTTAAGGGTGTTAATACTATTGTCATGGATATCGAAATAGTAGATTACCCTAACTCGGTCCCTAGCCCCACAAAATCCTTTTGCACAAAGGAGGGGTTCCTAGATTTATGTTGCTCTTCTCGTTCTTTGGATCCAAAGGCTCCTTCTTATTACGCAAGGACATGTGTAGGATCATTATCTAATATGCCTACTTCTTGCCCGGTAACTAATACCGTGGAGTTAGGTGATGTTAATCCCTCTTTAATTAAAGATCCATGGTTTTTGTCCAAGGATCAGGTGGTTCAGACAATGTAGGTTGTGGGAGTTCAAGTCTATTTTAACGGGGAGGATTCTACTTGTACTTTGAAGGATACTGATGTGCAAATGGAGGTTGGTCCGAGCCCTGTTTCTCCTTATTTGGGGCTTTAAAAAAATGTATCAAACCTAGAAGACAAAAAGTCAGAAGCGTCATAGGGTATGATATCGAGCTTAAAGATATTCCCATTTATGTTGTAAGACTATGGTCATAAGGTAATATGATTCATATGGCCTCTCTTTAGAATTGGTTGGAAGATTATTGGGCCTCAAAACTGGGATATATTCCAGTGTTTCATGTTTTAAATAGAGATTGGTTGTGCTTTGTGTTTAAAATTTATGTTGATATGTCTCATATTCTCAATCAGAACTGGTCGTAGGGTCCTTCTAGGTTGGTTCTTCAAGAGTCGAAGGTGGACTTCAATCCTGTTAGAGAACCTTTTATAATTCATCACCTGTGGGCAATTCTTTCGAGGTTGCCCTTGGATTTCTGGAGTAAAGGGGTCTTGGAGGCTATGGAAATCAGATTGGAAAATTTTTGAAGTCGAAGGTTGGGATGCTTGTCAAGGTTGTCGTCAAGCCCATATTCTAGTAGAAGTGGGTATTAGAGAGGATTGCTTAATGAAATTGAGCTGGTCTTGAATGGGATTTCTTGGATGCATAGATTAGACTATTGGAAGGTTTCGCTTAGATGTTTTGTGTGCCATGAAGTGGATCATATTCTGGACATAACCCTACTTCCTTTGTCAAGCTCCCCTTTCTTTTTGTAGATGGTCCTATTCTTCCATATCCGTCGTGCAAGGCTTTGATGCTTCATTTTCTGAAGGGCACTACTTCTTACCCATAAGTTTTGGAAAAGTCTAAGCCTAATGAGACTTCTAAACCTTCGTTTGGTAAATCCTCTTCTCCCAAGAAGGTGGTCATATCTAAGTATGGATTGATATCCAAGACCAAAATCATAGATGATGTCTCAGTTGAGGGGGGACTGGCTCTAGACAAACCTTTTGGGGGGGTACAGGAAGGAGAATTTTATGTCCTTATCCCAACATTAGGCTAAGAAGGACATTCAAAGAGGCAAGTAGGCTACAATTGATAGGACCCTTAGAGCAGGAAAATCCCTTGTTAGGGATTCCCCATGATTGCCTTATATTTTAATTTGTGTGTGGTGGGGACACCCTTAATGTATTACCCTCAAAAGACTTGTTAAAGTCTTTTCTCCAAATATAATTATCATCCAAGAAACCATGTGTGCAGGTGCAAAGGCTATGAGGGCCTTTTCTTGGCTTATATATTTGTTCTTCGACACAATAGATCTTGTCAGGTCGTCTAGGGGTCTTAGAAGTGCCTGGAGACCTAGCTTAAAGGTTGTTTCTACTGCAACGTTGAATTCAAGATTTCACGTGGATTTATTAGACAAGGATTTGGAAACTGAGTCAAGGGTTCTTAAATTATATGGCCCTTATGTTGATCAAAGGTAGTATTGGGAGGATTTGGTGTCATATGGGGTCTTCTTAGGCAAGTGGTGACTTAAATCTCATTCTTTGTTTAAGGGAGGCATGGGGCTCTCATTCGAGGTAGGACCTATTGGGATCTTTCTTCTCCCATCTTCTGGAAGATATTCATTTGGTTGATTTGGAGCCTATGAAATATGTGGCGTAATGGTAGGAAAGGTGATGAGGGAATATCAAATAGGTTGGGTGGGTTTCAGTGTTTGAATGTGTTAATGGATGGAAAATTCCTTATAAAGTCCTAGGTTGGTTCTGTGGGTCTCTCTAACCATCTTTCCATTCTCTGTAAGTTGGTAAAAGAGGATAAGAATCCCACTTAGTCATTCAATTTTAATCACTCTTGGTTGCTTGAATAAGACTATAGAAAAATGATCATTTCAGGTTGGAAATAGTTGTAGTCAAATTCAGAGGTATCTTATATGCAACAATTAGCTAACAACTTAGCTTTGGTTCGTAGGATGACCAAATTCTAGGCATGGGACTTTAAGAATAAATCTCAAATGCCTCTTAAGGAGATAGAAGAGAATATAAGATGTATTTTCAAAGACAATATTGTTGGCATTTTCTCAAATACCGAAAAGGAGTGTTTATCAACCCTTGAAGTTAAAGCATTAGTGTTATAGTGTGATTTTCCATACCTTATGCATCATGCCTTGATGGCCTTCCCTTCTCCCTATGCAGACTCATTATACCCCCTTTACTCATTATATCCCTCATGCTTCAATTTAACCCTTAAAAAGACATTTTTGAAGATATACGCGGGTCATCAGTTATACAGCTCGTGTATACGCAGCCTACACCATTATAACCCACGTACATCGGGTTTTGTTATAAAAAACAAAAAGTATTTGGAGTTTTCCTCATCAAGTAACGAATACCTTGATCCTTGGCCTTCCATATGTCAAGAAACGCTCTGATTTGACCCTCCATTTCCCATTTGAGGGCTATATTTTGAGCCACTATGAAGCATTGGAGGAGGAGAAACTTTGAGAGTAAGGAGACTATAGCAAAAATTTTCCCCATTGTCATATACTTGAGTCTGCATCCATTTGTCCATGTTGATAGAACCATTTTTGTTCATCTCCCAAGCTCTCCATTGCCTTTGTGACCTTACCTTCCTTGTTGATAGAACCATTTGTGTTCATCTACCAAGCTCTTTATTGCCTTTGCGAGCTTGCCTTACAATGGAGGATTGAAATGGTGGAGGACTAGGTGGAGGGACTCGGTTTCTCAGTTCATATGAGGTGCCGATAGAGGTTGTTACATTGTATCTTTGTTTTTATATTAATAGAAATATCCAATTCTCGTCCAAATTTCATGTGCAATTGTTTATATTTGTATCCATGGGTATAGTTGCTTTATACATGTTTAAATGGATTATGCTAGATTGAATACTAACAATTAATATATTTCATGCTTGGATATATATTTGTTGTTGAGGGAAAATTGTAGGGGCAAGCATTTGATCGTGAGCTCAACGATGGTCTTCTTCAAACATCCCGTTGAGATACACCTTATACCCCTTAGTTGTTAGTTTCTTTAATTTATCTAGCATACTTGAGAATGGATATGATTTTTGGTGTCATTCTATCTGTTGTGGTCCACCCAAAACCATAAGAAGATTTTCTATGTAACATAATTGGTAACTCCATTGGGGAACTCTCCTTTTGTTGGGGTTTTTGGGTGCATTTTTGCTCAAATTGCTCTTTGTTTCTTTGTGTTTCTGTGTCACATTTGGGAGTATAGTCATTGGTGGACAGTTACTTGGATTGGTTTGGCCTTTAGATTTCATTTTAACCACCTTCTTCCTTTTATACGCAGGTCATAGTGTTTACAGTCGCGTATATACACGAGTTGTCCTTTGGTAGGTCGTGTACATGCGTTGTTCATCTCTGAACAGTCGCGTAAACCTCAAATTTTGATTGGTATCTTGGTTTGAGATATTGTTGGGTGGGTTGTAAGTGTTGCTTAGTCTTCCAGGGTTCTTATGATGTATGTTGACTGCCATTTTTGCGACTGGAAACCTCTTTTTTTTAATTTTCATTAGGAAGTTGTTCTTATCATTTTCTCCCTTTAATGGTTTTGCTTTTAGCGCATTAGTCCTCAAGTCTCTGTGTCTTGCTTGGCTTGTGGCTTGCTTCTTGTTGCAGGGACTAGGAATTTAATGGTTCTTTTTTTCATTTTCATTCATTTACTTTGAAAATATAAAAATATTTGCATTGGTGCATATATCCATTTGCATTTCGCATGTGCATGGAAGTAAATACTTACATCGACTTGCTTGGGATGAAATTAGTCTAGTCTTTAATTTAGGAAAGATTGCATTTACGTTTGAAAGGGAAAGGAAGTATTGTTCATTCCATCTAGTGACATACCATCTTTTCATGTGGAAAACAAGATTACACTTGACATTGTTTTTAGGTGTGCATATTTTCTTTTATTGTTGAGTCATAACATTACTAATTTCACAGCCATATCCCTTGAGTAATCACAACCTCTTAAAATGAACGCTTAATCTAAAATTGATTAGAACAATTTTATTTCATAGGGTGCACCAATAAGCTTAGGTTTTAAGGTATTGGAATAGGATTTTGTGAGTAAACTTATCCAAGACTATAAAACATAAACAATTTAGGTGTCTGACCAGGGAGAGGAGAAATCCTTGTTATAATCAGTGTTCTCAAGAAGCTCCTCTTACACAAGAGTTATTCACAAGGAAATGTGCATGTTGATGGTGGGGATATCCCTCCACTACCTTCAATGAGCGTCGAAGATATTTCTAGGATCTTATTCGTATATGGGGGCTCTTGAGGTACCTTTGGTGCTTTTGAGCTCTGTGCTTAGTTACCTTGCCCATACGGTAGATCCTGCCTATGTTCACCTGAGCATTGGTTATATTGAGGTGACCTTAGTTGTTTTACCTAGGTATCACAGGGGGTTCTTGCAGAGGATATTATGTGAGTGTCCTGACCAGGTAGGGGTCAGATGACACAATCGCTTTATGCATTGAAGCTTAGGGCCACTATAATTGGTTACATGCCTATGTTTGTGGTGTATGGGATTCTGAGGCCTCTACTAGGCAAGACATACATGTTGCATTATGGAGCTCATTTTTCCTCGTTACTTGCTTGTGTGTGTTTGTCATAGCTTACTTAGGGGTGTGCTCTATGTTCGCTAGTTCGCCTTAGGGATCGTGGTTACTTAAGTCTCTTTGTAGAGTCATTGTGGATCAAGTAATGGCTCTTCATTGGTCTCATTGGTTAGCAGGTTTATTTCCTTTTGATCCTACTCAGCCTCTTTACAAGAGGCATAAAAGTGAGACTGGTCCTCTTTCCCATAGGGGACTTATTAGACTCTCAGGGATGAGTACTTTATCTGATACTCCAAAACTCCCTCCTCCATTCATCTGCAGTGGTAGAGGAAGCACATGTGGCTTCTTCTACCACCGCCTAATGGATTCCAGGGACTCCAGTTTATACTAGCTTACATGTTGCTAGTCCTTCTCACCTCGTAGGAACAATTCCTTTTGATTTCACATGGTCTTCAGATCACATACCTAATTTTTCCTCGAGGTGGTTGGGTATTGAGCATTAGACCATTCCCTTAGCCACGAGTTCGTTTACTTTTGATATGCCGAATGTTTCGGCTAGTACACCATCATCCGCTCTTGTTCCTAGTAGTAACATTAGAGTTGGACTAGGGGGTACATCTACCCCTTACACTGCATATCAATTCGGAGGTGGTCACATTCCTCCTTCTACACCATATGTTGGATGAGGGCCACCCTCTTTATCAATACATCACACTAGTGGTAATCCTTGTTCGAGTGGTGGTGCATATGTGAATGTCGGGGCTACAACTTATATACCATCATTTGTCCCATCGTCCTCTATTCCTACCCCTTCAAATGTGTTTTTCATGGAAAATCCTCTCCTTACTTCAAGTGGACTCTCATGAGGGTATAATCCCTTTGGTTATACGGTTCCCCTATCATATGGCGCCCTTGTTTCTAGAGGTTACGTGCCTCCCCATATGTCTGGGGGTCAACTAGTACACCAAACATGTAATTTTTGTTATATGGTTCCCCCTTCTGAAGCAATGCCCCATATGCAAATGCATGTGCATCCTTACATGGGTCATATGGGAGGAGGTTACTATCCGACTAGTCAAATCATGTCCTTTACTATAACCCATCGTATCATAACCAATATTTCCAAGGAGCATGGAATCAAATGTGTTAACCTAGGCTCATGTTTTTAGCCACGTTGAAGTTGCCTGACCTATCTAGACTCACAAACGACTTGGTGTATCATGATCCAGTGTGGCCTCTTGTTCACAACAAACTTCCTTTGGATGTTCTGAAGTTTGAAGGTAAGAATGGGGAGGACCCTAGTGATCATGTTACAACTTTTCATCTGTGTTGCTCTTCGAATTCGTCGAATCATTATTCTATTTGATTGAGATTGTTTCAACGCACCCTCACGAGTTTAGCGATGAAATGGTATATAGAGCTTCCTGGGGGCACATACCAAACCTTTAATGATTTGGCCATTGTCTTCCTTAATAACTTTCAATTGTCAATTCGCTATGATATTTGGTACCGAACTCTTGTTGACCTTTCGGTAAGACAATGCCACCCATATTTCTGACCATATCCAAGAGTGGCGTAGATGAAAGTGATTGGTCAAGGCCAACATTCGACCAAAATTCTTATTGGAATGGTTCCTCAAGTCCTTACTGCCTTATATCATGAAGGATGTTTATACGTTCGGAGTGGCAACCGAGAAACATGTCATTTTCTGAGCTCAACAATTAGACCTTATTTATGCTCAATTTGGGGCTCCTTTATGATATTATCCCCGGCACACTGAGGTCAAACCATGATCCCAAGTTTAAACCCGAACCACATGCCAATGGCATCATTGGCTCCGGAAGTGAGAAAGATGTGGACCAAGTTACACATCAAATGCGGCCTTTGTCACTTAATCTGTCTACGATCGGACAAGTTGTGACTTCATCCACTCCCACCTAATCGACAGATGTACATTCTATGCAATTGTCGAACCAGAAGGGTAACCAACAACCCAGACGTAATAGGAATAATGGGAAGAATAATAAGAAGGGTGGGAATAAAAAGGAGAACGTTAATTATGACAAGAATGACGAAAATGTTGAGGGGGGCAAGAAGACTAAATGGAAGGTCGAATTCCCATGCAAGATTTATGGAGGAGTGGAGGAGACCATCTTACACATTTTTTCCCTAGGATTGATGAGTCCTCAAAGTTTGTCACACATGTCCCAGATGTGTTGAATGATCCCCTTACACATAATCAAAACATGACTTCGAGGACTTCAACAACTAGAAGTGGGGCATATGGGAGTCAAAACCCGTCAGGCATGAAAAGTGGTCATGGTTGTATCAATATGATGTCAGTTGTTCATGTTGTGACCCGTTCACATGATTATGGTATGTCGCAACCAACCATGGGTAAAGATCCTTCGCCTCCGAAGATTCCTTTGTAGATTGACAAGCCTGAGACTATACCACATATTCGTAAAGGGGTCTTGAAGCGTTCGGGGCACAATCCCAATGCTCGAGCCACCCAACACCATTATATCGTTGAGCATTTGGGCCAGACTCTGTGTGCGATGTCGACTTTAAAGGTGCTTCAGACTTGTCCCATTGCAAAGGAAAGCATTGTTATCTGCTTTAGGAGCGACTGACCCAAATGACCCTGGTGGCGTTAGGTTTGAGACTCACAATGTCCGGCCTCACTTTCCTTACCCTGTGGCTTTTCAAGTCCATGTGAAGTGTTTGAACAAAATTGTTAAACGTACAATTGTTGATGAAGGTGTTGCGACCTCTGTGATGTATCTTGCCTATTGGAAATGCTTTGGCTCTCCCGCGTTGTCTAAATCCATGACTATGTTGACAACCTTTAATGGACGTCCCTTTAAACCGCATGGAATCATTCCTTCCCTTCAACTCCAACTAGGGGGAATATCGTGTCGGTCAAAGTTGAGGTGGTTGATGCACCCATTGATAATTCTTAGTTGGCAACTAAGAACATTGGCGTTGGAATGTATCCTTCGTTGATGGGAACCTTTAATTTTTCAGCACGATTCTAGCTAATGATTCTATGTCTAGTGGTGTTCCGTCACCTTTGAGTCTGGTCTCATTTCGTATTGCATATTTGAACGATCCTTGGACTCTCCCTTCTCCGGGTAATTTGGATGAAGGTCCCACACCCACTGAAATAATAAATCCATTGTCTGCAACACATACCACTTACCAAGCCTTATTTGATATCACTGCAGATCCTGATCCTTCCGCTTCGCAGACGAGAGAGCAGGACCACCTGGTGTCACCTGCTTCTATGGTCGTTTCTTCATGCTCACATGACTACCTAGACAACATTTTCCTTCAAATGAAGATATTTATTAGGCCATGACTGATTTGAAAAAGACCTGGGAAGAGATGCGTCATCAATACTACTTCCTTCTGGAGCTCGAACGGATTAAGTGTGATGATTTTTGGACGACCTTAAGTAAGAAAGTTGGTCATCCCATGGTCCCATTAGGCACTCATGGTATATGTGCCGAAGGGAACATGGTGAACATGTCACCAACCATTTCGATCAACATTTCTCGAACCCATGGTAAAATAGAGAATGTTTATATCGGTGTTGATTGTTCACCCGAATCAATTCAAACATACACTAGGATATTTAAGGAAATTTGTGACGTATTCGCTTTGTCATATGAAGAAATGTCAGGGATTGATCCTCATTGTTGAACATGAAAGAAAAACTTATACAAATTCTAAACCCGTTCGATAACATTTGCGTGCTATGAATCCTCGTAAGGCACCTTCCATCAAAGCCGAGGTAGAGAAGTCGGTTAAGGATGACTTCATCTACCCGGTTCCATTAAACGAATGAATATCCAATCTCGTTCCTGTGGATAAGAAGCAGGGGTCCATCCATGTTTGTATTGATTTTAGAGATCTGAATAGAGCCCATCCTAAAGACAACTTCCCCACACCATTTATTGATCATATTTTGGATGAGTGTGCGGGAAGCGAGGTATTTTCATTTATGGATGATTTTTTGGGATATAATCATATCCAAATTAAACTTGAGGATCAACATAAGACCGTATTTATATGTCCTTGGGGTACTTTCGCATATCAGAAATTTCCTTTTGGCCTAAAAAATGTTGGAGCTACTTTTTAGCAGGAAATGACCTTTTCCTTTCACAACCTTAAGCATATTATTGAAGTGTATCTAAATGACCTCCCTGCTCACTCTTGTCTGAGAGTGGATCATCCAACACATCTTCATTTGGTCTTTGAAAGATGTCGTCATTACTAAATTCGTTTGAACCCCCAAAAGTGCATCTTTTGTGTTAGCACTGGTCGATTATTGGGATTCATAGTATCAAAGGAGGCGATTAGGGTCAATCTGTTAAAGTTTAAGGAAATACTTCAGTTTCCTCCCCCAAGCATAATTAGACAAATTTAGAGTCTCCAAGGGATGGCTAATTTCTTGCGTCTCATTGTCATAATTTATGCCAATTTAACCAAGGGTTTTATGCGCTTATTGAAGAAGGATACTTCGTTCCTATGGGATGAGAAATCCTATGAGTCCTTCGATGCTCTTAAGAAATCCTTGGCATAAGCTCCTCTGCTTAGTCCACCAGAATATAGTAGAGATTTCTTGTTATATGTGGCGGCGTCTTAAGAGACAATTGGTATGGTTCTGGTTCAAGAGGACGACGAGATCCATGAGCACGTGATTTATTATCTTAGCTGGAATCTCATCGATGTAGAACTTCGATATACTCGTGTTGAGAAATTGGCCCTAGTGACTGTTCACGTAGTTCAACAATTGAGACACTACATCTTACTTCTCCAGACCATGAACATAACTCATATCAATCCATTTCAATCTGTCCCGACCAGGCGAATGATAGGGGGAAATTTAATAAATGGATTGTCATCTTACAAGAGTTTGACATTGATTTCGTTTAGGAAAAATTTAAGAATTATTTGGTCTTCGTGGAGCTAATGTCAGATCTCCCTAGGTTGGGTGAGGACGCGATTCATGAAGACTCATTTGTCAATGATCATATTTTCCTCATCTCGTATATGGACCCTTGGTATAGAGATATCATCGTCTATCTACAAACTCTGAAGGTCCCTTCACATCTCTCGAGGGATGAGTGACAATGCTTAGGTCATAATGCTAAGAACTACCTCATCATCAGTGACACTTTGTATCGTTGTGGGGTGGACTCTATCTTGTGTTGTTGTTTGACTCACGAGGAAGCTAAGGTCGTGCTTAATGACTATCACAGTGGAGCGTGTGGTGGTTGTTTATTAGGGATTGCTACAACTTAAAATATTTTGAGAGTGGATTATTATTAGTTGTTGATCTTTAAAGATTGCGTTAATGCGGTCAAGAGATGTCACCCTTGCCAAGTGTTCTCTTAGAACATGCGCTCGCGTCTTGCCCTATTCCACCCTATTATCACCGTCGATCTCTTCACAAAGTTGGGGGTGGATTATATGGATTGTAACCCAACGTCAGCTAAGGGGCACCATCATATTATAGTGGTCGCGTCTTTCCCTATTCCACCCTATTATCACCGTCGATCTCTTCACAAAGTTGGGGGTGGATTATATGGATTGTAACCCAACGTCAACCAGGGGGCACCATCATATTATAGTGGTCGTATATTAATTTACAAAATGGGCAGAGGCTATGCCTACAATCAAATATGATGGTGAGACAACCGCTCACTTCATGTTAAATTAGATCATCACCCGGTTTGGGATCCCAAAGGAGATTTTCATTGATCATGGTAGTCACTTCCAGAATAAGATTATGGTAGAATTAGCTTTAAATTTGGGGTTTAAGCAAGAACATTCTTCTTCTTATTACCCCCAAGCAAATGGCCAGGTTGAGTCTGTTAATAAATCTCTTAAGGAAATTCTACAAAAAACCATCAGACAAAGCAAAACCAATTGGCATATAATGGTGTATCTTGCTTTGTGGGATTACCGGACCACGGTTAAGAATTCCATGGGTTTTTCATTATATCATCTAGGTCATGGGGTGGAGTTGATTTTACCAACTGAATGCTAGATCCCTTCCTTGAAACTAGCAATAGATATCTTACCTAACACCTCTGATTTAGAAGAACGATTAGTCCACTTGGAGCACCTTAATGAGCAACGTCGAGATGTTGTGGTGGAATTAGAAGTGAATAAGTGTTGTGTCAAGGCCTAGTATAACAAGTCTGTCCATTCCCGTCATTATAATGAAGGTGACTTGGTCCTTTTATATGATCAAGCGAGTGAACCATTGGGGGCATGAAAGTTTAATCCTATGTGGCATGGTCCTTACATTATGATGTGTGTCTTGGAAAAAGGGGCCTATAAGTTAGAATATTACGAAGGGAACACCCTAAAGGATCCTAGAAATGGGCTCTACCTTAAGAATTACTACGCTTTAGTTTCCAGCTCGGGTTGGTACCTTATATACTATTATACAATTTTACATAGTTTTTTTGTTTCCTTATAGTGTCGTTGTTTTATTGACATGCTTCCTATTGTTTGGAAAATGTCGACTGAATCTTCAATATATTTAGGATTTGTAGATGGTGCCATATTCCATACATAGAATTTAACTTCAGTTGCTTGGGTTATTTATGCACCTGAGGGTCATCTTGTGTCTTTAGATGGAGTATGCCTCCATCCATCCTCGAATAATGTGGTTGAGTATAGTGCAGTAATTGAACAATTACGCGATGCCATTTCACATGGTATTCAATATCCAGAGGTTTGTCTGGATTCACAGTTGATTATGTCACAATAGAATGTCATGTATCGTATCAGAGATCCTACATTGATGAGAATATTCTTAAGGGTAAGTTTGTTGGAACGACAATTTGATTGCATTACATACATTCATACACCTAGACGTTGTAATCAAGTTGTCGATTCATATGCAAATTACATTTTAGATTGCCATTTGTCACATAATTAAAGAAGCATGTACATAAATCATTCACATTCATATTTAGACACGTGTATATATCACAAACATGTAGCTATAAGTTTTTATTTCCGAATAGGAGTTCCAAAAAATATGGTGTCATAGTAAAAAAGTGGGCTTTAAGCCCTCAAAATATACATGATTGATACACAAAATGATATCCCGACATCTATGCATGTGGGCCTAGATGATGATCATGATAATAACACACTACATCGGTTGCCAAATGCCAGAATAATCTAACCCATGGACGGGGTACCCCGACTACATGTCTTTGCATCGCCTCAGGCAAGTCCTCAACCTGTACCATAGGGATCCTGTGCGTTAAATATGCCAAGTTGCTCTGTATGTTCTATAGTGTCCGCTCAACATCAGCGTCAATCATCGCATATCCTCGACTACTACATTGGTTCCCTAGGAAACCATTCAGTCATTGTGGACCTACATGTACACAAACAATCCTAATGTTAGTACATGATACCACCAAAAACATGTTTTTGATTTCCTTATGTAAAAAATACAAAAAAATGGAATATTCTAAAAACACCAAATAGATCTTACCAATGTCTCTGAATGCGGACCCTGGTGGTAGTGGCATATCTCGGTCTCCATGAAAGTCGATCCCGACATAGGGATAGTCGTCTATGGTGATGATATGTTGTCGCCACCAATGGAAAGAATCATATGTGAACGGAGAAGGTTCTCTACATCCTCCTAACCTATACATCACCTTAGTACAACAAATTTGAGCTAGATCCCATAGACTATGAGGAGGGACCACAACTCTGGGACTAAGGATCGATACCCTCTCAAGGAAGAAAGTGCATAGAATACTGGTGAACCCAAAATTCTTGGTCTGACCTAGCTTGTAGTCCATCAGTTGATGTTTCATGCTACCCAACAAGGAAGTTCTCCACTCATAAATGATGGGCCTCATACATTTTACTACATAGAACATGAGGGTCATGATGCCTGATGTAATTATGCCAATCCTACTATTCTTGTGAGAACTAGAATGATCACCTTAAGACTAAGGCTCTGGATCGCGTTGATGGGGACTTGAATTCCCACATTATGAGTGTCGGGAATGCAATATACAACTATATACTCATCAATGCTCATGATCCACGAGGCCTAAGGTTTACTACCTCACCTTGGTGGGATAGTGCAATAATGAAATAAATGTCTTCCACCTCGAGTCTCAATGGCATCCCATCTAGTATGAATGCCTCTGTGTCTGGATCCTAGTAGTTTATGAGCATTTCTAATAGTCTTTAATGGGCCCTCGAGATCGCAAGCTTCCTGTAGAAGGAGCAAGTCGACGAAGTTGACTTGAAAGAAGACCGACTTAGTCAGCTGATCGACTAAGTCGGTCTTCTTTCAAGTCGACTTCGTCGACTTGCTCCTTCTACATCTCTGATCGACTAAGTCGGTCTTCTTTCAAGTCGACTTCGTCGACTTGCTCCTTCTACACTTCCAAAACTTGTAGATCCCACATATTTACAATGCTTGTTGGGCGTTTAAATTACCATGCACATCTCTATCAACATCTTCATTCTCTCTCTCCCTTCATTCAAGCACCATCTTGCAAAGGAGAAGATCTTTTGTGAGGATTTTCTTTTAAAAAACAACATCCACGACCTTATTCGCAAGTCACAATGTTGACAAATGGGTGGACACGCGGGCATGATTTGCTTTTCCTGTGTATATTCGACCCTATACGCGACCCAATAACTTGTCACCTGTGTGGGCCGAGAAACCCAATTTCCATGGCTAAAAAATTCAAAATTAACCATGAAAAGTTAAAATAAAAGTAATGAATTGAAAGAGCTTGGGATGAGAAATTACCTGGTCCTGACGTTGTCGATTTCATGGTCCATAGCTCCTGGAATACGCCATTGAAGTTTGAGGGTCCAAAGATATCCAAAATCACTATAAGGGGTAAAAAACCAAATTGTATGGTAAATGGTCCATTTTTTACTATTTATTAAAAAAATTTACCCACTTTCCTATAGTTTTGACCTTCTATTGGTTATTTACAATTGTTTTGGACTAATATTCTTGTGCAAGGTCCCTTTTTTATGCAATTTTCACTAAGACTTAGTAGATTTTGACTGTTTCCAAGCTTGTTCATGTGCATGGAAGGTATAAATATGAATGGACATATATGATAGGATCATATTCTGCGTGTATCTTTTGCATTATCTAATGATTATGCCACATTAACCATAGGTACAAACCCGCTTCTTAATGACATGGAACCATCTCGTTTCTACTATAAATGCTGTTATGTAAGTGGTATATCTTTCTCAAACATGGGTACCCTAGTTAGTACCTGTTTTTCCATATGGTGCCCATGTTGAGTGTCCTATTTAGGACTAGGAGTCCCTTGTAGTCCCACCATGACTTCGAATAGAAACCTCATGTTCTTTCTCATCTATCATTCTAGTTATTTACCTTAGGGACTCCCGCTTTATATCAAGTTGTAAATCCATTGCATGCCTTATTGAGCTTAATGTCGGTTCTTTGCTTCACTTTTATAATCCATATTGCTCGAGCTTGTCTCAATTCTAGCCAAGCATAGCCTCTTATTTATCCTTTATAACTTGATCACCCCTTATCTGAGATGAAACATTCACGTGAGTGTCCTTATCCTGCATATGCTTCCTTGCATTGAGCATAGGTATGTTCCACTACTTTGGAACTAGTTTGCTTGTGTTACACTCAAAATCTGTCACCAGCATGTGATAGGATCCCTAACACAGAAATTTGCCCTAAAATCCCAAACTTGAAGAGAATCCTGCTCTAGGTGTTGGTTCCAACATACAAAATTGCAGCACCGCTCTTACCCTCAAGCAGATAAGCGGTACCTTGTTCAGCACCGCACTAGTTGTGTGAATACCAGGCTGTGCCACCGCCTTTAAACTATGTTGTTGGCGTGGTTCTTACCCATCACCACTCTATCATAAAGGGGTATAAGCAGTGCCCTTGGTAAAAAGTGAAAAGGGAGGTTTCTCGAGGCTTCTAGAACAAGAGCTTTATGTCTAACCTTATCCCTACTCACTTGGGTTGGTTAAGGTCGAGATCCCTCTTTGTAGGATCTTGTGGCCACCTCACCCACCAATCTCTCAACCATCCTATNAGAGAGAAGAAGAATAGTAAAGTTATGATGTTGAATTGATACCCTGGCCTAATCCATCAGAGAGAAATTGTGGAGCAAGTTGGAGCTATCGGGGACAAGGTGCTAGTCTTGTGAAGGAGTGCATCAGTACTAAGGCACATGGTTGTAGGCTCTTTCATTTATTTTCTAACGCAAAGTTGATTTCCTTCCCACATGTTTGTTGTGTTAATCTCGCATATATGTTATTGGATTCCTTAGTCACTAATATGGATGTATAGATGATTTTCTGGTAGCTTTGATGTCTTTGTATGTTTGATATGTTTTACAAGTATACAGGTCCTTCATCAGAGTTACATTCCAGGCGTCTATAACGTTCAGGGAAGGCCTTCAACCCAGTTATTCACTGATTTGTTCTGGATTTGAACCATTCAGACCAGAGGAACAACTTCTGTCCGCAGAAGGTGATATATTCCTGATAATAAATTTGGCGACTCCGTTGGGGATAGCTCCATCTTGTTCTTCCTTAGTTTCTAAACTACTCTGGTATGAATCCAAGCTCCAGCCTCCCATCTTTGCAGTTAGATCTACATCTAATCTACTAAAGTTTTGGTTTGAAATCTTAAGATCTCTTAAGATCGGAGCCACCTTAACTTTCTATGCTCTGTATTGTGGTTGATTCATCAGTTTTTATGAAGTTTTTGGCATTTCTAACTTGATTTTTTGCTCTCTTGTTGTTCTAGGTTGTTACAGAGAACTGCACATGTGCCTTTGGAAAGAAGCGGTGCCACCGCCTGAGTCCAGTTAGCAATAGGCGGTGCCACTGCCTGAATCCAGTGAGCAAAAAGCGGTTCTGCCTCAAAACCGCTTTGTCAGCAACTTCATTTGCGTGGTGCCAGGTAGGCCTACCCCAGACTTTGATTTTTTTCAAGTTTTTGTAAAAAATTTGTGATTTTTTGGATTTGGTGTGTTTAATTGGTCTTGTCTAGACTTGTTTGAACTTGCTTGAGTGATTGAAATCTTGAATTTTTATGTGGAAATTACTTATTTGTTCAAATAAAAAAGCTAGGTTAGATTCATCATTCATTACTGTTTGTAAGTTTGTTTTTCTTGAAAGGATTTAGTTGGAAACTATAGGTCAGATCAGATCTCTGCTTGTTATAGACTATCATTGAAAAGAAAGACTCCCTTAGATCAGTTTTCTTGTTTAAATTTCTCGTTAAGTGTGAGAAAGACTTCTTTTTGCTCTAAAAAGAAAATTTGTTGAGATTAGGTCATTATTTCATTGAGCCTAAGCCATTGGATCTCTGATTAGCCTCATAAGCTTTGAGGACTCCTTTGTTCTGTTGTCTCTTTTGCATCATTATCTCATCAAAAGGAAAAAGTATCAATAGTTAAAGTTAGATCTTTCCGTGCCTCAGAGAAAGTCAAAAGTATAGCTTGCATATGCATATTTGAGTGTTGCTTGTCTTTCTTCTTCATTTGAAAAGAGATCTTACCCTACCTGTGTGCTTTCAAAAGAGATGATTTGAAGAAAAGTGTTGTTTGATTGTATGCTCGGAAAAAGGATTTTTTAGTATAGTTGTTTTGGGATTTTTTTGGTTTTAAAGAAAAACACTCTTTCTCCTTCTCGTAATTAGGCATACTGAATGGTAAAGTGAATGAACTTGCATTTCATATCTGCATGGTTTTACTTTTTTGTCAAAACCTCATGCATTCACCTAACCGTCCACTTTAAAATTAACGGTAGTTATAGACTTAAAATTTGTATAGAAATTTGAGTACTAGGTTAGAGACGTGTTCGGGCGTCATTAAGCGTAGGAGCTGTCATTACTTGTCTGCACTACATCCTGGGACTTGCGCGGTTCTTCCACGTACCGTCGGTATATTGAACGGCCTTTCACGTACCCTTGAGGTATATAGAAAGGTACTTCACGTACTCGATTGTATATCGGAAGGCCCCTTGTGAATGGTTGTGCATTAGACAACACTATTACTGATTTGAGCTCCCACGTACCTTGAGTATATCGGGAGACCCCACTAGGATACCCTATCTATCTGAGAAAATCCCTTTGATCGTCTTGTGTGGAGCAATACACCGAAAACAATATTCGGGGAGATTACTATGCACGTACCCTTGTGGTATATCGTGAGTTGCACCTACTTGACAATCCTGGTGAGAGACCGACCATTTGAGCTCATCCTATCATTTGAATTTGCTTGTTGGCCTGTAGCTTGAGTAGGAGAAAGTTTTTTGGTGTGTTTTTTCTTAGCTTTGAAACCCTAGGTTAGATTAGTGACTGTGCAATCTGGTTGAGTTTCGTTTGAGACGGTCCAAAAGAACACATGGCTTATCGCCTGACTTTCCTCTTGTTACAAGAGAAGGTCCAATGGAAGCTACTGACCAAGGAGCTGCAACTACTTCCCATGTGGAAGAGAATATAGTTGTAGAAAGTGGAGACCAATTCACTTCTTATACAAATCCCTTGGCTCAACAACCTTCTGTCGATGACACTTCTTTAAATGGTCCTGTGGAAGGTTGTGTTGATAGTCCTATTCATTCGGATTATGGTCTAGATGCTCCGTTTTGGGGAACCTCTATGGGACATGCCATTGCTTAGTTTGGAGTACGTAGGCCCTCTCCTGAATATCCTTCACACAGTGAAGAGGTATATAGACAAATTCAATCAACTATTCAACGTGCACAAGATTTTCAAGAGAGAATGCAAAGACTAGATGCTATCTTAGCAAGCCCAATCCCTCATAAAGAACTTATTTCAGCTCTTCTTCCCCGTAATACAAACCCTTGGCCAAACGGATATCGCTCACTGGCTGATTCAATGAAACCTATTGATCCTGTTGAGACTCCAGACCACCCAGGTCAAATTTTCGATCCCACGGTTACAAATGTTAGGTCTGTTTATAGTCCTCCTAGGTCTTCTAGGGCTGGGGGGAAACCTTCAACTCCAGCTGCATCAATACCTTATAGTGCCGGGGGGCAACCCCCGACATGATCTACATTACCTTCTGGTGGAGTTGTTACTCATAATAGACATGCCTCTAATGCAGGCACATCCACAATTTACGTTCCTCCTACGAATATAGTTAACCCTCCATTGAGTTTAGGTCAACCCTTAGGGGCACAACCTATCGTTATTCAAGCTTCCTGGTGGTAGGGTTACTCAGCAAATCAAGTACCTATAGGAAATGTGAATTATCAACCTACCCCTATAGGCATGTCATACACTGGAATTCCATATCCTAGAAATACTTTTACTCAATGGGGGCAACCCAACTGGTCCTACATGCCAGCTTTGGGGGGAATACCTATTCATATAGCTGGAGGTGCCAGAGGACCACCCTATGGAGGTCCTCCCCCCACGGGTCTTGGTGGTCTCAGAGGGTCGCCTTATGGAGGCCCTCCCCTCGGGGGAGCAGGTGGTCCTCCTCCCGGTGGTCCTGGAGGTCATGGAGGTCCTCCTCCTAGTGGTCCTGGAGGTCCTGGTGGTCTGCCTGTTGGTGGTCCTGGAGGTCTTGGTGGTCCACCTCCTGGGTGTCCTGGAGGTCTTGGTGGTGCTCCCCCTGGTGGTCCCGGTGGTCCTGGTGGTCCCGGTGGCCCGGAGGTCCTGGTGGTCCTGAAGGTCCTAGTGGTCCTCCTCCTAATCCTTCTAATGTCCCTGGTGGTTCTGGTGGCCCTAACCTTGGAGACCCATCTTCCGGAGGTTCATTGTCTCATCAGCCTTTTCAGCAGCCTGTGTATCAGTCCACTTACGGTTCTACTGGTGGTTACATGCCTTATCAATATTACCATTATGTTGAACCGAATCGTCGGTTACCTTTCCTAGAAACTTTGGACTTGCCTGATTTATCCAAATTGATCAATGACCCCATCCAACACAATTCTTCATGACCTCCTATTCTAGTTAAGTTACCATCGGATATTTCGAAATTCGATGGTAAGTAGGGAGATGATCCCAAAAATCACGTTATGACTTTCCAACTATGGTGTTCGTCCAATTCCTTGATGGATGATTCTTTTCGATTAAGACTCTTCCAGCGCACTTTGACTGGCACGACCGTGAAGTGGTATATCAAACTTCCACGACACTCGTTTGTGGATTTTAGTGCTTTGGCAACTGTTTTCCTCACACACTTTCAGCTACCCATTCGATATGAAACATGAATAGAACTTTTAACCTCTCTACGTTAAAACACCTCCACACACATTTCAGATCATATTCATGAATGTGGAAGGCAGAGAAGGCTCATTAAAGCTCCTATCCCGGACCAACTCTTAGCTGATTGGTTTACGAAGTCTTTGTTGCCACCCATTGCCCGAGATGTGGCTATGGGGGGTGTTGTTATTGGAGAGCAAGCCATTAGTCGCGCACAATATCTAGACTTGGTCTATTCCTAGTCTGGAACTTTGTACGACCTCATTCCTCAAGCTCCTCGACCCAGCACTAACCCGACTAAGCAACCTACAGAAACTCCTATTGATGGGGTTATTGGTTCAATCCAGCCCTTTTCAACGGTCAAAGCTACCAAACAACCCAATCCTTCCACTCCTGCTCCTTCCAACCCTACAGTTTCCACCGAGGTGAATGTTATTCAAAGTACGCAATCATCTGGTAATTAGAAGAAAGGAAAAGGTAAAAACAAGAAACCTGAAAACCAATAGGAAAACCCCAAACCTATGGCCACGAAGAATGACAATAAAGGAAAAAGGAAAGCTAAGTATCCCTGCCTATTGTGTGGTGGCGATAATTTCATGAAAGAGTGTCCTCGATGTGATGGAATTAATAAATTTTTAAAGAGTAACCCCGCACCGACAGTTCTCATTGATCCTTTTCCTTCTCAGCAACAACTGGTAGACCACATGTCTAACCAGGGAAATTCTAGTTCCACAGAGGAAATTAGAATGATGTCATCAGATACTATTAATCTAACAACTCAAAGTCAGTCATATGATAAACCAGAGGAGAGGAAAATTGAGAAACCTTCTGCTAATAAAGCTCCTTCTACTGGTTCTCCCACATCCTCGTCCAATGGTCACCTAACGATCGAGAAGCCTAATCTCGACATGATTTTGCGTCCGCCCAAGAGTACTCTTAGGAAGGCTATTTTTAACCCTAATTCCCGAGCTACACAATTTTATAATGTCATAGAAGACCTAGCTCAGGCACCATGTGCGATGTCTACCTTAGAAGTGCTCCAAAGCTGTCCCACACAACACAAAAACTTATTAACTGTTTTGGGAGCCACAGACCCGAGTGACATGAATCCGAATCATTTCAATCCGGAGAACCTTAAACCTAGATTACCTCACCAACTATATTTTCAAGTCATAACTAGAGTAGTTGGGAACAAGGTCTTTAGGAATGTTCTAGATGAAGGTGCTTCAACCTCTGTTTTGTCTTTGTGCTGTTGGAATGCCATTAGCTCTCCCGAGCTTGTAAAATCACCGACAACACTAAAAGCCTTTGATGGAAGAGGTTTCCAACCCTACAGTCTCATGCCAACCGTTTTAGTTGAGCTAGGGGGAAAAACTGTTTCCATTCAGGTGGAGGTAGTGGATGCCCTGTTAAACTACAATCTTCTCTTAGGGAGAAACCGATTCTATGCTATGACCGTTGTCGCTTCGACGGTATTTAGAACCCTCCAGTTTTCACATTTGGGAAGAATTGTAACAATTGATCAATTTGATTTCTGTACGATGGATGTTACCACTCCTATGACGAATAATATCCATTTTCTAGGTCAGTCCCCTCCTCCTTACCAGTCGATTGGGGTAGGGATGTTGAAAGACTCCAACCTCATGGGTGTGTTTCCATTAACCCCTTCTAGCACAGAAACGACAACGGTCAATATGATCTCTTCATTTAATTATGATCCTAAGGGTAAACAAGTTGTTGAGACATCCTCCCTCAGCTCGCATGAAGCCGTTTATGATGCTATCCAATCTGTTTCTGATGTTCCTACAGATGATCTTCATCTGGTGTCCTCGAATCCTTACCACCTGCCCTATTGGTTAGAACCTTCGCTTCCTACTCTGGATTATCTCTCCCAGACTTTTCCATCCGACGAGTCTATTATAGAGATTATGAATACAAGTACATCCAGATGGGAGGATCACCATCATAGATCTTCGTTCCTCCCCAATACCAGTTCGATAGATAATGAGTTTGTATCTCTCTTGGGTACTGATATTGTTGACGATCCGTAAACACCTGTCTTGTTGCAAGATTCTGAGTCTGAAGGCAATTTATGCAACATTACCAAAACGGTTCCAATCGACATATCAGCCAAGTCCGGAACTATTGAACATGTTTACATAGGGAAAAACTGTTCAATAGATGAGACTGAAGAGTATAAAGCACTTTTTAAAGAATTCCGAGATATTTTTGCCTGGTCCTATGAAGAAATTCCTGGGATAGATTCATCCACTGTAGTCGATGAGATCAAAACCTATTCTATGGCTAGACCGGCTAGGCAGAAATTGAGACAAGTCCATCTACGAAAGGATGCAGCTATCAAAGCTAAAGTCGAAAAACTTCTGAAGGCATGATTCATCTATCCTATACCCCTGACGGAATGGGTATCGAATATCATTCCTGTGAACAAAAAGTAGGGAACTATTCAAGTCTGTATCGATTTCTGAGATTTGAATAAAGCTTGTCTCAAAGACAACTTTTCAACTCCACACATCGATCAGATTATCGATAACTATGCTGGGAGTGTCATTTTCTCATTTATGGATGGATTTTCCGGCTACAATTAGATTGAGATATTTCCCGCTGATCAGCATAAGACGACATTTATATGCCTGTGGGGAACCTTTTCCTACAAGAAGTTACCTTTTGGCCTTAAGAATGTTGGGGCCACATTTCAGCGTGCCATGTCCTATGCGTTTCATGACATTAAGAATATTGTGGAGCCTTACCTCGGCGATCTCCCTGTGCACTCACAGTTACGGGAAGACCATCCTCGACATCTTAGAGACATTTTCCTGAGATGTCGCCATTACAAGATAGGGCTGAACCCACACAAATGTGTTTTTTGCATTGAGATGGGACATCTCTTAGGCTTCGTAGTCTTCAAGGATGGTATTTGGATTGATCCCTTAAAGATTGCTACAATACTCGCTTTACCTACCCCAACCAACCTGCTTGAACTCCAAAGTTTGCAAGGGAAGGCAAACTTTCTTCGTCGTTTTGTTTGTAACTTCGTTGAGAAAATGCATGGTTATATGCATCTCCTTAAGAAGGACACTCCATTCTTCTGGGATGACTAGGCCCAGCGAGCCTTTGATAATCTCAAACATGCTCTGACTCATTCACCATTCATACACCCCTCGGATTACTCGAAGGATTTTCTCTTGTATGTTGTTGCCTCTACTACTACTATCGGAATGGTTTTAGCTCAAGAGGACCAGAACGACCTAGAACATGTGATTTATTGTGCCAGTAAGAATCTTCTCGATTTCGAAACTCGATACTCGCGTGTGGAGAAGCTAGCATTGGCCACGGTCATTGCTGTCAATTTTTTTTGTCATTACATCCTGCTTCGCACCACTACTATATTCGTAGACCAAAGCCCTATGTACTACATCCTGACTTGTCAAGTGCTAGAAGGCAAATACTCTTGATGGATTGTTATCCTACATGAGTTTGATCTTGAATTTACCAAAGCTACTTCAAAGAAGTCATTAGTTTTTGCCGAGCTGATGTGTGATCTTCCCTGTGCTTTAACATATTCTGAAGTGAGTGATTCATTCCTGGATGAATTTATGTTCCTAATAAGCACATCTGACCCATGATATGGAGATTTAATCATTTATCTCCAGACACGACGTTTTCAGCCTACTATATCTCGTGAGGATCGTCGGCGCATTCGTTACCACGCAAAGTACTATCTTATCCTCAATGATACATTGTATAGACGTGGTATAGATACCATTCTCCGATGATGCCTCACCCAAACCGAGGTTGAACAAGTTCTTAATGACTACCATTCTGGGGCATGTGGCGGTCATCTTTCTAGGATGGCTACAACTCAGAAAATCCTATGCGCTGGCTATTTTTGGCCTTCTATTTTTAAAGATTATCATGAGGCTGTTAAGAAATGCCCACCCTGTCAACACTTTTACCCGAAAAAGCACACCCACCCTACTCCGTTACACCCCGTCATTGCCGTTGGCCCTTTCTCCAAATGGGGGATAGATTTCATGCATTGTAAGCCTACCTTAGCCGGGGGGCATGGTTACATCATAGTAGCCGTGGATTATTTCACTAAGTGGGCTGAGGCTATGCCTACATATGCAAAGGATGGTAAGACTGTCGCTCTCTTTCTTTTTAACCGTGTAATAGCTAGGTTTGGAGTTCCTTAGTCTATTGTCGCTGATCACGGATCACATTTCTGGAATCAGATGCCAACTCAACCCCCTATTATCCGCAAGCTAATGGTCAAGTTGAGGACATTAACAAAGTTTTAAAAATTATGCTACGTCGAATGGTTGGAGATCACAAATCCAACTGGCACCAGACTCTCTTCGCTACTCGTTGGGCTTATAGAACTTCAATGAAAACAACAATTGGTTTTACACCCTTTCAATTAGTATACGGACTAGAAGTTGTCCTACCTATTCAGTGTCAGATTCCGTCTTTGAAACTTGTCGTTGAACTTCTACCTAATACTTCTACCGAGGAAGAAAGGTTTTTATATTTAACCAACCTTGACGAAACTAAACAAGATGCTGCCTTGGTTAATGAGGCACACAAGAAACACGTCAAGGCACAATACGATAAATTTGTTTAACCTCGTGTGTTTAATGAAGGGGACCTAGTCCTGACTTATGATCAGAGACATGATAAGCTAGGAAAAGGGAAGTTTGAATCAATGTGGTATGGTCCTTTTATCGTTTCCAAGGTTTTAGAAAAAGGGGCCTACGAGCTCGTGGATTATGATGGAATCCCCTTCGGGCAACCTCACAATGGGTTGTACCTGAAGAGGTACTATGCCTAGATCATCCATGTATGGTACCTTGTATATATGTACATTATTTGACTTTTCAGTGTGTTTTGGTACTTTCAATATGGTTTTGAGTTTAATGTCTAGACTGTTTATACCATGTTTTGGTTATGCAGATCATATGGCTTTTTATGGCTTCGTCGATGGTGCTTACTGCCATACCCTGAACCTTGCCTCAGCTGCTTGGGTTTTGTATTCCCCTGCACATGATCTAGTGAGTTCAGGAGCAATTTGTATTGGTCCTGCTACCAACAATATCGCCGAGTATGAAGCAGTCATAGGTCTTTTGACTGAGGCTGCATCCCAGGACATTCGTGACTTGGTAGTGTTCATGAACTCGCAATTGGTGGTTTGTCATTTAAACCAGGTTTACACCATCAAAAACCCTATACTACTTCGTCTCTATTGAAGGGTACGTTTATTGTAAAGGTCATTTGAATTCATTACTTATAGGCATATCCCTAGGGCAAACAATGTAGTTGCTGATTCATTGGCAAATTATATCCTAGACTGGTATATTGCTCATTCATAGCATGAAAGTTAAACATGGTTCATAACATTGTAAATAAACAGGAAAAACATATAAAACTCATGTAAATACATTTTCCATTTGAAGCATATAAACATCGGAGGCAAAAGTCTGTATATATATATATATATATATAAGTGTTTTTACAAAAATAGGTCACGAGACCTCATCTGAAGCACTCTGGATTTTAGGCAGCACAAAATCATACAAAAAATATGAAGCTATGGCAGATTTCAGTGATACATCATGTAAGAACTAGTGATGCTCATGGTAACACATAACATCCCGCACTACTCTACGTAGCAGGGGGCTGAAGCGGCCTGGCACCCCTGATGTGTGCCTCTGATAGCGCATTGGGAGACCATCAATGGATGTATTAGGTATGTCCAAAGTTAACCTCTCTAGGTTCTCCTCCAACTCTCCAACAGGTTCATCACCTCGTTGAACAAATCGAGCTCTTGCTCATCTGTCCAGTGGGGATGATCCCCCAGGTCGTGCAACTCCTACATCTGCATGAAAATTTCAGGTCTCGTTACTATACATAAAAAATAAAAAACATTAAAAGACAAAAAAAATAAATAGCTATCTTAGGGTTTTGTTTCTTACCCATGTCTCCCCACTGTCCGCTAGGTGGAAGTGGTAGGTCAGGGTTAGCCCTGAAATCAATGCATGCATAAGCATAATCCTCAACCACGAGGATCTGGTCACTAAGACATCAGAAGAATGGAGCCCTGAACTTCACCTTCCCTCTGCCTACTCTTGTACATGCCATGATCCTAACCCACCTCAGCATATGAGGGTCTCTCGCCCTCAGCTCAGTAAAAACCACTTGGGTCCTCAGCTGAGGGATTCACTAAAAAATGAAATAGGCTAAGATAGAACCAGAGCCAAATTGTTTTAGTTCTCCCTGCTGACACTTAGTTAGCTGGTCTTTAAAGGCCGGTAGCAATGCCTCCACCTAGTTGAAAACTGTAGGTGCCATAGCCTCTATCGCGTACAACATATGTGCCCTAAAAGCCTGATGAGGCCCTTGGCTCCCTACCAGCCTCTGCATGGTGAAAAGAAGAGTGCGGAGAGGAAGATCCACTACTGCCTTGATGGGAATCTTCTTCCCTGAAGTTCTAGTACCAAGAAGGTAGTGGCGGTCAATCAGCTCTTGAGTAGTCACGTCCCCTCCACGGGAACCAGTTAATGAAATCAGGGTGCCCTGTCTCGACAATCCAGGCAAGAAGTAGATGTCTTCTACCTCAATGGTCAACACATGTGCCCCCATCTCAAAGTATGGTTGTTCCGGGTTCCACATATGGAGTATATACTCCAACAATCTCTCATGAGATACCATACTAGGTGTGCAGAAGAACTTGAGGAGGCCGCAGTTCCTTAATGCGGCTATACATCCCGTATTTCTTTCAGCAAGGGCATCATCATCATCATGTTGTCGTTCCTTCCATATCACCATTTTCGACCGCTGAAAACCTGCCAAAAACCATTAATGGACTAGTTAAAAACATATCCAATCATAAAAATCAATTAAAAGCTTGTATTTTTGTCTATCCATACATTTTCCCCAACTCACGGCTGGCACTGCCTGAGCGTGGTTCTCACGGTGCACCGCCTGTCCCATAAGGGGTAGGAGAGATGCCCGCATTTTAAGTTTAGGGCCTGCCTAAAATGGCCAAAAACCCTCCTAAAAATAAAAAAATAAATGCTTGAAAGTGAAATATTAGGGTTTTGTCTTTTACTTGGCTTTGATGGCGCTCAAATCGGACGGTCGGATCTCCCAGAATCAACAGCTGAAGAGCTGGTTCAAAGTTGCTCTAAAATGCTCTTGACTAGTGGTAAATAGTAAAATGTTTTTGATTTTTACTATTTGAATGACTTTTATAGCTATTTTAGGGTTTTTTAATGTCATTTTCATATTTTAAAATCGTTATCATTATAAAATCCATCCATATGACTCATTAAAAGTAATTTTTCGAGAAATTAACGTTGCTATTGAGTTTTGCAGGGGTATAAATGAAAACATTAAAAATCTATGGGAAGTTTGTTTTTGAAATTTTCATACTTCCTTAAAACGGAAAAGGTCCTCGAGCGTTTGTTTCGATACTTTGGTCACGCTCTCAAAACTCAGTATCAAAGCTCCGAGTCTTTTTTCTGATTCTTTTTAGCCTCGTAAAACTGTTCATCGTTAAAAAGAGACCTAACGGAGCCTCCTTTAAGTTCTTTTCGGACTCCCTAAATATGAAAAGATTGTCGAGTACTTGTCTTCTTCATACTCGTAAAAGTATTTGAAGAGTCGTCTCTCCGACGGTAGGTTATCTCTTTTTCGGATCGGATAGACTATTTTATGAAAAAGGACCCTTTGGAGTTTCCTTTTGTCTTCATTCAGACTCTCTAAATATGAACGGTGTTGAGTTTGCTTTCATTGGACTCGTTAAATTAAACACCGAGAGACCCTTTTTTGGGATCGAACCCCTCCTTTCTCAGGTTCGTGAAATATATGGAAATGGACTTGTCTTCGGATAAGCTTAAATGAGTGTTTGTTACCCTCTTTGAACTCGTAAAAGCGAAAAGAGGCACTCATCAATCATGATGGGGGAATTAAGGGAAGGGAATCATTTTTCAAATCCAATGGTAGTTGTTTGTCACCTTTGAACATGGCACTTGTGTGCATATCATTCAGTCAATTAGGTATTCAGCCAATTTACAAGTCGATCCACTTTCATGAGTCATGTCACTCCTTTGAGTTTTTCAAAATATTGCATTGTCCATTGTCGCATTGTGTGTCTGTCTGGTCTAGTCATGCTACCAAGTCTTTTGTCGTGCTGCCCAATGTTCAAAGGAAGAAAGAAGTTTACCTCTACAGTTAAAACAACCTTTGTGTGAGTACTTTGAGTCAGTCCTATGGTTACATTATCTACGATATTCCAAAACTTTGTTCCAAGTTTCATGTCGTCGATGTGGGATTCATCATGGCCCTCCTTCGACGAGACTATTCCTGTCGACATAAACTCATCATCTAGGAAGTAGTCTTAGAAACAAGTTTAGTACCTTGAGATCTGTATGTCTCAATGACAGATTCTCTCGCTATCAACAAAGGTTCATATCATTGGCCTTTGATTAGAAGACTCTGCTGTGTGTTCGACACCAAGAAATATATTCACACTCAGTAGATTGTACTAGGGTACCTTGGGAATCATTGACATCAATGGTGATTTCCCTCGCACTTGTTAACAATTCACCTGATTGACCAGTAATCAAGTGGTTTCTACCATGTTAGACTTCAGAACATTGTAATCACATGGATAGAATCGTACTTTGTGGAAGACGAGACGAAGACCCTGGGTATTTGTTAAGCGCTCATATCTTGCTCCCCGGGTTGCGATGGAGTATATTGTGTGAAGTACCAGCATGGATCCACATTTGCCTAGTCATGGCTATGCTCGAAGTTGCGTCTGTATGACATAGATCTACATTGGATATCTGGTAGCTATGTCCAAGTTTGAGTCCTCTATCACATGGATCTACAATGTATTCTAGTAGCCATGGTTGTTTATTCCTCTCATGGATATGTCTTGTATTGGTCTACAGCCATGATGAGGTTACATCTATTCATAAGTCAAAGTATTGATGTATTACAGATTCCTATTCGATGACACTCTCTGATCAAGCTGGCTCTTACCTTGAAGTGATAACTTGCTCTATCAAAGCTCTCACCTATTGTATCCCTCTAGCCTCATGCTTTGGGGGGCATTCAGTTACACTCAAAATCTGTCACCAGCATGTGATAGGATCCCTAACACAGACATTTGCCATAAAATACCAAACTTGGAGAGAATCTTGCTGTAGATGTTGGTTCCAACATACAAAATTGCAGCACCGCTCTTACCCTCAAGCAGATAAGCGGTACCTTGTTCAGCACCGCACTAGTTGTGTGAATACCAGGCGGTGCCACCGCCTTTAACCTATGTTGTTGATGCGGTTCTTACCCATCACTGCTCTGTCATAAAGGGGTATAAGCAGTGCCCTTGGTAAAAAGTGAAAAAAGGAGGTTTCTCGAGGCTTCTAGGACAAGAGCCACGTGTCTAACCTTATCCCCACTCACTTGGGTTGGTTAAGGTCGAGATCCCTCTTTGTAGGATCTTGTGGCCACCTCACCCACCAATCTCTCAACCATCGTATCCATTTGAGCCCTATAAATACAAGCTCATACTCCGTGGTTGAGAGAGAGAGAAGAATAGTAGAGTTATGCTGTTGAATTGATACCCTGGTCTAATCCATCAGAGAGCAATTGTGGAGCAAGTTGTTGCTATCGGGGACAAGGCGCTAGTCTTATGAAGGAGTGCATCGACACTAAAGCACATGGTTGTAAGTTCTTTCATTTATTTTCTAATGCAAAGTTGATTTCCTTCCCACATGTTTGTTGCGTTAATCTCACATATATGTTATTGGATTCCTTAGTCACTAATATGGATGTATAGATGATTTTCTGGTAGCTTTGATGTCTTTGTATGTTTGATATGTTTAACAGGTATATAGGTCCTTCATCAGAGTTACATTCTAGGCGTCTATAACGTTCAGGGAAGGTCTTTAACCGATTTATTCACTCATTTGTTCTGGATCTGAACCATTCAGACTAGAGGAACAACTTCTGTCCGCAGAAGGTGATATATTCTTAATAACAGCTTGTCTGTAACACTCGTTTCCTCTTTATTGTACTATAAGCACATTTTATTCATTTTCAAGCTTTATAATATGAAAAAAACCAAAAAAATTAAAATAAAATAAAAAACATAAAAAAGTTGGTGGGAAGTGATATTTTCTTATATAGGCAAATGTCGTGTCGCCTTCGAACATAGCACAATTTATGAGTCCATTCATCATGCATTGGGTGTCTAGTATGAGCTTAGGAGTTGTACTCATTACTTTGAGTTTTCTCCAAAAACTGGTTAAGCTTCCAATCACTATGGAGCCTCTCTTGATGCCTCTTGTGTCATAGAGTTGTCCCAGTTTGCAGATTCAACTGTTGCTGCGGAAGTGTCTTTATCTGCCTCACGCTCTTGTTCGAAGGAAAACTTTATCCATAGTTAGCCATTCCTCACTTATCTTGACTTTGCATGTCATTCATTCCCGATGCATAATAGAGTTTTGGTTCTACTTGGTACCCAGGATGTACTTTCATCATTGGTAGGTGACCTTGAACTTAGTAGATGACATCTCATTATTGGTCGCCGACTGAGTGGTTTCCATTGTGTTCAACAATAATAAATCTATTCACACATTCAGATTCTTGCCGTGTCTTGGATTCCATTAGACCCTATTGGTGGTTTCCTCTCCTTTGTCAATATTTTTCATCATTGACTGCTATTCAGAGGGTCTCTTTCGCATGCTACTTGCATACGGTATGAGTGAGAGACGCACATGGTTATTGGTTCGTGTACATCTCATTCGTTTGAGTTATTCCAAATTATCTAGCCTTATTGTGTACCTTAGGTTGGTTGATGGGGGGATTCATTAATTCCCTCCTTCCACTGGATCCCATTCCATCGACTTCATATTATTTATTCTGGAATTGGGATCTAGAGTCAGTTGAGTGCCTTGAGAGTTGCAATCATCAGTGGTAGTTTCTCTCGCCATCGAAATATTTTGGAATACATCAATGTCCCTTGATTGATGGATTCCTCAAGTGTTAGACCTAAACACCTTTATTTTCACTTGTTGAATGCACTTGATACACTGACACCCATTTTCATCATCGGTTGGATGTCTCACATCTGTTAACGATATATATCAATGATCGATAATCAAAGGATGTTTCATCATGATCGACCTCAACATCTCTATTCACGTGATGGGACATGTACCATCGAAGGTTTGTGTAGAAGACCTCAAAGTATGGTGGCATTTCATATATGCTACTACCTCGATCACGACAGTATCTATGGGATTTTAGTTCTCATACTAGAGTAGTGTACCTTATTATGTACCAAATGTCTTCATTCAGTATGGAGACCAGACTCCGTTATGTATTGTACATGTCTGTGACCACTTATGACATATGATATGCCTATTCATGGCCTTTGTACTTATATGTATATGGGACTGTTATATGTACTCTAGATCTGGAGTCATGTATACATAGTCATAATTGTATTATGCTAATGAATGGCTAGTTATTCCACTTGGATCTTCACTACTCCGCTCCTGGGACTATTATAATGTATTTCGGCCATTGTATACCCCTCTAACCTCACACATTAGGGGGAATATGTTATAGCGTGATTTGCCACACCTTATCCATCATGCCTTGATGGCCTTTCCTTGTCCCTATGCAAACTCACTACACCCCCTTTACTCATTATAGCCATGATGCTTCAATTTAACCCTTAAAAATACATTTTTGAAGATATATGTCGGTCATCAACTATACAACTCACATATACGCAACTTGCACCATTACAACCTGCGTACATTGGGTTTTATGCTAAAAAACAAAAAATATTTGTAGTTTTCCTCATCAAGTAATGAATACCTTGATCCTTAGCCTTCCATATGTCGGGAACACACTCTGATTCGACTCTCCATTTCCCATTTGAGGGATAGATTGAGCCATTGTGAAGCATTGGAGGAGGAGAAAATTTGAGAGTAAGGAGACTATACCAAAATTTTGCCCCATTGTCATATACTTGAGTCTGCATCCCTTTGTCCTTGTTTATAGAACCATTTGCGTTCATATCCCAAGCTTTCCATTGCCTTCGTGAGCTTACCTTTCTATGGAGGATTGAAGTGGTGGAGGGACTCGGTTTCTTGGTTTTGACGAGGTGCTGATAGAGGTTGTTACATTGTATCTATTTTTATATTAATAGAAATATCCATTTATCGTCCAAATTTCATGTGCAATTGTTTATATTTGTATCTATGGGTATAGTTGCTTTATACATGTTTAAATGGATTATGCTAAATTGAATACTAACACTTAAAATATTTCATGCTTGGATATATATTTGTTGTTGAGGTCAAATTGTAGTGACAAGTATTTGATCATGAGCTCAATGGTGGTTTTCTTCAAACATCCAGTTGAGGTACGATTTCTACCCCTTAGTTATTAGTCTCTTTAATTTATCTAGCATATTTGAGAATGGATGTGATTTCTGGTGTCATATTGTTTGTTGTGGTCCACCCCAAACCATAGGAAGATTTTCTTCGTAATGGTTAGTACCTCCGTTGTAAAGAAGAAACATCTTGGAGACTCAAAAGTCATGCCATCTAGATTCATGAAGGGGAGCTAAAGTGTTTCCACAAGTTTGTGAGCTATCGTAAAATCCTAAATACTACCTGGGATATTAAAAATGAAAGAAGAGAGTCTTTTAATTCTTTTTAGGACAAAGCATAGGTCAGAGTTTCTTACTCTAAGGATTTGCTTAAAGAACCAGATGGTTCTCTATTGGGAGATATTATGCAAGTATTAAGTTTGATTCCCTGGTTGATATATGGCGATATTAATGCATCCCTATAAGTGGACATGCTTGAAGAGGAGCTTATAGCAACCCTCTTGTCACTCAAAAAATGTAAAGTCCCTATCCCAGATAGTCTAACTGCTGAATTCTTTTTGGGATTCTATGATCATATCAAGGACGACTTGTTAAAGGTGTTATGTGAATCTAAATGATCTAGTAAGATGTTGGGGTCGTTGAACTCAATGTTCCTAGAATTAATTTCCAAAAAGTAGGATGTCGTTTCTTTGGAGGAGTTCCCTCCTATTTCATGTTGTAACGTCATTTATAAATCAATCACTAAAATTTTTTCCAATAGATTGAAACTTGTCCCAGGTGTTATTATCTCACAAGAGCAGTTTGGGTTAATGATTCATGACGCGGTTTCCATTTCCTAGGAGAGGCTTCATTCCATCAAAAAATCTAATTCCTTGCCTATGGTCTTAAAGTTGGATCTATCTAAAGAATTTGATAGAGTCAGTTGGGTTTAGCTATGGTTGCTTCTTCTTTAGATGGGTATGAACTTGGTGACAACTAACTAGATCATGGAATGTATCTAGTCCACATCCTTCACATTATTTGTCAATGGTGCTACTTATAAGTTCTTTCATGATTCTCGAGGTCTTAGGCAAGGTTGTCCCTTGTCACCTTTCCTATTATTAGTGGTCACTGATGGTCTTAGCATAGTTATGTTAAAAGTTGCTCGTGGTTGGGGTGATGTGAAGGGCCTTCAAATTCCAACTACTGAGTTTATTTATCACCTTCTGTTTGTCGATGATGTTTTTCTATTTGGGGATGGGTCTTCAATTGAGATCCTCGAGTTAAAAAGCAATGCAGACCAGTATTGTTTAACTAAGGGAATGACGATTAATCTTTTGAAATCTTGACTCCTTTTCACTGCTCTTTTAGCTGAAGTCTTGAGAGATTTGGAAGTCTCTCTTCCCTTCCCTAAAGAATCTCTTAACAAAGGTTTCAAATACTTGGGTTTTTTCCTCAATCCTAATTCATATAGGAAAGTTGATTGGCCTTGGCTCTTCAAAAAAATTGAGGATAGCATTTTCCTGTGAGTTATCAAGTACTCTATAGGGGAGGCATGCTAGTCCTTTTAAAGCCAATTTTGGAGAGTATCATCATCTATTGGGATTCTATCATAAAAACCCCTAAGGGAATTCTCAATAACATTAGAAAGTGAAGTTTTTAGTTACTTAGGTATGGTAATGTAGTTGCTAAAGATATCCCACTTGTTAAATGGTTTATGATTGTTCGCCCCAAAAATATAAGAGGTTGGGGTGTCAAACACATTTTCTCTTTTGTCAAGCCCTTGAAATGTCCAACCTATGGAGACTTACCTTCATTGATTCGTAGTGGGGAAGGGTTATGAGATAAAAAAATATTTGGGGGGGATTTTGATCGAGGGATGGTTTAGATAACCTTGAAAGTCCTTAAAAGATTGCTCGGTGATTTGGAAAGCTTTTGTTGATTCATTTCCTTTGGTTGGAAACTAGACTTCCTGGCATGTTGGGAACGACAAGAACGAAAACATGGTTAAGAGAGGATCCTTGGATTGGGGCTGGTGTTGGTGATTGGATCTTAGAAAATCTTGTTTTTGACAGAGGTCTTTTTTTCCTACACGAATTCCAATCTCAGAATCAACAAGGTACTAGAAGAAGTAGGTGGAAGTCTAAAGTAGAGGTTGGGTTATTGGGTGATATTTCAAAGGAGTGGCATGCGTATGTTAATCTGTTATGTGTTAGCTTTATCGAGCTTATTGAAGATGATGATTATTCTTTAGCTTGGTAAAAAAATGCTCTGTCATGGGTATATATAGTGAAGCTAGGATATGTTGCTTAGTTAGAGGCAATGATCCAAGTTGAACCTTCTTGGTAGTGGGATCAAGTTTGGATGCTCTTTGGTCCCTTGAAGTATAAATCACAATGTGGTTGGATTTGAAGAATAAATTGCTGACTTGGGATAATTGCCTTAAGAGAGGCTAGTCAGGACCTAACTAGTGCTCTTAATGCAAGTCATACACATAATTAGTAAATCATCTCTTTGTACATTGTTTATACTTCAAGAAGGTTTGGCCGACCATCCTCATGAAATTGAAGACTAAGTCTCTATGGTCCAAACCTTATTTGAAGGCCCGTGTTCATGACAGGTTGTTGTATGTTTTGGTGGCTTATTTCAAATCTTTCCCTTGACATTTGGTTTATTTTATTTGGTGGGATCGAAACCTATGATTTTTACAAGATAAGTATATACCTCTGGAGATGATTGCTTGCCTAGATTTTAAATTGGAAAAATAATATAAATAAGAAATTAAGTTTAAACCTCCTAGGTGTCTGATTATTCCTGGCTTGGATTATGATATTCCCTGAGGGTATTTCGATATAGTTAACTGGGGATTCCCCCCAAGAACGACGTTGGGGTTGTTGTGTTCCTCAATTAATCCAATTTCTTTCATATTATATATGTGTCAGGGAATGACTCTAATTTGAAACTTGAATTCTTGGCCTTATGGTCTCTTATTTGTTTTGTTGCAAAATTGAATATCAAAAAGTTGCAGGAGTTGGGAGATTCCAAAATAGTTGTCGACTAGGCTAACATAAGGAACAAAGTGGAGGTGATTCATTTGAAGCATTTAATTTAGTAAATTTAGTTTTCTATCTATCCATTCAATTGGTTGTTCTTCTCACACATCTACAAGGAATTTAACTGTCATGCAGACACCTTTTCCAAATAGGTGATCCTTCTGGAAGAGGGTTCTTTCATGTTTTTTTTAATTTTTTGAAGGAAGGGAGCGAGAGGAAATGGAGTTCTTTTTCTAGTTCTCATTCCTGGGTTGTCGGCCTGTCATGTTTATATTTTATATGGAGGCTTTAATTTTGCGTTTGTAAAGCTATGTATTTGGAATTCGTTTGCCTCTTTGTTATGTAAAAAAAATAGATGGAGAGTCAAATTTTGGTTATGTATAGTTTGATAGGTTTGGTATTTAGGTCGGCAAGGTTGGTCTCATTTTGATCAGTATTTTTGGACAGAATTATGTATATTCTTCTTTGGATATAAAGATTTTTTCCTTGGAGAAAAAGATTCACAAACGAATGCATGTAGTCTTGGGGGAATTGAGTTTCATGTATAAGAAAATGTTTAATGATAATCTAAGGATAATTTTGGTCATAAATGTTTTGTTAATAAGAACATTGTAATATGTAGCTACATGCTAGGTTTGAGGGCATTTCCAACTTTACAAATAAGCTTCTAGCCTCGAAGATGTATATTTTGATTTCATTTTTAACAAATATAATGATATTTTCTTAGAATTTTTTTTCACAAATAAATAAATAAACATAATAATCACAATAATGTTAATTTTGTAGTGTTTGAAGATAAGATTCACAAACATATAGATAAACTAAATAATCATATTAGTGCTTATTTCGTAGTGTTTGCAGATAAGATTCACAAACTAATAGATCAAATAAATAATCACATTGGAAATAATATTCATAAAGTGATAGACAAAAAAATAATAACACTGAAAATAAACTAATAAATACTGGAAAATAACAAGTATGAGGGAACAAAATAAATTAAGGTTGAGAATATATAAAAAATATGATAGTGACAAGCAATATCATAGAGCTCGAAGATAAGTTAAACAACAATAACAAGGGCCACAACGTGGCGAAATCCCTATTGTAAGCTTTTTGCCTTTTGAAAATGTCATTAACAAATAGTTTCATTAACCAATTGGAGTTGACATTAACAAATAGTTTCATTAACCAATTGGAGTGACATTGGAAAAGCATAAGCATGCACACACGTTATTCAAACATGCTCAGAAAAGCATGAACCTAATTAATCAGCTAGGTGTAATAGGCAGGATTGCATTGAACAAAAGCAAGTTGTCCATACAGTTGACTATCTGTCATCAACACTAGATATAGAGAAACACATAGTCATTTTACTATGGGAAACTTACTATAACGTAAAAGGCCAACTGGGGCTACCTATCTTTGCATGGTGGCTAGGTTGCAAGCCGATACCTCTTGTTTGCAGCTACAACCAACCACATGCATATGCGAAAATGCATGGACCTTTGTTCGAGGCGCAGTCAAGTGCAAGGAATTTAATAAACCAAGTCTCAAGCTAAAGAGATTTATTTTCATTATGGCCTGAATCACTAATGGGATCGATAATCAAAATTACGTGCTTTAGTACAAAAAGTTAGCAGCCTAGATTATTTGAAAAAAAAGGGAAGCTACAACTTACAAGTAACACTTGTTAACACTTACTCTATGGGGAATACATTTGGAATAGCGTAAAAACTTCGCAATTGAGATTATATGGACAACATGCAACGAAAAATGACACTTATTAACACTTACTCTATGAGCAACACATCTGGAATAGTCCTGTACAAATGTGTGATTGCTTATATTTCCCATTGAAGACTTTCGACGTCTTCTGTGATGTATTGGCGCTCCTACGCTAATTATCCATCAAAATATATTGATGATTATTGTTTGGCATGCATGTATTTGGGAGGTGTATCTAAGAAGTGACAGAAAAATTAATTTGACAATTGCTTCAATTTGAACTCTAGAAAAATTCATCAGACACAACACATTGGCGCTCTAATTTTCAAGGTTAGTGAGCAAAATTGACTTGAAAGTAAGGTTGATTTTTGTGATAACATGTCTACACTCATGGTTAAAGTTAATTTTTGTGATAACATGTCTATGTCTATGGAAATACCCAAAATGCATGCATCCCTTATGATCATTCATAAGCACTTGGGTGCATTGGATTCTGCAGCTCCTCCTGCTTGAATTCTTTTGAGAATTTTAGCAATGAATTTATTGTTAGAGAAGAATGCACATGTGAATTCAAATCATTTTAGGCCTGTAAGGGTCCGCAATAGGACAACAGGATCTCCCCCAAATCCTTATGAAATATGTCGAGGCGTTATTAGAGGGACACCATGGTCTCATAGGTTCAATGTTTTCTAAGCTACAGGAGCTCTCATATCGATTTGGGGATCCCCTGAAGCACATATCCTTTTTGTAAGAGAGGCAAGAAACACAATTTTAGTGTAGTTAACCAAGAAGAAAATGATGAGGAATCAAGCATAGAGAATGATTTGGCTTCCTAGGATGCCGACTTCTTACTTATCACAAATTCATGCACTTCACAAGCAATCAAGAAATACTAGAAGCTATGGACAATGATTCTAATGTTCATATCATTGACCTCGAGTTCAGGCTTGGAGGAACCTTGAAGCTGCTCAAGATCACATCAATAGGAAAAGACAAGAAGAGGCTCAAATATACAGGTAGGGGTTTGTTTGATTTTGCAAAATCAATGGGGGTTTCATTTTTTTTTATCGAATTGTTGTGGAATTGGAGAACCTGGATGAATCAACCCTCAATATAGAAGCCCATTAGACTATAACTACAAATTGCTCTAAAGTTCTCAACAAAATGCTATGCTAAGTGGGTAAGATTTGTTGACTATTGACATCAAATTTTTAACAAGTTTATTTTATTTGTAATAATTATTTAGGTTAAATTATTTCTATTTAGGCTGGTTGTCAGCATGGGCGCTTCCTGGGAATTGGCGATGAAAGTGTTGGCTTATGATTAGAGGCATGTATCGAAGTTGCAGTAGAGATTATTGAGTGGGATTAAGGCACATCTTAATGGCGTTGAGATCAGTTGAAGCGTGGAGCATCGATATGTAGGTAATCTCAATCTGTCATTTGCTTTTGTAGAGGGGGAGAGACTTCTCATGGGTCTCAAAGAGGTTGTAGTCTCGAGTAGCAGTGCATGCATGAGCAACAATATTGAGATTTCTTATATTTTAAGGGATTTGGGGGTCATGAAATACATGGATCATACTTATGTTATATTTGGGATTAGGAGGTTCACCAGGCTGCAAGAGTTTGACAAGACTATTAATCTCACTGTTGATCAGGTTCAAAAGATGAGAGAGATGAGTCCACTGTGGGAAATGGTGAAAGAAGGAATTGATATAAAAAACATGCAGTGGTCGTAACATTAGAATGGTTTAGTATTCATGCAATAAGGAAAGCGTACTTGCAACCATTGATTGTCGGTTGTGTGAATCATGGCATGGAAAAAAATCGCGATCTTTCTAATCACAATGTTAATCCATCCATAGTGGTGTGTAGCTCTGTTGATGTATATGTAACTTCATAATGTATTCACTTGTATATTTCATGTATTTTACCCCGATGTTTATTCCGGGAAGTATCTGTAATGTAATTGAGTCATGTCATGCCCTCGATGTTCCTATAAGGAGGTTCTATAATGTAAACAAGTCATGTCAATTCATTGTGGGTAACCCTCCTATTGTTCAAGGGTTAAAGTCCCCGCAGTTTTGGGGCCCTAGGGTTATTAGAATCTCCTGGAGAAGTTGGCCCTAGTGAGTTATTGTCAAGTCGAGAATTAGTATAAATAGGGAGTGAGTCTCTTTAGTTATCACACACTCACTAACACTCAGTTGTAGCGCATAACTGAGAGAGAAGAAGTTGTTGGGGCTAGAAAGAAAGAGGCTACTGCTGTTGGGAGATCATCTTACTATTTTGGGGTTTTACTTTTGGTGTTGATTCTATCTTTGAGGAAGTTGCGGGGTTTTCTCCATTTATGGTTTCCCAGAGGAAAAACATTGTGTTCATTGTCTCTTGTGTTTGATTGCTGTGCTTGTTATTCTCTCAATTAAAGATCCTAATATAATGCTAGCTTGAATGATAAAATCTAACATGGTATCAAAGCTAACCTGAGAAGAAGACACTATGCAACTGTGGGAACTAGGGCTTCCTACTTTTTGGATCTCTCTCCACAGATTTTCAGCAAAAGAAGGTTGGGTTGACTCTCCTCCCTATGGGGCATCTTTCTGTCGAAACATAATTTGATTTTTTTAGTTTTGGACCCGACACCGCTGCCAAAAATTAGGGCTTTCCACAGAAGTGGAATTTTTGAGTGAGCCTAGGCCTGGATTGATCTCCTCCTCAAAATCGAAGTGTAGAGATCAAGATCAAAGCATTTGGTTGGACAGAACTTTGAGAAAGTCAAACCCTAATTTGCTCCTGAACCAGCACTGCAGAAATTCAGCTCTAGATCCAGATCCGACATCTTGACCTAGTAAGATCTAAATCTTTTGTATTTCCATTTGAGGTTTTTAGTTAAGATGTCTCATCATACCAAGCTTGATGAAAAGCTTGAGGGAGTTGATAACTTCCGATCCTGGAAGTATAGGATCTCCCTGGTCTTGGAAGAAAATGAGTTGGACTCCTATATCAATGAGGAGTTCCCAGTTCCAGAAGGAGATGAGGCTAAGGCCTTACAAAAGAAGAAATTTGTCATGGCTAAGAGGATTATTGCTGATTTAATCAAGGATCACCTCATACCACAGGTGTGCTCCTTAAAGACACCTAAAGCTATGTTTGATGCCCTGACCAAACTTTTTGAAGGGAAGAACATAAAACGAAAGATGACCCTAAGAAACCAACTGAAGAATGTAAAGATCCAGAATGCAGAGACCATCGAGTTTTACTTTACAAGGGTCTCTCAGATCAAGGAACAGCTGGAAGCAGTAGATGAAGAAGTGGAGAATTCAGAGATTGTGATGACCACCTTGAATGGTCTCCCTAGATCATGGGACTCCTTTATTCAAGGGATCTGTGCTAGAAAGAAGCTAGTCAAATTTAGTAGACTATGGGAAGAATGCTCTCAAGAAGAATCTCAGATAGCAGCTCGAGAAGAAAACATGGGAAGTAAAGATCAAGCTCTCACAGTTCACTCCAAGAAAAACAAAATAAGTTCTCATCACTCTAGAGGTAAGCATTTCCATAAAAATAACACTAGAAAAGATTTGTCTATAATCCGATGTTATACATGTGATGAAGTAGGACATTGCAAAAGATTGTCCTAAAAGACAAAATAAGAAAAAGGGAAACAAGAGAAGACATCATGCTCATGCTGCAAAGGATGATGAATCTTCCACAAAGAGAATCAAACAAGAAAGTGATGATTCTTTAAGTGATGAAGAATATGTCTTGATTTCCACTCTCACGGGAAACATCACACATGGAAGCAATGATTGGCTTATAGAAAGTGGGGCTTCCAAACAAATGACAGGATTCATAGAGTCCTTTGTGAAACTATCAGAACATGAATCGCCCCACAAGGTGAAACTTGGAGATGCTTACCATTATCCAATAAAAGGTAGTGGGGAATCCTCCTATAAGCTAGACTCTGGAAAGTCTATGAAGATGCAAGATGTATTGTTTGTACCAGGACTAAAGAATAAACTCCTCCCCATATCTACATTAGTTGCAAAAGGCATGAAAGTTGCATTTATAGATGGCCAAGTTATTATGTGGCCAAAGGGAAAGACTATTAATGATGTAGTAGTGATTGGGGAACAAGAGGGAGGTCTATACAAATTCAAGGGCCATCGAGAACAAGTTTTGGGCCATGACATAGTAGAGCGAAATGAACTTTGGCATGGAAGGCTTGCACATGTGCATTACAGAGCACTACCACTTGCAAGCAAAGCTGTTGAAGGTCTTCCAGAAATTCAGGCAAAGCATGATGGAGTCTGCAAAGGATGTGCGAAAGGAAAGAACACAAAGAAGACATTTCCACTCCATATGCAAAGATTCAGGGATTAAGAGGGAGTTATCCACTCCATATAATCCACAATAGAATGGGGTTGCAGAAAGGAAGAGTAGAATGATCATGGAAGTTGCAAGGGCTATACTTCATGATCAAAATCTTCCCATGCATCTATGGGCAAAAGCTGCTAGAACAACAATGTATGTATAGAACCGTACTCCACATAGAGTACTCGAGAACAAGACACTTGAAGAAGTCTTTTCTGGCAAGAAACTAGAAGTCAACCATTTCAGAATATTCGACTGTCTAGTGTACATACACATTCTGAAATAAAAGAGGACAAAGTTAGATCCTTTAGGAAAGAGGGGTATATTTGTGGGATACTATGAAAGCTCAAAGGCTTACATAATATAATTCCCAAGATTCAAGAAGATTGACATCAACAGGGATGTAACATTTGACGAAGACTCAGCTTGCAACAAATCTAGAAAGAGACATGCTAAAGAACCTGAAGAAACAGAAGCACCCAGAACTCATGCCACAACCATGAACGAAGAATTTCAAGAAGAAGATCGAGAATTTGAAGAACCTCAAGAACCTATAGATCCACCTTAGGAGAAAAATCCTCACAAGAGGAAACCTGCTTGGGTACGAGAAGCTATCCAAGGTGCAGAAAGATATGAGGCTCCAGAAGAGAATCATAGAGAAAGAAAGAGGACTAGGTCTTGCTCCGGGTATGTAGCTTTATTATGTGACTTTATCAATAAAGAACCTTACAACTATGAAGAAGCGGTAGAAAGGAAAGAATGGAAGGATGCTATGATCGAAGAGTATCAATCAATCATGAAGAATGATGTTTGGGATGTTGTCCCAAGACCAGAGGGGAAGTCTGTTGTAACTTCCAAATGGATCTACAAGATCAAGCATGTTGCAGATGGCAACATAGAGAAATATAAAGCAAGATTCGTGGCTCGTGGCTTCTCATAGAAAGAAGGAATAGATTATGAAGAAACCTTTCCACCTGTAGCCAGATACACTTCCATCAGATCAGTACTTGCTCTAGCTGCAGTGATTAAATGGAAGATACACCAAATGGATGTCAAGACTGCTTTCTTGAATGGTGTAGTGGAAGAGGAAGTGTATGTAGAGCAGCCACTCGGTTTTGAGACACATGACATGGAGTCTCATGTGTGTAGATTGAAGAAAGCCTTGTACGGTTTGAAACAGGCACCCAGGACATGGTACGACAGAATTGAGAGCTTTCTATCCAGTTTGGGCTTTACCAAAAGTAAAGCAGATTCCAACTTTTACCACAAGGTTGAAGATGGCAACCCAGTGATACTCCTACTGTGTGCAGATGATCTGTTTGTAACATGTATGGATGGGTTGATTGCTGATACAAAGAGGAAGCTTGTTGTTGAATTCGAAATGAAGGACTTGGGTATGATGCATTATTTTCTAGGCATGGAGGTGTGGCAGAATGCAAGTGGAATTTCCTTGGGGCAAGGGAAATATACGGTAGAGATCCAGAAGAGATTCAGGATGATAGACTGCAAGGCCATGACCACACCTATGACATCAAACCTGAAGCTATTGAGTGATGCTTCATCAGAGTCGGTTGATGCTTCCCTGATGTACTTGATGAACACGAGACCAAATATTTGCTTTGCTATGAACACCTTGAGCCAATTCTTGATAGATCCAAGACATGTTCACTTGATTGCTACAAAGCATATTCTGAGATACCTGAGAGGTACAGTTGATTATGGGCTCAAGTATGAGGCAAATCAGAAGATTAACCTAGAGGGTTATGTTGATTCAGATTGGGCAGGCAGTGACATCGATAGGAAGAGCACTTCAGGGTGTTGCTTCAGTATGGGATCAGGTGTGATCTCTTGGTTTAGCATGAAGCAATCCTGTGTGGCATTGAGTACAGCTAAAGCAGAGTATGTTGTAGCTTGTTCAACTAGTTGTGAGGCAGTATGGCTGAGGAAGCTAATGTCTGATTTATTTGATCTCCAGTTGGATGATACTTGTATATATTGTGACAACCAGAGCTGTGCGAAGTTGTCAGAGAACCCGGTGTTCCATGACAAGTCAAAGCATATCAAGATCAAGTATCACTATATCAGGGATATGGTGTAAAGGGGAGTAGTGAAGCTCCAGTATGCTACGACGGATGAACAGATAGCTGATGTGTTGACGAAGTCATTGGCCAGAGTGAAGTTTGAGTACTTCAGGGAGAAGTTGGGTGTTCTCTAGATCGAGGTTTCCCCCAAGGGGAAGAGATGAGTCCGTGAGCCATTCTGACATGGTGAGAGGATTGGTTCCTTCCATGGTCAGATGTAAGGGCTGAGCCATTCTGTCATGGTGAAAGGATTGGTTCCTTCCATGTCAGATGTGAGTGCTGAGCCATTTTGATGTGACTGTAGGATTGGTTCCTACATGATCAGATATAAGGGATATTGGCATTTTCTGAATGGAGGTACCTGGTCAGTTACTAGGAATACTCAGTCTAGGACTAAGGGCCATTCTAATATGACTATGGGATGTAGTCTCACATGATCAGATATAAGTGCATGGCCATTCTGATGTGATTGAGGGATATGTCCCCACTTGATCAGATATAAGAGCTGTTGCCATTCTCTGAATGGAGGCACCTGGTCAGTTACCAGGAACCCTCAGTCTGGGACTGAGAGCCTTTCTGAGGAGTCAAGGTCAGATGTAAGTGCAGTGCCTTTCCACAGATGATAGTAGTTGTGTCCTATCATGTTGGTGGATGTGAGTGCTGTTCCTTTTCACAGATGATAGTAGTTGTGTCCTATCATGATGGTGAATGTAAGTGCTGTGCCTTTCTGACATGGTGTTGGATGTGTTCCTCTCATGGTCAGATGTGAGTGCTGGCCATTCTGACTTAGGGTCAGATATAAGCACTGAAGAAGACCTACAAGGAGGCTAGGCCTGCAACCAGCATGAAAAAGGGCTAGCTCTGTAGAACTTCCTGTGATGAGAAGAATGATGAGATAGCACCTATAATGATGACCTAGTGATGATCCATATCGAGTGATAGTCCAAATCCAGTGATGATGTCCTCGTGATGATCCAGATCGAGTGATGATGCAGATCCAACAGTGATGATCCAGATCCAGCAGTGATGATCCAGATTGAGTGATGATCCATATCTAGTGATGATGTCCCCATGATGATCTAGATCGAGTGAAGATGAGCTAGATCGAGTGATGATCCAGATCCAAGATGAAGATGACTTGAAGATGCAGATGATGAGATGATCCAGAGAAGAAGACCAGTGTTGACAAATTGTGTTGAGAGAATACCTTCCTAGTTAAGAGGGAGTGTTTATGTATATGTAACTTCGGAATGTATTCACTTGTATATTTCATGTATTGTACCCCGATGTTTATTCCGGGAAGTACCTGTAATGTAATTGAGTCATGTCATGCCCCCGATGTTCCTATCGGGAGGTTCTATAATGTAAACAAGTCATGTCAAGTCATTGTGGGTAACCCTCCTATTGTTCAAGGGTTAAAGTCCCCGCAGTTCTAGGGCCCTAGGGTTACTAGAGTCTCCTAGAGAAGTCGGCCCTAGTGAGTTATTGTCAAGTTGGGAATTAGTATAAATAGAGAGTGAGCCTCTCTATTTATCACACACTCACTAACACTTAGTTGTAGCGCATAGCTGAGAGAGAATAAGTTGTTGGGGCTAGAAAGAAAGAGGCTACTGCTGTCGGGAGATCATCTTACTGTTTTGGGGTTTTACTTTTGGTGTTGATTCTATCTCTGAGAAAGTTGTGGGGTTTTCTCCATTTATGGTTTCCCCGAGGAAAAAAATTGTGTTCATTGTCTCTTGTGTTTGATTGCTATGCTTTTTATTCTCTCAGTTAAAGATCCTAATATAATGCTAGCTTGAATGATAAAATCTAACAAGCCTTGTAAGTATAAATTTATACTACTAATGTATATAATATTTATAATGATCGCAAAATATTCCTTTTATGAAAAATTGTTTATTACTTTGTATGAAACAATATAATCTACAAAATTTCTATTTACATCCTATATTGCAAGGAAAGATGTCTATGTTCTTGCCATAATGGGTGTTGGTTATAAGCTTTCCCCTTATTTGGTAAGGGCGCATATAATTTCAAACATAACTTCTACTAAATCTCAAGTGCTAGAAGAAGAAATCGGAGAGGGTTTGGGTTCTATTGAAATTTTATGTGGGAAATTAGTTGTGATATATTTAATTGTGGTTGGTTTGGAGAATGCAGGTGCATATAAGTACATAGAGAAGCTATGGAAAAAGATGTAATTAGTGACTCAATTTCTGGATTTGTTTTACAAAAAAAATTGGAAAAACGTTGGTTCCTCTTTATATAGCAGGTATTGGGAATTTGGAAATGGCATTTTCATATTCACAATGCAGAAAGACTTTCATATTTATTGTATTTCTCTTGAAAAGAATGGCTAAGGAAACAACAACTAAAGAAACCAACCTGGTAAATTTGATTTCTTTGAAAGCTAGTAAAATTTATTTTTCTGAAATTGAAAAGAATCACTGCATGTTTATTAATACAGGTCAATTATAATCTAGATGGGGGTGTCCACCTACCATGTCGATAGCTTGTTGTGCCTCGACTTGGGAGCTTGCTATGTGGCACCTTGCATGATGCTGAATTAAGTCCATCCTTCGAGCGGGTAAGTGCATTAACCTTGGAGGAGGAAGAATTCCCCTCAGAAAATGGAGGGACGACGTCGCAGTACCATTTGCATTAACATTTGCCTCATGAAAATGGACCTAGAGTGTGCAACCATCGGGATTCTCCACCTTGGCTAGTTAAGGAGGAGGGATGAGGATGCGAGATGACTCATTCGATGGCTCCTAGTGTCTGTTTGTGTGGTATGTTTTAGGCCATCTCCCACAACAACGTTCAAATGGGACTCCTCTCATCCGAGGAGCATTGCTCTGCGCTTGTCCCTGCATCGGTTTACTTCCTCTTGTCTACTCTAGGATTCTTTGGACGGTGTGTTGAAGCCTGGAAAATCGTAGGTAAGAACAGTTAGGGTTTCTCCCCAATAAACGTTCCCAATTAGCTCATTATTGTTTGGTATGGGGAATCCATTCGGTTTACGGTCTGACTACCGTAGGCCAAGTAACAATTAAAGTGTTTTACCGATTATGGCTTGGTCCACCGTGTATATTTTAGTTTTTTGATGTTTAAGGTATGATGTGCAAGTACCTAACTAAAATGCAGGTGATAGAGATAACGAGGAGGGTCACAATGTGATGCACAGGTTCTTACCTCTCGTCTTACCTCTCTCGCATATAAATCACAAACAACAAGAAACTAACTAAGACTTACTAACCTATCCCTAGGGAGCAAAACTATCATTAGTGGTGAGTAATGTACTGTAGTGCATGCATAAAGAAAAATCACAGATAGCTGTTAATGTTTAAGAACACATGAACATCAATAGAAATATAAACAACAAGATAGCTTATTGTTAATTAAAACCTTCATTACTCGATGTTGAAAATTTAACAGAATAAACCAAAGTACATTCATAACATGAAAGGAATTCAATGAGTTAGAACATTCTCACAGTTAATGGAAACAAGCTGAAAAAGAAATAGTTCATATCAAACTGGTCCATAGCAAACATTTGAAAAAATCCACAGAACTTCCTCCAGCAGAAACATATGATTATTTATTGTAAAATGAAATAGTTCTTCTTACAATACTGTCTCAAGATAGTCTGGAAAAAAGGTCCCTCTACATCTAAAACTCTCCTATATTTATACAAAAAACCAAAACTCTTGAGCTGCCCCTCAATGTCTTTTGAGCTTCCCCAACCTTTCATTTTCCAAAATTTTGTCTTGTAGCTTGTGCACATAATTAATACAATATATTACATTTCAAATCCAAAACACTTTATGAGGAAGGGCCATCTTGCTCGCTGATGTACTTCTTCCATGCATGAGCATCTGCTGCTATGCCTTCAAACCTGGAAGGCTCAAGAAATCGAATATTAATTTCATATATAGCAGCTTGGTTTTTTACCCCCTCTATCATGGCAGGACTTAGGCGCAGCTGGTCTTCTAATAGATGTATGCTCACTACTGCATGTGCCACCACATTCTTCAAGATCCATTCATCTAGGTCCTTGACCTGCTGGATTTCTTGCTCATCTTCTTGATACTTGTCCTGTAGATGTTTTAGGAACAATTCATGCTCTGGTAGCACATCCAATCTCTTTTCTGCAAAATTCTAACATCTATTGTACGTGGAAAGCACTCTCCTGTAATATTCAGCACATGCTCCCTTTGTCTTCTTCACGGTTTTCTTGAACTCTTCTGCTACATTAATCGCAAATTCCGGTAACTCATACTCCTATTTTAAAATCTGCTGATCCTTTACTGCTAGCTCCGCGGGAGATTCCTTATTTGTTTCTTCCCAGACCATTCTCCCTTTTAGAATCTCCAAAATATCCTGAGACCTATCCAAAAAGTATGAAGTGGTGTCTATAATTTCCTCAAGTCTGGTGTCCATCTGCAAAATTTTACACCTTTCATCTTCTATGTGTATCTGCATTTGGTGGATCCTTCTTCTTTGAATCAGAACGTGCTCTTTCAAAGGCTGAATTTCAGTTTTCTGCTCCAAAGCATCCTTAAGTGATGTGGTCAATGAATTGTTTTGCTCTTCTAAGGCTGCCACCTACATTTGATATTGCTTCTCCTTTTCCTCTGTGGTAGCCTTCTCCATTACTAACTCAGTAATATTGCTCTCCAACCTATTCTTCTTTGCACTTAGATTCCCATATGATACCTGAAGATCATCCCTTTTAGTTTTTAACATTTGATGCTCTAGCTGTAGCTTTTGTAATTCAACTAAGCTAACTTGAGCATTATTTTCTGTGTTCTCTGCAGATATTTATTAAGCATTCTCATCTGCTTGCAGAGTTTGGAATTCCGCTCTTGAAGTCTTAACTTCACTCATCATATCTTCATACTTCCTTTTCAGCTTTTGACCCTCATCTCTTTCCTTCTTTAAAGTTTCTTTCAATTGGGTTGCATTCTTTCGTGACTGCTCTAGATTAGTCATGAGCTTATCCACATTGTCCTTAGTCGATAAGGTTAATGCTACCCCAACTCTTGCTATCAACCGTGGATCTTTATGTGTCGCATGTACCAATGTTTTATCGGTTACCATTTTTCCTGACTGTCCTTCAGTATCGATCTTCTTCTCGGTTCTTTTTACAATTCTTTTCTATTCTTTATCATAAAAATGGTACTGAAATCAGGAACCTCCTCCCCTTCTGTAGGCATGAAAGAGATCAAATTTATCTCAGAAAATGAAGCTTGTCCTAATATGTTGCCAGAAGATGCAGCAAGTTCCGAGGAATTAGGATCAGATTGTCCTTGCTCTTGATCTATTTGATCCTGCACTCCTTGTGTATCAACTTGCTCTGTAGTCTGTTGATCCTTTTGGGATTCTGTTAGTCTCAAACATTCACTTTCTTCTTGCTTCGTCTTGATTTCAGCTTCTTCTTTTCTCTTTCTTTCTTCCTCTTCCTTCCTAACTGCTTCCTCTACAGCTCGTTTCTTTTCTTCTTCTTCATTCTTCAACCAGCTTTCTGCTTCATGTGCTAGCCTTCTAGCATCTTCTTCTCTCTTCTTTGCCTCTTCCTCTTCCAATTTCCTAGCCTTTCTAAAGTTTTCCCTTTTCCACCCATAGTAGTTATTTTTTGTTTGAATTTCTTCTTAAGGGTGGTTATGTTCTTCGCATTTCAGAATGTCTCCTCATCCTTGTCCCAAAAATCAGTATATTCAAAGTGAATTCCTGCTTCTTTGCAGTAGTCTGCTACTTTGTTGTGGGAGTCATTCTTGTGAAAATTCATTTCACCGAAACGAAAATATTCAAGCTCCTTAATAAATTATGCCTCCTACTTTACCCTTGAGAACTTGTAACTTCCAAGCATGAAAGGCACTGCAGGATATGTTGCCTTTTTATGCTCAAACATAAAATTACCTACACCATCAATATACAGCTGCCTAACCACCTCCTTGTGGAGTACATAATTTGTGGCATACTTTGGTAGTAGGGAAGGAGCTCTGGAACCACCATACATCGTTACATACAACCCATCCTCCGTCAAATAGTAATCTCCAAACTCCTGTATAACTTTGAATGCCTCTTTAGAAATGCAATTACATTCAGTCAAGAAAATGAAGGTATATAAGGGCATAATGAAATGTTTGCAAATCCCCCTGTAATAACTATGGTACTTATGTTCCCATAACAATTTGTAGGCTGCATACACTGGGGTTCTGTCCTTCTCCCAGTTATATCTCAAAGCAGGAAAAGACTCTGATCTCATATGCATTTAATCAGGATAGAGCTCATATAAAACTCTGATCTCTTTTGAGATACCCCTCCTAAGGCTGCTGATATACATGCAGAGAGGCTATTTGACACAATATTTGCTGAGTTAAATATGGTTCCTTGGGTAGCCACAAAGAAAATAAATGGTATCCAACCTATCTTGAAGCTCTTCCCATGTGCTCTGCCAAAAATCCTATTGAGCATTAATGCAATGAACCTATAGGGAGCACGGAGAGTAGAGGTGTCATACTCTCCGGAAGGTCTAGTTCAGAAATTCTTTCCGAGTATCATCATTCTTTTTACTGTCTCCACCAGATCCATAGCTATCTCCTTTAACCAGCTTTTTGTCAAATAAACCTGGGGTGAGGGTAGATGATAATCCATAGAGACATATGCAGGGCTGTATGAAACGTAGCCTTGCTTAGTAGTGTTCTCTAGAATCATCGTGGTTACATATGCCCTAGGCAGAATTCAACCTATTACTTCTGAACAAGGAAATAACTCGGGCCTCGTAGCTACTTTCATTAGGGCTGACTTCTCAATGCTGGCATAGATTGTCAGCTCCTAAAAACCAGCATCAGGTACATTCTGGTTGGCGATCATTCTATATATTTCTCCCCACTCATAGTCTGGTTCGACCCTAGTAGAGGCTTTGGTATCTTCGTAGATAAACTCCACTTTGGTGATGATCTCTACTTCAGGTTCTCCTTCAACCATATGAGCTTTCTTCTTTTGTCTCTTTGACATGTTTTCGTTACAACAATCACCCTGTCACAGTCAAAACATGTTCTTAGGCCAAATGAACTATTAGCAAGTGTTTAAAAAATAAACAGGAAAATCTATCAATTTACCTCCTCAACATGCATACTGAAAAATAAGTAAAACACAGTATTCTACGAATGGAAGAATTAACTAAGAAAAATTCCTGCAGGCTGCTTCCTAAAATGCCTAATCTCCACTTTCTGAAAACTTCACTTCATTGAAAAATCCTCCATCTCAACTCGGGATGTAATAGACTAATCCTACCGCTCGTCTTCAACACCAAGCTCAAAAATACTAAACCTTACGCAGCACTCGTCCTCGAGAAAAACCCTAAACCGACCGAAAAGGAAAAAATCCTCTGTAGTCCCATGGGATAAGGTAAATGCAATAAAAACGGATAAATACCCCTGGATGACTGTGGAAAAACCAAGAAACGGGTGTTGCAGATAGCGAAACACTTGTCTGCAACCGTGCCCTAACCCCCCACACTGGAGCAAATGCGTCCATAACGGAAAAAATATCACATAGACTTTGGATTCTCCCACTAATGAAACTGCAAGCAACTTAAAACTCTGCACCCTCCAAGTAAAAACAACCGTGAAAAACCGTAAGGGCAAGAAATCCTTTTATACGGGAAAAACCTAACCAATGGAAAACCTGACGATTAATGAATCAATCAATAAAACCCAAAATAGTAACACCGTGGTTTACCTACCTGGCAAATAGCAATGCAGTCGACTGGATGGAACAAACTTCCACGGGAGCAAAGCAACGAACCAGGTTCTGAAAGCTGGGAGCGCGCGAACAGTGCAGACAACACGGACCAATGCAAACGACAAGTTGAATACATCAGAGGACTATCGCAACGGCGGGTGCAAACCAAGCTACGAACCCGGGATACTTTAATTCCATCGGACATCGGAACCACTAAACTCTAAGTTCGGAGAAACGAGACTGAGCTTCCTTCGCAATGTCGACAACGTACAGTTGTATCATCGTGGCTCTACCTGTTCTAACGGGTGTCAAAAATTGGAGATCCTAAGCTCTAAAGAGTCGGTGAGGAAAAACACTATTTTCAAAACGTCTGAGCACTAGGTTCCTGCAACGTCGGCAACGTAAAATACTAGGACTCCGGCTCACTATTTCCAAACAGCCCGAGAACGATAAAAAACATAATCAGATATCAAAACCTCTAAGTGTTAAGCTCGAAAAAACAAAAATGAAGAGGAAAGAAAACGAGGTATGACGTATCGGTGAGGGAGTCGAAAGTTCTTTTGACGGGCTTGATAGTTTAGCTTCTGCAACGTCGAAAAAATAGTCTACTATGCTTTCGATATCGGAAGGATAGTCGACTAGTCTTTCGATACAAGAAATGAAATAGATCAAGTTTTTTAAGGAAAAAACTGAAATTCAGGGCTGCTTCGGTGAAAACAAAATACTCCTAGGCCGATTTAATGAAAGCAAATAAAAGGAGGGGCCCCAAATTTGAAAATTTTGGGGAAAATAGTTGCAGCTGCAACAATTGGCGACTACCTAGTGAACACAGATCTCTGAACAATTTACTCTTTGATCCATAGACTGTTTTGACAATACCAACATGCTGAATTTTTCAAGATATCTGAATTTCCCAAATGGCAGATGTATGCACTTTAATCATTGATTATAGTCCAAGTTAGGGAACAAGGGAACCAAGATTTCAAAGTCTAGATAACTCTTTTGAGGCCAAGAATATGAGTTTCATTTTTACCTTTGTGTTTGAGTAGTTTCCAGCTTAGACACCACAGGATTGTAACATATGGTAAACAGATATATTCGTTTGTTCGTCATTCCCATGCCATTTTGCACTTTTGGCGCTTTTGGACTTTTGTCCTCTTTTGAGTCCTCCTGCCTGCCTTCTTTCTGAAATTTTAATTCAGGCTCCTCTATCCATAGTGTCCTTTTGTGTGAAAGATATATTTAGTGTTTCAGCTCACGGACGGCGAAGAACTTTGGCAATCTTATACGTACTAATATGGTTCAGTACTTTGCTTTGATACATATTGCTTTTCTGAGGAGATTTTGACTCTTATTGGCCTTCTGGCTTTCAATTCATGGCATGGAATCATTTAAATATAATATATTGTTTACCTTGCTTCCTTTCCATGGGTATTTTGCTGTCACCCCCTAAGACATTTTTTGTGTGTGAGATGAATGGAGCCTCGAAATAGTATTCTGGACCTTTTGATCCTGAGTTATTTCACAAGGACTAAGCAGGACTTCAATGTGTTCATAGCCATTTTAGGAAAACTGCTAAAGTTGAAGAAGTTCTTTCAAATATTAAATGAATTAATAGTACACAGTCTTGTAATCAAAGATTTTAATTAACCCATAATTTTGATGAACTCCACGCAACCAAAAGTCGTGCTTCTTTATTAAAAATTACAATCAATCAAACTCTAACTAAACAAACCAAAAACCCTAAAAATAAAAACAAACCAAATGTTTATTTATGTACAAGACAACCAAAATAAAAGATCAAGAAAAATAAGGTTTGAGAACTAAACCATTTACTTCCCACCCCTGTATGTCTTGCAACTTGTAAGTTGAGGGGCCTAGCTTTGCTGCAATTTGAAAAGGGCCTACCCATAACTACTGAAACTTAGTGTGCTTTCCCTTTTCATCGTGCAGGTGATCCCACTTAAGAACGAGATCTCCTACTTTGAATTCTTTTCTCCCAACTTTATGTTTATCAAACCAACGCTTCACTATTTCCTGTTGATGCTTAAATCTTTCTTTGGCTTTGGACCTAGACTCTTTTGACTTCAATAGATTATAGATTCTGATTTGTAGAATTTCATTATCGGTACCCCTAGATTCTTGAGCTATTATGGAAAACGACAACATAATATTAGGAGGAAAGATAACTTCTTTTGCATAAATGAGAGTGTATGATGACACACCTAAGGAATTCTTGCATGTGACTCTATCAGCCTAGAGAGCATTAGGTAACACCAAATGCCAACTTCTTTTATTTTCTATTACAGTTTTCTTTAGAATCCTAATCAGATTTTTGTTTGTGGATTTTGCCAAACCATTTCCTTGTGGGTGATAATTTGCAGAATAATGCAAGTTGATTCCTCTTTCATTAGAAAATGCAGTTAATCTAATAGAAGAAAAGTAAGTAGCATTATAAAAGACCAGGGAAATTGGAACCCCAAACCTGGTCATAGTGTGATTCTGTAAGAAATCCATGACAACATCTTTGTTTACTTTTCGTAACGGAATAGCCTCGACCCATCTGGTGAAGTAATCAATTGCTGTTAGAATATGCTTGTGCTGCACGAAAGAATTTGGGTTTATTTCTCCAATAATATTGATTCCCCATTGTTCGAATGGTTCTGATATAATTATTGGTTTTAACGGTCCTGCTGCTTTAGCTTGTCTTCAAACACATCTCTGAAAAGCATCACATTTTCTAACATGAGCATGATCATCCTTAAATAGCGTAGGCCAGTAATATCCAGCTTTGAGAATCTTATGTGCTGTTGTGTCTCTGAAAAAATGACCTCCAGCAGGCCCATCATGCAATTATGCTATGACCTTCTTTGCATCTTCCTGTTCTAAGCACCTGAGAAAAACTCCATCGTAGTTCTTTCTGAACAGTACTCCATCAATTATATGATATAAAGCCAATTTCAGACGTAATGCTCTTCTTTGCTTGGGACTCCAATGCTTTGACAAATATCCTTCTTGGAGGTAATGGACGAGGTCCCGATACTAGGAATCTGGGGCTGTAAACAAAGGACATACATCCACCATATGTAGCTCAGCTTCATTATCCCAGCTATTTTCTTCATTTTTTTGACCTTCAGTCATTAGTTTACACAATCCTTGTCCTTTTAATATGGATACTGGTTTGAACTCAAGATCGTATTCTTGTAAAGCCGTCACCCAGTTGCCTCTTCTTTCTCCTAATTCCTTTTGTACAAAAAGAGATCGTACAGCTGGGTGTGGAACTATTACTTTGGTGCGATTCTTAAGTATATATGGCCTGAATTGTTTTATCGCTTTAAAAACTGCATAATCTTGTTTGTCAACTATTGGATAATTCAATTCAGCTCCCTGTAGACTAGTGATCATAAATGATATGGGGTACTCATCTCCCCCATCTTCCTTTTGTGTAAGCACAACTGCTAACGAATCATCGGACGCAAAAGTGTACAGAATAAAATCCTTTTCAGAATTTGGACTTTTGAGTGATGGTGCATGAGCAACATATGTTTTTATCTTGCTGAATGTGTTATTCTCCAAATCAGTCCATTTGAATTGTACACTCTGTTTAACCATTTGCTGCAAAGGTTTGACGATTTAAGAAAAGTCTGGTACAAAACTTCGCACAAAGTTGATTGTCCCCATAAATGATTGCATACCTTTTTTATTATGGGGTAAAGGGATCTGTTCTATGGCTTTAATCCTCTCTGGGTCTATGGAGATCCCTTTCTTAGAAATAACATGACCCAATAAATTTCCTTCTGTGATTGCAAACACACATTTCTTAGGATTTAGTGAAATACCATATTTTTGACAACGCTCGAAAATTTGTTTCAAATGAAATGCATGTTCCTCTCTCTTTTTCAAAAATATTGTGACATCATCTAAATAAACCACAACACTACGGCCAATCAGACCGTAGAAAGCTATATCCATGCCCCTTTGAAAAGTAGCTCTAGCATTAGTAAGTCTAAAGGGCATTCTCCTATACGCAAAAGTTCCCCACTTGGTTCTGAACATGGTTTTAAGCTTGTCTTGTTCAGCTACTAATACTTGATTATAACTGGAGAATCCATCTAATAATGAAAACAATTCAGAACCTGAAACCATCTATAGTATTCGCTCCATGGGTGGGACCGGATAATTATCTTTATCTGACGCACGATTAAGATTTCTGAAATCTACACAGAGCCTGACTTTTTCTGTACTAGCACCAAATTAGAAACCCATTCCGAATGTTTGACTTTAAATATGATTTTAGCATCCAACAATTTTTTTACCTCACTTTGAATTAAAGGTTCCAGCTTAGGATGCATCTTCCTCAAAGGATGTTGGTAAGGTTTGATTCCACCTTTAATTGGGATAACATGTTGTATGATCTTCGTGTCGTAAGTTTTAAGCTCTTCATAGGTCCAAGCAAACACATCCTTGTACTGCTTGAAAATACTGATGAACTTACTTCTTTCGCCTAGAGAACAACATTTCCCCAAATTTACATATTTGGGTTCAGCTTCAGTCCCCATATTTATTAGCTCGAATTGTAAGGACGAGCTATGAGTCTTGACATTTGCTGGCTTTCTGGATTTGTTATCTAAATCAAACATTCGTTCCAAGGTCCTGACTCCTTTAGAAATAAAGTTTCCGAATTTTAATTCTGCTTGATGTTCTTCATCATCTATTATTGCTCCTTTAAAAGTATCATCATTCATCAAAAACTCCAAAATTTGCTGATCATCGTCAAAAACTCGTAGATTGGTGATCATATCTGGAACAGAAGGCCTGAAAAGTAATTCAATAGAGCATCTATTATTTGAAGGTGCAAGCTTTGCGTTTGAGGTAGCTAGTAAATCAGCTACTGCATTTTTTAATCTAGGAATGGACACAATATTGAATGTATGAAAATTTATAAGCAAATCCCAAACTTCATTTTGGTAAGCTTTCAAATGTGGTAAAATACAGTGTATCTTGTTCCGAATTTGCTTAACAACGATTTCAGAATCTCCATATACTTTCAGATTTTTTACTTTCAGTTCTATTGCTTTTTAAGTCCCTGAACTAGTGCTTCATATTCGGCTGTGTTATTTGTACATTCGAATTCTAAACTACAAGAAAGAAAATGGTTTTTTTTTGTTTCTAGATCAATAAGGACATAGCCAACCCCTGATCCCTCCAATGTTTTAGAACCATCAAAATAAAGAGTCCAAAAACTATCTACCTCTACTAAATTTGAATTATAGAATACATTTGAAACTAGATCTACTATATTACAGTCAATCTCATCAGTCCGCGAAAATTGAAGGAGATCAGGCTGGGTATCAGGTATACTGCTGGCTTCTTCAGCTTGGTAATTTCCTGGTTCCAATTCAATGAAATAATTGCCCAATACAGAGTTTATTGGTTCATTTTTTCCCTCTAATTGAGTGACATTGTATTTCATTTGAGGCTCTCTTAATACTTTTATCTGATTTGGACTTCCCTTATGAGGCAACCATAGATGTGACCAATATGATGCACATATCCTTCTAACCTCACCGACCAGTCTCAACTGAAAACTAGTCCATAAGAATCTAGTATGTCTGATACTACAATGTCGATGTACTGACATACCCTCTCATCTGCGGATAAGCGAATTAGAACATTCTCCATTTCTCCTATTAGTTTAACAGCTGTCCTGTCTAATTGAAGGACTTGCCACGTAGATGGTTTAGGTTGACCATTGATTTTCTTGCAGACTAAAAGTGGCAAAACGTTGACTGATGCTCTTGAGTCCACTAAATAGTTGTGCACATTATAGTTGAAAATTTTAAATGTTAGGAGAAATGTTGGAGTTTTATATTTAGACTTCCCTCCTAAACTTGCCTCACCAATTTCTTCCTCAGGTTGGTTGTCACTAGGAGGCTCTTCTTCTGGTATCTCAAGTGCTTTTAAAAGTTTCTCTTTTTGCTGAGGTAAATTACACATTTCAAACAATGAGATATTCGCTTTAGCTTTTTTAATGTCTTCCACAATATCATATCCCATCTCAGGTTCTTTGAGATTCTTCTTGACATTATCAATCTTAACTTCAACAGGATTAAGAGGTGTGCTTCGGATCTTCACTTGAAATGGCAAATTTAGGTATTTTAACAGTTGCAGTGTTTTTCTGTATCTTCTTCATGTTTTCTTGAAGTTTCTTAATCTTAGGAAGTATTGACTTATCTTCTTTTAATAGACTTTGACTTCTTGTTGTTACATTGGTTTCTGGTGTTTCCCCATGTATCAGAAAATCTTCTTCTTCTGTATCAAACATAGAGACACAGTCCCATAAAACTAAAGTATCTTCCTCTTGTTTTTCCGCAGGTTCATTATCCTTTTCTTCCTCACCAGTTTCTGTCAGTTTGGAGTCCAATAATTGATTCATTACTAACGTCATAGAATTAATCCATTGTGGGCAATTCTTCTCAGAATGAGGCTGCTGATGAAAGGTACAAAAATTATCCATGCCTACATCAGTTAAATTCATTGCTGCAGGACTGTGGGGTGGTAAGGTAGTTTTTTGAAGCTTAAAGATTGTTGTAGCTTACTGAAGGTGCAGAAATAGTTTTTCTTCTCTGATAACTAAGAAAATAAACAATGGATAGAGTTTATAAAAGAGTACTCTTCATTTTCGTTGGAGTAATGCTTATTTTCTTTAGGGTTCGTGACTCGACGTCTTCTTAGCTTCTGGCATGGTGCCATTAGATAGTCTCAGGTGGTTGGTTTCCACAACTTCATTCATGAATAAAAGCTAACAGGTAAAATCTAAATAGAGTTTTTTTTTTCATTTATCAGCAATGTTAAACTATAACACAATTTGATTTTACTGCAAGTAACACTTGTTTTTCAGTGCAAATTCCTCTCGTGGCAAGGGGGTTAGTTGAAGGCTCAACTCCACCATTCGCGGCCATCCAAACCCTGGTAAGCCCTGGTTACACTAAGGTTTTTTTTCCTGCATTCATGTGGTGGTCCGAATGGCAAGAAACTCCAATGTTGGTTGTGGACTCAGCTTGGGTTTTTACTATTGGAATACTTATGGTTATTTTTGTTTTGATTTTATAAACCCTCAAGGGAATTGTGTGCAAGAATGTTGAAGGCTATTGCAGCCGTGACTTGGGGTTTAATTGACAGAGCCATTACGTCTTAGAAGATGTAAAAACTTTTTGTTTAATCTTTACAACTCGGCTCTAAGCCGTGATAATGTTGCTCGACCTCTGCCTGGTTAATTAGGTTTTTAAATGGATTTTAATGGTGAAGAAAAAGACTGTTTACTCAGTCGAGACTTGTAAAACAATTATAGGGTTTTTACTTGTCATGAATGTAATAGTTGCTGTTTCATTTTACTGTTTGTATAGTATATTCTTTTCTTTGAACACGCCCAAGCCTTAGCTGATATTTATAAAAGGCAATTATACTTATTTTATTTTGTTTTTATGAAATTGTTACAATGATATTTTAATTTAATATCATGTAATTTACAGTGCAATGTGTTATTGGAAATTTTACTGTGTTACAGAGTAGAGTTAGTATTCTGTTTTGCTCATAAGTGTTAATATTTGAAATACCCCATGGTTCTGAAATAAAATAGAAATTATAGGATTAATTTTGGTTTTGTTTGTCTATTTTTACTTTCATAAAAATTAATTACAGCTGTTAAATTTTATGAAAGAAATCAGAGTAAGATTCTGCAAGTTTGTAAATAAAGATGAAACGCCTTTGGTTAATCCTAGGTAAAATGCTTTGAGGTTTAAGGTAAAACATCGGTTTCTAGTACAAAATGTAATATGAACTTGGAAGTTATTAACCAGACCTATGAAGTACTAGCTAGGTTAAAACCCTAAATACTGTGTTTACTGTTCCTATATTTGTTTATTTGACTTTATTTATTGTGTTTGGAAATAAAATAGAAATTACAGGATTAATTTTGGTTTTGTTTGTCTATTTTTACTTTCATAAAAATTAATTACAGCTGTTAAATTTTATGAAAGAAATCAGAGTAAGATTTTGCAAGTTTGTAAATAAAGATGAAACGTCTTTGGTTAATCCTAGGTAAAATGCTTTGAGGTTTAAAGTAAAACATCGGTTTCTAGTACAGAATGTAATATGAACTTGGAAGTTATTAACCAGACCTATGAAGTACTAGCTAGGTTAAAACCCTAAATACTGTTTTTACTGTTCCTATATTTGTTTATTTGACTTTATTTATTGTGTTTGGAAATAAATAGAAATTACAGGATTAATTTTGGTTTTGTTTGTCTATTTTTACTTTCATAAAAATTAATTACAGCTGTTAAATTTTATGAAAGAAATCAGAGTAAGATTTTGAAAGTTTGTAAATAAAGATGAAACGTCTTTGGTTAATCCTAGGTAAAATGCTTTGAGGTTTAAAGTAAAACATCGGTTTCTAGTATAGAATGTAATATGAACTTGGAAGTTATTAACCAGACCTATGAAGTACTAGCTAGGTTAAAACCCTAAATACTGTTTTTACTGTTCCTATATTTGTTTATTTGACTTTATTTATTGTGTTTGGAATAAATATTATTACTACTAATAGTTCTGTGATTAATATGACTACTAGTGACTAATGTATACTCTATTATTCTCCTGTAATTAGATATTACAGATACTTTTGGTAGATAGAGTAAGTACTGCTAGTTTTCTATAAATGAATCACATAAAAACTATGTAAATACTCATTTGCATTTTTCATAGAGAGTAATGGACAAACATACTTATTCAGCTTAAACAACTAGCTGTACTAGAGTACTGCCTATACAAGGCATGGAAAAACACAGTATGGTAATTTATTTCCATTTACTTTTCATTTTGCAATAATACTACTGTTTTTAACATCATCTACAAATCACTAAGTTTATCAATACACAATACTCTTTTCTGCATAAACCCTAATGAAATAATAACATGCATATCCTTGAAAAACTAGTAAGCATTTACTGAAAACAGTAAATAATTATAAATAACCTGAACAAATAAAAGCCTGTCGAATGATGAGGTGACAACATCTTAAGGAGGCTGTTCCTCCCAACCAAATCTTGGAGAAAGTTTAGTATGCACTTCCTCAGGACCCCTGAGCCTGTGTCCTGGTCGTCTTGGTAGAGTACTGGGTGAAGGATGTATCCTTAAGACCTTCTGTCACCTGACTGGTCAAATTACAACAGTAATCCAAACCTGCTTACAGTAGTAAGAACTTCAGCCTAATAGCTGCATAAGTTCAGTTCTCAGCAGTTAACTCCTCAAACTCACTTCCATAAATCCCCTGCATTGAATTTCTCATGTGCATTTCATTCACACTGAATGATCACTATTCCAGAATGAGCATCCTCAATTGTCTTCAATGGGAAGTTTTATAATAATGCCTAGGTCTTCTGGGTCAGTTTTTACTTAATGAGCCACCTGCTCCAATTCCACTTTCTTGGGGAATCATGACCACAAATATAGGGAAGTTGCCACTTGCAACAGTTAGAAGTAGTTTGATGATGCTGCCACTTGTCAGTATACTCTCCACCCAGTCTCCTCCACCAAGTGACCAGTTAACACTCTTTTAACAACTTCCCTAAGATGTTATCTCATCATTTATTTATTTATTAATAAAATATTCTAAAATACATTAATTATTCTTGACCCCACTTGGTCATCAATTACAAACTTAGCATAAAATATAACATAATGTTCCTCAATAACATAAAATTGTGTTGCAAATTGGGGCATGTGACATACACACCCCCTTAATTCATAACATCGTCCTCGATGTTATTTATTCCTCGTCCTCAGAGTTCCCCTGAAATAGAATTGGATATGCATCCCGCATATGACTTTCCAATTCCTAGGTGGCTTCTTCTGGACTAAGGTGCTTCCATTGCACCTTCACTTGACCAATGGTGCGATTTCGAAGCGATATCTCCCTTCTTTCGAGGATACAATCCGGTTCCACCAAAAAATCTCCTTCGGGTTCCACCTACACATCATTCCAATTAATAACATGAGTAGCATCATGTACATATTTTTTTAATACAGAAATATGAAAAACATTGTGAACTCTTAGATTTGGTGGTAGAGCTAACTAATATGCTACCTGTCCTATCCTGGACAGTATTTCAAAAGGACCACAATATTGATGTGCTAGCTTAGCACAGCTACCCAACCTCAGAGAACTCTCTTGGGTCTCACCTTAATAAAAATATGTTCACCTACCTGGAACTCCTTTGGAGTTCGTTTAAGGTCCGCTTGGCTTTTCTGTCGATCTTGCACAATTTTCAAATTACCTTGTACCAGTTTTACAATAGCTCCATCTCTTTTAATAATTCAGGTCCTAATACTAACATGCCCACTAGATTACTCCAAGAGATGGGAGTATTGCATTTCCTTCCATACAGAATTTCGAAAGGACTATACCTAGCTGAAGCTTGATAATGATTATTGTAAGCAAATTCTACCAGGTGTAAATAATCTTCCCATTTACTTGGATGCTCCTTTAGATACATTCTGAGTAGATCCTCCAATACTTGATTTACTCTTTTAGTCTATCCATCAGTTTGAGGATGGAAAGAGGTACTAAAGTTTAACGTAATATTTAACCCTTTAAACAAATATTTCCAAAAATTACCCGTAAACTTAGGGTCTCGGTCTGAAATTATCACCTTCATTATTCCATGCAACCGAAAAACTTGTTTTAAGAAAATATTAGCAATGTTTGCAGCTTTATAAGTAGTTTTTACAGGTATAAAATGGGCTAATTTACTCAATTTATCAACAACTACCATTATTGAGTCATTTAAGCTTTGATTTCTAGGTAGTCCCGTGATAAAATCAGGGCTAATTATCTCCTATTTCCAGCTAGGAATAGGCAATGGCTGAAGTAGCCCAGCTGGATGTTGATGTTCAGTTTTTACTTGCTGACATTTGAAGCACCTAGCAATGTATTCTACCAATTCATTTTTCATATTTGGCTAGAAATAATCCTTTCTTAGCATGGTTATGGTTTTCTGATAACTCGGATGCCCTGGATAAGGAGTTTTGTGAACTTCATTTAAAATTAACAGCTTAATCTTAGGTACATTAGGTACGTACAATCTATCTTTATACAATAATAATCCTTTTTCATTCAAGCTGTACCATGTACTTAGACTTTCTGTTTTCTTTTATCTTTGCTTGTAATTTCCGATAATTTTCATCTTGTTCTATTACATCTTCTAGTTGTTCTTTCAAGTCTGTCTTATAAGTGCTGATGGCTACTGTAAAATTCAGCTTTGCATTTCTACTTAATGCATCAACAACCTTATTCTCCTTTCCTTTAATATGTTGAATTTCAAAATCGTATTCACTCAGAAAAGCTAGCCACCTAGCTTGCCTAGCATTCAAGTTAGGTTGATCCAACAAATATTTCAATCCTTTATTATATGTCATTAGTATAAAATTCCTTCCTATTAAATGATGACGCCACATTTTTAAGGCATGTATGACAACAGCTAATTCTAAGTCATAGGCCACATAATGTTTCTCATGAATCTTTAGCTTCCTAGACTCATAAGCAATGACGTGTCCTTCCTGAGTTAAAACTCCACCTAAACCGTCATTGCATGCATCGGTACATACTATAAATTTTTTATTAGGGTCAACAATTCTTAGAATTGGTGTGGTGGTTAATAATGTTTTTAACTTTTTAAAACTATCTTCACACTTCTGATTCCAATCGAATTTCTTCCCCTTTCTCTGCAAAGATGTTATAGGATTTGCAATTCTTAAAAACCCTTCGATGAATCTCTGATAATAACCAGTAATCCCCATGAATGATCGGACGTCAGTTACGTCTTTTGGGACTGGCCAATCTTCAATTGCCTTTATCTTTTCAGGGTCAACAGAAATTCCTTCTTTAGTCACAACATGACCCAAATACTGGATTTTATCTTTAAAGAAGTCACATTTACTAAATTTTGCAAAAAAATGATGTTCTAGTAACTCTTGTAAGACAATTTTTAAGTGTTCTTTATGTTCCTCTTCAGAATTTGAGTAGTTTAAGATGTCGTCAATAAATACGACCACAAATTTATCCAGATATTTGTGCATTACATTATTCATCAGACACATAAAAACAACTGAGGCATTAGTAAGTCCGAATGGCATAACGACAAACTCGTAATGTACATATCGAGTCCTAAAAGTTGTTTTAAAGATATCTTCATCCTTGATTCGGACCTGGTGGTATCCAGATCGTAAATCAATCTTTGAAAACACCGTGGCACCACGTAGCTGATCAAACAGATCATCTATGCGGGGTAATGGGTATCTATTCTTGATAGTCATTTTATTTAATTGATGGTAATCTATACATAAGATTTGCTGAGATTCCGCAGTGAGGATTCATGGCATCTGAGGATTACCAAACCTAACTAAGCTAAATAAAGAATAAAAAACCTAATAATAAAAAACCTAACAATTAAAACCTAAAATTAACTTAATTATAAAAATGCCTAACTAAGATAAACTTGATAATAAATAAAAATTGTTTATAATTAAAACTTTTACTAATTAAAAAAGATCATAACAGAAAAATAAAACAAAATTAAAAAACAAAATTAAATTTTTTTGAGTATTAATAAATTGTTTATAATTAAAAACTATTACTTATTTTATAAAAGTATTAATTAAAATTAAAAATTATCACTAATTATATATAAAAAATCTTAACTAAATAAAAATCTAAAACAAAATTAATTGTTTACCAAGTATTAATGAATTGCTTAGAAAGATTAAATAAAAAATCAAAAGAATAAAGTTGATTATAAAATTTAAAATTTAAAATTAAAAACTAATTAAAAGATTACAGTCTAAAATTAAAGATTTAAAGAATAAAGTTGGTAAAAATAAAAATAAAAAATTAATTAATTACTTAAAAAAAATAAAATTTTACAATTTAAGATTTACATAAAAGAATAAGTTTTACAATTAAAGATTTACATAAAAAAAACCAAAAAAACCTTAAAACCTTCAAGTTTAATGAATTTTAAATATTTTACATTAAATTTAATTAAATTAATTATACTAATAAACCCTTTAAAAATAATAAACTAATAAACTAATTTGAATAATCTACTTTACAAATTACTTTACAACCCTAGATACTATTTTAATCAATAAAAAAACAATAAAAAAGAAAAAAAGATATTAGAACTTTGAATTAATAAAACAATAAGCAATTTATTAAACCCTAGATTGACCTTCAAAACCTAGTTGGCTTATAAATTACACCACCTCTCAAAATGATGGTTTCTGTATTAATGCACCAATGAAAGAAAAACAATCTCCAGGCATCGCTTTGTCCTGAAGATGAGCCACGCTTGGTTCGAAACGTCGACAATAAACTTTCTAACCGCAGATTCTCCATCAGATGCCATGAATCTATACATAGTCATAGAGTTCCATCCTTCTTCTTAACAAAGATGACCGATGCCCCCAGGGAGACACACTGGGTCTAATGTAATTATTGTCAATGAGTTCTTTTAACTATGACTTAAGTTCAATTAATTCTAGTATATTCATTTGATAAGGGGCTTTTGAGCTGGGCACTGCACCAGGTTCCAGCTCAATAGTAAAATCTAATTTCCGTTTCAGAGGCAGTCCCGAAATTTCTTCCAGAAATACATCTGAATATTCCCTTAGAATCAGAATATCTTCCAATTTTAATTTATCTCTGTTGTTAGTATTTTCTTCATTGATTACTGTTACGACAAAAGCCTTACAGCCTTTCCTAACAACTCTCTTAAGCTGCAAAGCAGAAATCTGCCTTACGACTGTTTTCCTCGGGATTCCCCATTTATTAACTTTCCATTGCTAATTTTTTTTTTCAAGAGAAAAAAGCGTAATTTTCATTCATCTAAAAAGAGATCAAAAATTACATACTGGTATTCACTCTGTCAGTGAATTTCGAATGCCTATATTCATAGGTCCTTTGAAAAGACTCCATAGTCTGCTATCTAAATACAAAAAAAGTATGAACATAGCTGTAAAATTCCAAACTGTCCACCACACAGGTCATAATGTTTTCTTGTAACAAAATGATACCCCGTTAGACAATTATATTTCAAAACTGCCGCTGATGATAGCAATATTGAGGATTACAGAACAGACTGTCACTAGACAAAAAATAAAGTTTAGATATTAGCAACCGGATTGTTCAATCTCTCAGTCTATAAACGGCCTATGGTAAAACTCGAAGCTTTGCCCTTCCCTTTCTTCACGAACTTTCCAAGAGCCAAAGTCCATGCGCAACCCTTCTTTGGATGCCTGGTCCGCTTCTTTGTTGTTCTCCCTGTATACATGCCGGCAGTGGAAAGAATCATAAGAGTGTATGATATTCTGTATAGAAGAAAGAATATTGGCAATTCTAACATTTCTGCATTCTTGTATTTGCAAAATCCAGTTGATAACATTCAGTGAATCCCCACAAACAGTCAGCCGATTGATACCCTTCTCGCTGGCGAAAATGAGTAGTAATTTTAAGCTCATGAGTTCCGCATAATTATTCGAGCCCAAACCCAGGCCCATGGTAATGGTGAAGAAGTGTGAATCAGACAGAAAAAGTACAGCCCCCCCTCCACACATCTCGTTTTGTGCGGCACCGTCAAAAAAACCCCAAGGATGGGTTTTATCTAATACAAGATCCATGTTCCTTCTCTGTTCGGCAGCTCTGATGTATGCAGGCAGTGCCTTGTATAATCCCACCGATTGTGCACTAGTTATTTCAGGAGTACTAGCTTTCTCTTTGAAAATAGCCCCATTCCGGGCCAACCAAATCCCCCATATGATGAGTAGTGGAAGAGTTTTTAACTTAGAACGAGAGAAAGATCTCCACCAAGATTCCCAAGCACTGAGTACTGAATTCCCTTCCCAACGATGATTCAGTCCTACCTGTCGCAAACAATCTTTCCAGACAGCCACCGTATAGGAACACGAAATGAAGAGATGTGAGTTCGATTCCCACTCCTTTTTGCACAAAACACACCAGCCCGGCCCCTGAAAATTTCTCCTCTGTAATATATCCCAGGTCGGTGCCCTATTTTCTAGTACGCACCACATAAACAACCTAGTTTTTGCAGGGCACTTTAACTTCCACAAGATTTTCCACCACCAAACCTCCTCCCTACCACCAGCCTCAGCACTTAAACATAAGTATCCCGCTTTTGGGGTATATTTCCCCCCCGGATCCATCTCCCAGATAAGCTCATCCACCTGCTCCGTTAGCTAGATATGAGACGTTTGTAGGCCTCTGATATAGTTTTCATAGGGAGGCACCTCTTGTTCCCCCAAGCCCAACTGGTCTGCACTTTTCCAGTGTTGTATCCAAGGTTCCCCAGGTCTCTCTTCAGCCAGCTGGCTTAAGGTGAAGATACCCCGAAAGGCAAGGGCATTTATTACTTCTAAAGGAAGTAAATGCTGCTGTTCACTCCCCATCCAAGGGTCCCTGCCTACTTGAAGCTTTTCTCCATTTCCCACATCCCAAGACAGGTTTGATTCAATTAATGGGAAGGATTTCACCACTGCCTTCCAAATAATCGACCCCCCTGAGTGTGTCTTCCTAGGGTTCCTGATCCATTCTTCAATACTCTCATGAGGGAAATATTTCTGTTTGATTACTCGAGTCCATAAGCTAGAAGTTTTGATCAGTCTCCATCCGCCTTTTGCTGCCAACGCTTGGGCAAACAAGAAAATATTTTTAAGTCCCCATCCCCCCAGCCCTTTTGGAACTGCTATTTTCTTCCAACTGACCCAGGGAGTCACATGTTCATCCTTTTTACCGCTCCATAAGAATCTAAAACAGATCCTCCTAATCTGTTCCAGTGTCCCTTTTGGAATCCATGATAGGGACATCCAATAAACTGGTATAGCTTCTAACACAGCCTTGACCAGCACCAGCCTCCCAGCTCTTGACAGCCACCTATAGCTCCACACTTGTAACCTTTTCTCCACCTTTCCTATCAGCCAGCACCAGTCCTTTTTCTGATAACAATTAGCTTTTAGAGAGAAGCCCAAATAGTTTAAACCGACATCAAGACCAGCAAGGTTAAAGGGGAAAAGTTCTAAGAGTTCAGTCTCTTCTTCCGGTCGTAGCAGATGAGAAGTGATTGTGGACTTTTCCATATTGATATCCATCCCAGTGGCTGTGGAGAAGAGATCTAAAATCTCCTTCAGTGCTCGAGTGTCCCTTCTATCTCCCGAGCAAAAAATCAGGACATCATCCACAAAAAGAAGATGTGTAATAGCTAGCTGTTCTCCTATACTAATGCCAGTGAACCGACCCATCCTCTTAGCTTCGTCAATAGCCCTACTGAGTCCTTCTGCTACCAGCAGAAAAAGCAACGGGGATAGGGGACACCCTTGCCTCAAGCCCCTCTCCGCATGAAAGAAAGAGGAGGCCGCACCATTTATAAGAATAGCAAAAGAGACAGTAGTGATGCATGACATAATCCATCTAATGAAATTTATACCAAAACCCAGATGAGTCAGTAGCAGACGGAGATATAGACATCTTACCTTATCATATGCCTTTGATAGATCAATTTTCAAGATAGCCCCTCTGATGTTCTTACTCTTCAAGCTGTGTAAGCCTTCTTGTGCTACTCCAATAGCCTCATGTATCTGACGGCCATCCAAAAAGCCAAACTGTTCTGCTGAGATATTCTATGATAAGACTACCTTTAGTCTACGAGCAATAACCTTTGAAACAATCTTGTAAATACAGTTACATAAGGAAATAGGTCTGAATTCATTGAGAGTAACTGGGTTGTCCGTCTTTGGAATTAGTGTTATGAAAGTAGCATTGAAGCTCGCTGGAATTCTTCCTGTAGTGCGGGTGTCTTCGACCACCTGTAGTAGATCCAGACCCAAGATCTCATAGAAACCATGGAAGAATTCAATAGTCCACCCATCCGGCCCTGGACTCTTGTCTTTTTGGAAACTACCCAAAACCTCCTTTAATTCTTCTTCGTCCACCGGACTCATCAATATTCTATTGTCCTCCTCTGCTGCAAATCGCGGAAACATCTGTGCAACCCTTATAACCTCCGCAATGGAAGCCTGAATAGGCGCCCTAAATAAATTTTCAAAGTGATTTACCCCACATCTAGCTTTTCCATCAAAATCGAAGTGTTCTACCCCAGCACCATCTCTCAGGCTCCAAATAGTATTTTCAGCTTTCCTGCCCCTTGCAAATGCGTGAAATTTTTTTCTATTTTCATCAACACATTCAAGCCAGATCGCCCGACTCTTGAGTCTCCATTCTTCCTCCTTTTCCAGTAACAGAGTGTTCCTCCTGCCTTCCATCAAAACCAAAGCTTCTTTAGTTTCCATAGTCAGTAAACCCCCACCAACCCCTTCGTAGATCTGCAAAAGGTCGGCTTCAATCTGCTTTAGTTCAGCTTCCTCTCTCACTCTTTTGGCTTTGGCCCATTCCTTGACCTCCCCTTTAAGTCTTTTAATATTCTCTGCAAATTGGAAAGCAGCTGATCGATCTAGTGTCTCATCAAAAATCCTCCAATGAGCTAGTACAAGATTTTTGAAGGATTCATCGAGGAGCCAGTTTTTATTAAACTTCAAAGGGCTAGGGGGATTGGTTGGCCCTTTTTTTTATTATCTCCAAGAAGATAGGGAAATGATCAGAGTTTCCCCCACTTCCAACCCATTGCCTAACCATAAAAAACCTGTCCACCAGCTGCTCTGCCACCAGGAACCTATCCAGCCTTTTCGCTACCCTGGCTTCTCCTCCCCTGTGATTCCGCCAAGTAGGCTTTAGCTTAATAGGCTCTATGTCCAGCAAGTTATTTTCAACCAGTCTGTGGAGGAAATACCCAACTTGAGGATCTGCAATTGCATGAGGACCCAAAATTTCAGTCTGACCCAGAGTGAAGTTTAAATCCCCTCCCACAACAACCGAATCACCTCTGAGTAGCGGGTCCTGGAACAGTGCATCCCAAAAGGGAGCACGATTCAAATAAGGCCCATATACATTTATCACAGAAATTTTAGTACCCAAATCAGCAGAAAGGAGATCGACTCCTAGAACAGAGTCCCTCCCCCAAGAATTCACCATCTTTACCGCACTTAGCTTCCAACCCACAGCCAAGCCTCCAGACCGCCCCCGGACATCCAGCGTCACAAAGGACCATCCAGCCAACCAACTTTCCAGCTTTTCCTTGATGATATCACCTAACCCTAAAGTCTCTTGTAGCATAATCACATCAGGGTGTTCAAGAGTAAGCACCCTTTTGAAGGCTAATTTCTTTTTGGGTCCAGCCAACCCTCGACAATTGAAGGACATAATCTTCATTTCCGGACAAGTCTCCGGGCATTCACCGCTCTAAGTGCCCTTTCAATGGAGAGTTGTTTCCCCTCCCTCAGATCAGCCTTGGCCCTCGATTGAGCCTTTGAAAGATGAGAAATTCTACCCCTTCCCTTCCGCACCGGCTGCTGTTCTTTCCCCAGTCCCCCCCCAGTATTTTTCAGTCTAGAGCGAAGGAAGTACCCAGATTCAGAGGACTCGGGCGAAGAAAGAAGGTCCTCACCCCCCCTCCCAGGGTCCGGTTCCGGGGCCAAAGAAGTGTCCGACATCAAAGGGGCAATAACAGTGGAGGGTGCATCAATAGGTTCAAGAGGGATACCCCCCAAAGCCGACGAGACCCTATCCCGGTTATGGTTTGATGCAACAAAACCATAAAAAATGTGGCCCGATAAAGACAAGTTTTTGAGTCCCTCCACCCAGTCATGTCCAGCTAGAGAGCACTGATTTATTAACAAATTACTAGAAGGAGAAAAAGTAAAAGAAGATTTACCCGGGATTGGATGCCCCAGATTAACCTCTGCTTCCTCTGGTTCTATGATAGCTTCCACAGCAGTTGTAGTCGGTGAACTGTCTTCACGGATAACAGGCTCTCCTTCTGATTCTTGACTGGTAGGATCCAATTCCTCATTAGACTTCTCAAAACCTGAGTCCTCTGACACCAGTACAGGTTCCATAGAAACCACCTCCACCGGAGCTTTATCTGAGTCAAACTGATTCACATTTTTCTTTCCACCGTTTAAGGAGCGCATCGGATAGCGGCATTCCGAAACCGGATGACCATAGGCTCGACATCTCCTGCACCTGAAGGGCACATTTTCATAATCCAGGGTCTGCGTGATGGTATCCGGGCCCCAGTCCAGAACAATGGTCTCTGGCAGACCCTCCCGAATATTCACCTCCACCAGGATCCGAGCTACTTGTTTATAGTGGGTCTCCAAGTATGTCAGATCCGCTTCCAGAAACTTTCCCAAAATGTTCCCAAGATTCCTGAAATGTATAGGATCCCAGAAATGTAGAGGCAGCCCTGGGAGCCGAACCCAAATGGGGATCCTGTCCACTCTCTCCCGGCTAGCATCGAAGAGAGGATGCCAAGGCTTCAACAGTACAGGTGAATTACTCATCTGCCGGTTTTTGTTCAAGATCATCCGCATATCCTCCTCAGACTTGACCATCACCGTGAACCAGCCACGAAGTAACATATCCACCTCCGGAGAATAACCCAGAAGCTCTCTCCAGGTTGCCTCCACCCAGGCCACCACCGTCTTGCGAGCAAAGGTCTTTCCCATAACCCTACCCACCAGCGTCCTCTGTGACATCACTAAGACCTTATCCCATGCGATATCGTCTCCCACCGCGTATCTTCCCACTGATCTTGACTTTACCCAGCTCCGTTTGCGCCTCTTGGATAAGCCCTTTAACTTCTCCCCAGCCCCTGTCGAGTGCTCGTCCTCACCCTTCGACAGCCCGTCAGCCAAGTTAGGGCTCGCACAACCCCTGTGTTCAGAAACAAGCAGCGGACCCCGCCATTGCACTGCGAAGCCACCGCCCCTCTCTCCACAAACCTGCTCTACTTTCCTAGCCACCCCCTCTGCCGCAATACCATCAAAACCTTCTACAACCTCAAATCCCTCCTCCAAAGCCGACACCGAAAACCCTAACTTCCGAGAAAAAAACACCCCAGCTTCCGGCCAGCTCGAACTACCCAGCAAATCGGCTTGCCGCCCATTGTAACCCTCAGATCCCATCGGAGACAGTCTATGGGGTGAGAAGGAGAGGAAATCCGACGGAGAAAAGTCAGTTACCGGTCTCTCTAACCCATAACTGGTCGCTCCAGTTTCAACAGTTCCCAGCCCCGGGATTGCCTCCAATAAATCCCTTATACCTCCAGCTGGCACACCCCACACATCCTGCGCCTCCAGGTGGTCACTGGAGTAATCCACCATCTCCAAATCCTCCATCGCTATCACCGCAGCAAATACAAGGCCTGATAAGAGAATCGTTCTGCAGCAAGCTCAAACCGCTAGCCTACAGGAAACCCTACCAAACAAAAACAGTAAAACAAACCCCAAGCTAACCTCCGTGTAAGAGGAAGGTCATAGGGAAAGCAAAATGGTCATGATGATGGGGACAGGGTAGGTATGGTCAGAGAGACCCACCCCCCTGCCATCCCTGTACCTTCTGATCAATCTCGAAGCTTCTCCATCAGCGGCACCCTCTCCAATCCCTCCCTCCGATCTCCCCAGCCCTCAAAATCCAACTTTCCATTGCTATTTATGCAAGTGAAGGTTTTATCAAAACAATTCAAGACCACCCTATGCTGTTCTAACCAATCCATACCAATTAACATATAATATGAAGCTAAAGGTAACACATTGAGCTTAATAGAGGTTTCAAACTGATCCATAGTTACTGCACAATTCTTAACAAAGTTAATTACTTTTCTCTTTGCACCAGTAGCTAGCTGAACTACCCAAGATCTTGCAAACTTTTCAACTGAAAGCTTACACTTTTCTACTAAACTAGGATAAATATAGCTTAAACTAGCCCCGGTTCTCCAATGCTGCGTTGATCTTGGGCATTGTCCTTGCTAGATCACCAATAGTCATCTCCTTGTGTATTGTGTGTATGTTGCGAACAATCTTCTTTCGATTGGGGCAAACTGATGCATAATGCGAACCATTACATTCCCAATACTTTATGGGTTCCTTTCGTTCAAAATTCTTTGTATAGTTACTATGGTTGTTAGCAGATTCTTTATTCCTTTGATTGTTTGGATTGGTCTGTGAATTACTTTTGTTCCCTTGGAAATTTTTACTAGGAAAATTTCTGGTGCTACTATTCTTAAAATTTCGATTAGGCACAAAATATTTCTTTTTCTGTTCAAAGTTATTATTCCTTTTGGCCTTCCAGTTGGTCATACTTTCCTTTTTACTATTATGTTCATAACAAAAATTCGCTTTTCTCATTGCTTCTTCTAATGTTTGCGGATTTTCATACTCAATTCTGTCCTTTATATGATAAGGTAAACAACTGAGAAACCGCTGTACCTTAGGTTTCTTGTCCACAATATATGGCACATACTTGAGCAGACTTAGAAATTTACTATTTAGTTCTTTCATATTCATTGTTCCCAGTTTCAACTCGTAAAATTCCTTAGCCCTTTCCTCATAATATTGTTCAGATAAAAATATCTTTTTGAAATATTTCTTAAATGTACTCCAATTTATATTTTTCTCCCTTACACCTTTTACTCTTTTTAAGTCCTGCCACCATATATCTGCTTTTCCCATAAGATTATAAATAGCCATCTTGGTCTTCAGTTGATTAGAGTAGTTATAAATTTTGAAGTATTTCTTCATCCCGGACAGCCAGGATTTTGCTTCTTCCCCCTTTTCAGTTTCTCCATTAAAGGTTGGTGGCTTGATCTTCTTGAATTCCCTAGAGATTTATTCGTAAGGCTTAAACTTTCTCTCCTAGTATGGTGATTATCTTCACTACTGTCACTAGTATAATGGAAGTTTTGTTTATGTGAATCACCATATACTTCAGAAGATGAGCTACTTTCATTTTTAACTTGTTTAGTCTTTTTATCTTTATGCTCATAACCAATATCTTCAGACTCAGTTCTTTTATCTTTTCCCTCAGTATGAAATATTTCCATTAAAATATGATTTAGCTCCTCTTGAGCTCTCAAAATCCTCTAATTTTGTTTCTTAACCAATTCCATCTTTGTTTTTAGTTCCTTAACTGTTTGTAGTAGTTCAGAAGAATTATTAGTTATCTCTTCTTGTATAGGTTATTTTTGAAAATTATTTCGTTAAGTGTAAGGAGATTCCTCATCCGCATATTCTTCCAATCTATCCATACCTATCATTAACTTAGAAACAAAATTCTCTGGAGGTATCATTCAAAAGAAAATAACATCAGCATGTTTATTTAATTTATTGTTCCACATAAGCAATTTGAGCTGCATTCAGGCCTAGTGTTTGAACCTTGAGCTCTGATACCACATGTCACTAACTAAAAAATTCCTAAAAATTTAAAATTTTTCATGTGACATAAAATGTCTAATATCACTGCTAAAGTACCATTAATGGTTAGCAGATAATAAAACAGTTGGTAAGAGAAACAAAGAGTTGCTTCTTTATAAGATTTGTATAATCTAAAGGCTTCTCCTTGATAGCTGTGTTAGTACTATTTTCGGCTTAGCAGTTGTAATTCTTCCAGAAGTAGAAAGGAAAATTGTATTTTACTGATGCTAGATATACTGTTTATTTCTTTTGTCAAGTAGGGAAAATTTCTTATGTGTGATCGGGCCTTACTTAGCTTTTAAGCTAACATAGTGGGACTGATGGTTCCTTACAGGTTTAGCAGGTAAGCGTATGTTCCAGTAAATTAATATTTATATTCAAGTCAATAAGATACTTCTCTAGCATGTTTATGATGCTAGACTTAAAATGTTTTATCTGCAGCTTGTCTCCATAAGAGGTAATGCTGGTCTCAATTTCTTTTGCTGTCAAAACTCCGTAATGACGTTTAAACAAACTAAATAAGCACGAGTTAAAATGCATGATTGATTACTATCAAAACATCTAGGTGATTGAGATTAAATTCTAAAGAATACTTGTATTCTTACTTACAACAACTATGATCTAGTGTTTAAAAAGGAAAAACAAAGTTCGCAGCTTAAACTTAGATCACTCAAAGACATTAGATGTATAACACATTTACCCTTATCTTAGGGTTTTCTAATTAGATGCTTTTCTCAAATATAAACAAACTATACTGACTCTTAACTGTATATTCATTGTTAGGATTTTTAGAGTTACAAATGAAACTCTTATATAATTTATGAGAACTGCACTTACCTAAGTCCCCAACTACCCGCTGCAGTAAAAGAATTGGATTAAGATTCTTTTCCTAGCTGAAAGAATTTCTCTTCAAAACTTTTACAGTCTTTTACCTTGAATCCTTTTTACTTGTATCTTATAGTTCCAATCCTAGTGAACCCTTCAGCTATAATTTACACCTTACACAAGGTTGCTTAATAAATCTTTTTGAACAAGGTTGTCGGTTTAAAGAAATATAGTGAGAGATCTTATATTGCTTTGGTCCTTGTTATCAATTTACTCTTCAACTCTAACCAGTTAAAGGACTAATTTCTAGGTGTCATTGGATCACCTTCTTATTATAGTTTAACATTAAAGTGAGTCTATTACACATGTTTCAACTTACATGATTTTGTAAAAGAACTACCCCATTGACCCATAAACAAACCCTAAAAGGAAATTCCATAACCCATTCCTATAGTTGGTAAACGAAGCATAAAAAATAATATAAAACATGATTAGAAATCTTAGAATGCACAATGTAGAAATGATTAAAGGTTTGGGTTTGTAATGATTTTCATGCAGGGTTGAAGCTGCATCGTTGACTATGGAAACGCCTCCCACAGTGAGGAAATAATTTTATGGACACGTGCTGAGGTTTTTTCCACAGCTAGAGTTGACTTAAAAGAAAATACCCTAACCCTTCTTTTCGTATTGTGAGCAGTCGTTAGACTGGTGCGGCCAACCTGCGAGCTCATGGCCACCATAACCCTGCAATGATCTCTGTTCTGTAACCATCTTCCATCGAAAGTTTGTAAGATTGTCTTAGTGGGGTGGTAAGGTAGTTTTTCGAAGCTTAAAGATTGTTGTAGCTTACTGAGGGTGCAGAAACCGTTTTTCTTCTCTGCTAACTAAGAAAATAAACAGTGGATAGAGTTTATAAAAGAGTACTCTTCGTTTTCGTTGGAGTAATGCTTGTTTTCTTTAGGGTTCATGACTCGACGTCTTCTTTGCTTCTGGCAAGGTGCCATTAGACAGTCTCAGGTGGTTGGTTTCCACAACTTCATTCACGAAGAAACGCTAACAGGTAAAATCTAAATAGAGTTTTTTTGTTTTTGTTTATCAGCAATGTTAAACTATAACACAATTTAATTTTACTGCAACTAACACTTGTTTTTCAGTGCAGATTCCTCTCGTGGAAAGGGGGTTAGTTGAAGGCTCAACTCTAGCATTCGCGGCCATGCAAACACTGGAAAGCCGTGGTTGCACTAAGGGTTTTTCTCCCGCGTTCATGTGGTGGTCTGAATGGCAAGAAACTCCAATGTTGGTTGTGGACTCAGCTTGGGTTTTTACTATTGGAATACTTGTGGTTATTTTTGTTTTGATTTTATAAACCCTCAAGGGAATTGTGTGCAAGAATGTTGAAGGATATTGCACCCGTGACTTGGGGTTTAATTGATAGAGCCATTATAGCTTAGAAGATGTAAAAAATTTTTGTTTAATCTTTAGAACTCAGCTCTAAGCTGTGATAATGCTGCTCGACCTCTGCCTGGTTAATTAGGTTTTTAAATGGATTTTAATGGTGAAGAAAAATACTGTTTACTTAGTCGAGACTTGTAAAACAATTATAAGGTTTTTACTTGTCATGAATGTAATAGTTGCTGTTTCGTTTTACTGTTTTGTATAGTATATTCTTTTCTTTGAACAGGCCCAAGCCTCAGCCAATATTTATAAAAGGCCATTATACATATTTTATTTTGTTTTTATCAAATTGTTACAGTGACATTTTAATTTAATATCATGTAAATTAGAATGATTTACAGTGCAATGTGTTATTGGAAGTTTTACTGTGTTAAAGAGTAGAGTTAGTACTCTATTTTGCTCATAAGAGTTAATATTTAAAATACCCTACGGTTCTGAAATAAAATAGAAATTACAGGATTCATTTTGGTTTTGTTTGTCTATTTTTACTTTCATAAAAATTAATTACAACTGTTAAATTTTATGAAATTGAATTAGAGTAAGATTTTGCAAGTTTGTAAATAAAGATGAAACCTGTCTTTGGTAAACCCTAGGTAAAATGCTTTGAGGTTTAAAGTAAAACATCGGTTTCCAATACAGAATGTAATATGAACTTGGAAATTATTAAACAGACCTATGAAGTACTAGCTAGGTTAAAACCCTAAATACTGCTTTTACTGTTCCTATATTTGTTTATTTGACTTTATTTATTGTGTTTAGAATAAATATTATTACTAGTAATAGTTCTGTGATTAATATGACTACTAGTGACTAATGTATACTCTATTCTTTTCCTGTAATTAGATATTACAGATACTTTCGATAGATAGATTAAGTACTGCTAGTTTTCTATAAATGAATAACATAAAAACTATGTAAATAATCATTTGCATTTTTCATAGAGAGTAATGGACAAATATACTTATTCAGCTTAAACAACCAGCTGTACTAGAGTACTGCCTATACAAGGCGTGGAAAAATACAGTATGGTAATTTATTTCCATTTACTTTTCACTTTGCAATAATACCACTGTTTTTAACATCATCTACAAATCACTAAGTTTATCAATACACAATACTCTTTTATGCATAAACCCTAATGAAATAATAACATGCATATCCTTGAAAAACTAGTAAGCATTTACTGAAAATAGTAAATAATTATAAATAACCTGAACAAATAAAAACTTGTTGAATGATGAGGTGAAAACAGCTTAAGGAGGCTGTTCCTCCCAATCAAATCTTGGAGAAAGTTTAGTCTGCACTTCCTTAGGACCCCCGAGCCCGTTTCCTGGTCCTGTTGGTAGAGTACTGGGTGAATGATGTATCCTTAAGACCTTCTGTCACCTGACTGGTCAAATTACAACAGTAATCCAAACCTGCTAACAGCATTAAGAACTTCAGCCTAATACCTGCATAAGTTCAGTTCTCAGCAATTAACCCCTCAAACTCACTTCCATAAATCCCCTCCATCGAATTTCTCATGTGCACTTCATTCACATTGAATGATCACTATTCCAGAATGACCAGCCTCAGCTGTCCTCAATGGGAAGTTTTATAATAATGCCTAGGTCTTCTGGGTCAGTTTTTAGTTAATGAGCCACCTGCTCCAATTCCACTTTCTTGGGGAATCATGACCACAAAAATAGGGAAGTTGCCACCTGCAACAGTTAGAAGTAGTTTGAGGATGCTGCCACTTGTCAGTATACTCTCCACCTAGTTTCCTCCACCAAGTGACCAGTTAATACTCCTTTAACAACTTCCCTAAGCTGTTGTCTCATCATTTATTTATTTATTAATAAAATATTCTAAAATACATTAATTATTCTTAACCCCACTTGGTCATCAATTACAAACTTAGCATAAAATATAACATAGTGTTCCTTAATAACATTAAATTGTTTTGCAAATTGGGGCATGTGACATTCCCTTGGAGGGAACCTTGATTTGGAGAACACGAAGCTTCCCCCTGAAGTACTCAAACTTCACTCTGGCAAATGGCTTAGTCAACACATCAGCTATCTGTTCGTTCCTCGCAAAATACTGGAGCTTTACTGCTCCTCTCTGCACCATATCCCTGATATAGTGATATTTGATCTCGATATGCTTTGACTTGTCATGGAACACGGGGTTCTCAGACAACTTCACACAACTCTGGTTGTCGCAATATATACAAGTAGCATCCAACTAGAGATCAAATAAATCAGACAATAGATTCCTCAACCATACTGCCTCACAACTAGCTGAACAAGCTGTGACATACTCTGCTTCATCTGTACTCAGTGCCACGCAAGACTGTTTCCTGCTAAACCAAGAGATCACACCGGATCCCATACTGAAGCAGCACCCTAAAGTGCTCTTCCTATCAATGGCACTGCCTGCCCAATCTGAATCAACATAACCTTCCAGGTTAATCTTCTGATTCGACTCATACTTGAGCCCATAATCAGCTATACCCCTCAGGTACCTCAGAATATGCTTTGTAGCAATCAAGAGAACATGTCTCGGATCTGTCAGGAACTGGCTCAAGGTGTTCACAACAAAGAAAATATCTGGTCTCGTATTCGTCAGGTACATCAAGGACCCAATCATCTGACGATACATCGTAGAATCAACAGCTTTTGATGAAGCATCACTCAATAGCTTCAGGTTCGATGCCATAGGTGTGGTCATGTCCTTGCAATCCATCATCCCGAATCTCTTCAGGATCTCTACCGCATACTTCCCTTGTCCCACAGAAATTCCATCTGCATTCTGCCACACCTCCATGCCTAGAAAATAGTGCATCATTCCCAAGTCCTTCATTTTGAACTCAGCAGCAAGCTTCCTCTTCATATCAGCAATCAACCCATCCATACCTATTACATACAGTAGGAGTATCACTGGGTTACTATCTTCAACATTGTAATAAAGGTTGGAATCTACTTCACTCTTAGTAAAGCCCAAACTGGATAGGAAACTGTCAATTCTGCAGTACCATGTCCTGGGTGCATGTTTCAAACTGTACATGGCTTTCTTCAATTTACACACATGAGTCCCCCTATCACGTGTCTCAAAACCGAGTGGCTGCTCCACATACACTTCCTCTTCTACTACACCATTCAAGAAAGCAGTCTTGACATCCATCTGGTGTATCTTCCATTTCATCACTGCAGCCAGAGCAAGTACTGATCTGATGGAAGTGTATCTGGCTACAAGTGAAAAAGTTTCTTCATAATCTATTCCTTCTTTCTGGGAGAAGCCACGAGCCACAAATCTTGATTTATATTTTTCTATGCTGCCATCTGCAGCATGCTTGATCTTTTAGATCCATTTGGAAGTCACAAAAGACTTCCCTTCTGGTCTTGGGACAATATCCCAGACATCATTCTTCATGATCCATTGATACTCTTCGATCATAACATCCTTCCATTCTTTCCTTTTTGCCGCTTCTTCATAGTTGGAAGGTTCTTTATCGATGAAGTCACATAGTATGGCTACATAACTGGAGTAGGACCTGGTTCTTTTCCTTTCTCTAATATTTTGTTCTGGAGCCCCATATCTTTCTGCACCTTGGATAGCTTCTCGTACCCAAGCAGGTTTCCTCTTGTGAGGATTCTTCTCCTGAGGTGAATCTACAGGTTCTTGCGGTTCTTCTAATTCTCGATCTTCTTCTTGAATTTCTTTGTTCATGGTTGTGTCATGAATTCTGGGTACTTCTGTTTCTTCATGTTCTTCAGCAGGTCTCTTTCTGGATTTGTTGTAAGCTGAGTCTTTATCAAATGTTACATCCTTGCTAATGTCGATCTTCTTGAAGCCTCGGAAGTATATTCTGTAAGCCTTCGAGCTTTCAGAGTATCCCACAAATAAACCCTTCCTTCCTGAAGGATCTAACTTTGTCCTCTTTTATTTTGAAAGGTGTATGCACACTAGACTACCGAATATTATGAGATGGCTGAATTCTGGTTTCTTGCTGGAGAAGAATTCTTTAGGTGTCTTGTTCTCGAGTACTCTGTGTGGAGTACATTTCTGTACATATACCACAGTTCTGACAGCTTCTGCCAATAGATGCATGGGAATATATTGATCATGAAGCATGGCCCTTGTAGCTTCCATGATCATTCTATTCTTCCTTTCACCAATCCCATTCTGTTGTGGATTATATGGACTGGTTAACTCCCTCTTAATCCCTGAATCTTTGCATAATTCTTTGAATTCATTTGATGTGAATTCTCTGCCATTATCTGATCGAAAGGTCTTGATCTTCTTTTTTGTTTGGTTCTCGATCAAGGCTTTGAATTCCTTGAACTTGCTGAATACTTCATCTTTGTTCTTTAAGAAGGATACCCATGTCTTCCTAGAAAAATCATCAATAAAAGAAACATAGTATACATACCCGCTTAATGAACTGGATGACATCGGACCACATACATTGGAGTGGATGATTTACAAGATTCCTTTTGCCTTGCTCTCGCTACTTGGAAATGTCTTCTTTGTATTCTTTCCTTTCGCACATCCTTTGCAGACACTGTCGTGTTTTGTCTGAATTTCTGGAAGTCCTTCAACAGATTTTGTCACATGCCCCAATTTTGCAAAATAATATTATCTTATTTGCTTTTATTCCAAGACATTATGTTAAATTTTACGTTAAAGTTGTAACTGATGACTCAGAAGAGTCAAGGATGTTGAATGTAATTATGAATATTTTAATTATAAACAAATAAAAATTGGAGACAACAGCTTGGGAGAGTTGTTAAAAGAGTTTTTACTGGTCAAGTTGGTGGAGGAGACTGGGTGGAGAGCAAATGGACAAGTGGCAGCATCCTCAAACACTTCCAATGTTGCAGGTGGCAACCTCCCTACATTTGGGGTCATGATCCCCCAAGAAAGTGGGATCAGAGCAGGTGGCTCAATTAATGACAACTAACCCAAAAAGACCTAGGCAATCTAAATAAAAAAACCCATTGAAGAGAGCTAAGGCTGCTCATTCTAAGAAGAGAATCATTCAGGTGAATGTACTTCAAAGGATTTCATTGGGAAGGGAATTTCTGGAAGGTGTTTGAGGGGTAAACTGCAGAGAATGATCTAGTACAGCTTTTCAGCTGAAAGATCTTGCTGCTGAGTGCAGAGTTAGTACCGAGTCATTGGACTAGTATTTGGTTTCTTGCTCCACCCAGTCCCAGCCAAGGAGACCAGGAATAGGCTCAGGGGTCCTGAGAAGACGCTGTTTGAGCGCTCTCCAGGAGTTGGTAGGGAGGAACAACCTCCCAACACTGTTGTCATCCAACTTTAAAAACAGGTTCTACTGTCTTTTATTTGCTATGTTAAAGTTTATTTCTGTGAATGAATAAATAATGGATGATTTATATGTTATGTAATGAACTGTTAGAATTTATAATATTTTAGTTGTTGAATGTTAAAACTGTAATTGAATGAGATAATCCTACCTGTGTTTTTCCCCATCTGGATAAACCGGGTCGTACTTTAGCACAGGTAGTGTGTTTAAGATAGATAAAGAGATGATAGAAATCTGGATTGATTAGAGTTATTTTGTATTTCAGAACAATGGAGTAATTTATTTCTGTATATAGATGTTTTTCTGGAAATGATACTAATATGTCTAATTAAGTTATGGTTTATAAACCAGACTATTGTATTAAGAATGCTAGCAAGAAGTATACATAATACTTTTCAAACAACAGGTTTATTTCTTTTAATACGTTGACTACTGTAAATAGGTTATTTATTTTATTAAGAACTGTATTTTCTGCAAAATGAAACTACTAACCTGTCACATAGGTAAAATATTTAACTTAGATAAACACTCATTTATTTCTGTGAAGAAAGAACCAAGTTATTTTACAGAGTTATTTCATTGTACATACTGCTTAACTATTTCTACAAATGTTCATATTTCAAGTAGAATAATTCTAGTATAGTCTTTTTATAAACAAATTTACTATAGCAATTATAAAAATGTAACAATGAAAAAAAAACAAAATCCTATTTATGTACTTATAAAATAGACTAAGTGCAAGGGTAAATAATATTTAATAAATATTATTTATATATGAATAAATTTATTTAAATAAACTAAACAAAAAAATTAATTATAAAAGATTGTACAGGGTCGAAACCCTTACTGTGTTTAACATTAAAAGATAATACTAACTTTATAACTTATAGTAATAACATTGAAAATAATAATCAGAATAACAATAAATTAAGGATTTGAATTTACTTAGTATTCTGAGCATAAATTATAAAATGTTATTATAGTCCTATAAGGACAAAGAAATATAACCATGAAAATATAAACAACTATATACCTGCAACAAACAAATAATTTAACTTTTACTGATGAACTAAACCTACCGAATAAATGAAAGAATTTACTTTATACACAGGTCACTAACAGGATTCAATCTTGCTTGAACATTCGAGGTTATAAACATAGTACTATAATAGAAAGAATTAACAAAATAAGAATTTAATAATACAAGTTAATGCAAGATAATATAACAAGTAAAGATTTCATTACACAGTAAAAAATAGGGTGAAAACCCTAGTATTTAAAAATTACAGTAAGAGCATCAAAATAACTGAGTCTAAGCTCAGGAGAGATGAATCTCCTTACTTCAAGTTTAAACAGAGAATGGCTTGACATGCCGTAAATATTTCTTTACATAACTGTACAAAAAACTAGTAAAAACAAAATTTACAAGTCACGGCATAAGCCGGAAAACCCTGCTAACAACAAGGGTTTCGTAAAACTAAATAAGCTAACCAAGAAACAGTAAACCACAAGGGTTATTTACAGGCTACGACTTCCAACCGAAAATGTTCCATAAAGAAACGAACAAGTATGGATTGCCATGGGTCGACCAGGGCTTACCCTTATGCATGAAGCCGACCCTATTCATTATACCAGCTGCAAAGAGGGTTGTAAACCATCACCTACAAGAATAATCCCACAACATTAATATTCTTGCATTATATTAAAAACTGAGTTAAATATAAGTTTAAAAACTGTTAAGAGAATCCTTTCTTACCTGGGAGAAAAGTTAATGTAACCACCAATGAATAGGAGTGCCGCCACCAACAAGACGAAAATAAAACCCTTCATCTCTCTTGTGACAGAGACGGTTTTAATGAGTGCAAACAACTGATAGTAGTAGCAAGGAGAAGGGAGCAATGACCAAGCAAGAAGCAGACAGTAGAGCTCAAAACTGTCACAAACCGAAGCATAAGAACATGCTCTCACAAACCCTGTGACAGACCAGGTTGTAAGATAAGTCACAGTCCTTAAGAAATTTTTTCCAAGATAAAACTCACAACCCTTTAAAACAATCCCAACAAGCAAGCAGTGGAGGAGCAAACCCAAGAAAACTACACACAGTCCAAGCTGTAACCAAAATGTCACGGCTCTCCTCAAAACATTGTAGGATGAACTCACGGTGCAGACAAGGAGCGAGGACGATGAAGGTGGATGAAACAACGTAACCAGGACGTGGAGCTCATTATTTTCATAGTAGGGTAAACATGGTGGCCAAGACACAGTTGCAGAGAGGCCCAAAGGCCCGAAAACAACGAAGAAGAATGAGAATGAGTAGGGTTCGTAAACCCTTATACTCCCAATACTTGGCCGAGAAAGAACCACGTGTTCACGCAAATAAATCAACCATGCAGTGGGTAATTCATATAGTTCCTACATGCATATCGATTTCCAATTATTCAAACATAATTTAAGCGCAATCATATAATGTGGCAATCATTTTATAAAGGTTCCACGTTATACTGGAGTCAACCAACGATTGCATGGTATAAATTATGAATGCATAATCTATAAACTCTCAAATCATTGCCAAGCTTATTATAGTCGTCGCATAGTTTGGGACGAGGCGATTTCAAAGCCTTTTAATTACACAACCTTATACATGATCCAATTGAGGGAGTGGTCTAACACCACATCCTTCACCCTTTGCATGTTACTTTATAAACTTTGTTATTAAATATTTATTCATATCAAGCTTTTGGTTGACCACGAAATCAACGAATCTCATAAACAATATTCATGCCAAAGTATTTTTACGTTGATACATACCCAAAGTATGTCATGTTCATACTTGTCCAAAGTATTTAGGCTTGGAACTTTAGTTTATGAACTTTATAACTATATATTTATTCACATTAAGCCTTTTGTAAATCATGAAATCGATGCAATATAATAATCGATAATCTTGACCAAAGTATAATTATGCATAAAAGATTTAGTTCTTCACTAATGGAAAATCCATTTAGTCATAGCATAAATATTATAATTACATTTGTTGATAAGCCTTGAGCTATCGAACTAGGTTAATAAAGTAAATCTTATGATACTTAGGAGATGCAAAGAAAAAGGGGTATTTCCGCCTTTAGCCAAACTATGATAATAAAGTATTACTAACAAACTTTGCATAGCTAATCATATTGTCACCAACATTTATGTTGTGACTTGATAATGTTATAGAACATAGTTTTAATTGGGATCATGAACTTTATAAACCTTATATGTTTATAATTAGAACTACTGGTAAACTTGAATGCATTATAAACAAGATAATTTGTGTATGTATCTTTGAATATCATAGAAATTATATATCAGTGGGTGGATAATACTCAGATGATGGATATGAATCCTATACATAGCTCAGATCAACAAAGTTTAATAATTTTTGGCTATTTACCAACCATGACAAGTACTTTTAGCTTCTCCATGTTTTTGATTAGTAACATAATCTTTTAGAACTGTCTAGTACTTGTATGAGTTAATAAATCAATCTCTCTTGAAGAATTGACATAAGTTAAGTAATGTGGTCAGAGGCTTAATCCAAAAGAAGTATTATAAAATAAAATAAGAAACTGGAGTGGAACCATCCCACTAGACTCTAAGTCCTTAGGACTTGGTATTGCACTGTAATTTTTAGAACCTTATAGGCAGCAATCTTCATTACAGAAGATGAATACCAAGCAGATGCTTATACTAATATTTAAGATGATAATGTATTTTACTGTTAGAACAATCATTACAACTTTATAGGTTATACATTCTAGGTGAAATTAACTTACGACAAAGATCACAAGTGGTGAACCAAGGAGAATAAATAATGTCGCTATTTACATATAAGAAAGAAACTCTTCTATATATATATCGTTGACAAAATAATTGAAGAAACAAACTACTTATTTTACCTGATAGAAGTAGAGTGATATGTAACAGTTTATCTACCGAGCTTTCTATTTTGCAAATTGAAATACAACTGAATGCTTTATGGAATTAAAAGGCGTTACTCGATCATTCATACCTGTAAACCTGTAAGGAAAAGTAAGCTTTCTGCGTTAGCTTAAAATCTAAGTAAGCCCCAGAATCCAAGACAGTTCCACCTACTTGTCGCAAATTAAAAACTCATCAGCAAACTGAAAGTTAAAATTATTGCATGAAATAAACCTAACCTTGCATTAAAAGTAGAATGCTAAGTTACTTAATTAAGATTATGTATTAACTAATCTGGTGACCCATTTCTTTTATAGATAACTGTTAGCTATTAGCAAACCACATTCTTAGCGTTTTATGTATTATCAAAATTTTAAATTTTTATGAAAATTTGGGGTTTTGACATCTTTTCTCGCAAGTGGTAGTGCTTTGTAGTGCACATGTGCAATCCTTCTATGTCAAAGTTCATTTGGCTCTACTGAGTCATGGACCAAGGCTTGTTCTGGATGACCCTTTAATTTGTATAGACCTCCTTCTTGTTCCCAAATCACTACTGCATTATCAATAGTCTTTCCCTTTGGCCACATGAGAACTTGGCCATCTACAAATGCAACCCTCATACCTTTTGCATCTAATGCAGATATGGAGAGGAGGTTCTTCTTTAGTCCTGGTACAAACAATACATCCTTCATCTTTATAGACTTTGCAAAATCTAGCTTATAGGAGGATTCCCCACTACCTTTAATTGGATACTGGTAGTCATCTCCAAGTTTCAATTTGTGGGGTGATTCATGTTTTGATAGTTTCACAAAGGATTCTTTGAATTCTGTCATATGTTTGGAAGCCCCACTGTCTATAAGCCAATCATTGCTTCAATGTGTGATGTTTCCCGTGAGAGCGGAAATCAAAACATATTCTTCATCACTTGAAGAATCATCACTTTCTTGTCTGATTCTCTTTGTGGAAGGTTCATCATCCTCTGTAGCATGAGCATGATGTCTTCTCTTGTTTCCCTTCTTCTTGTGCGAGAAATTTTTTGTTCTTAGGACATTCTCTAGCATAGTGTCCTCTTTCATCACATATGAAGCATCTGAATTTGGGTTGATTCTTGTTAAATTATTAGGATGAGAATGCTTACCTTTGTGATAGTCTGTCCTACTTTTCTTGGAGTATACTGTGAGAGCTTGATCTTCACTTCCCATCTTTTCTTCTCGAGCTACTATCCGAGCTTCTTCTTGTGAGGATTCTTCCCACAGTCTACTGAAGTTGACTAGCTTCTTTTTGGCACATATCCCTTGAATGAAAGAGTCCCATGTCCTAGGGAGACCATTCAAGGTGGTCATTACAATCTCTGCAGTTTCTACTTCTTCATCCACTGCTTCAAGTTGTTCTTTGATCTAGGAGACCCTTGTGAATTATGACTGTATGGTCTCCACATTCTGGATCTTCACATTCTTCAACTGGTTCCTCAAAGTCATCTTTCGGTTTATGTTCTTTCCTTTAAACAATTTGGTGAGGGAATCAAACATAGATTTAGGTTTCTTTAGGGAGGACACCTATGGTATGAGGTGATCCTTGATTGAATCAGCAATAATCCTCTCAGCCATGACCAATTTATTCTTGTGTAAGGCCTTAGCCTCATCTCCCTCTGGAACTGGAACCTCTTCATTGATGTAAGAGTCCAACTCATTTTCTTCGAGGACTAGGGAGATCCTATACTTCCAAGCCTGGAAGTTATCAGCTCCCTCAAGATTTTCATCAAGCTTGGTATGATGAGACATATTAATAGAGAACCTCAAATGGAAATGAAAAATATTTAGATCTTACCAGGTCAAGATGTCGGAATTGGATCTGGAGCTGAATTTCTGCAGAGCTGGTTCAGGAGCAGATTAGGGTTTGAATTTCCTGGAGTTCTGCCCAACCAAAAACTTTGATCTTGATCTCTAAACTTCAATTTTGAGGAGGAGATCAATCCAGGCCTGGGCCCACTCAAAAATTCTACTTTCGTGGAAAGCCCTAATTTCTAGCAGTAGTGTCGGGTCAAAAACTGAAAATGCTCAAAATCAGATTTCACTTCTACAGAAAGATGCGCCCTAGAGAGGAGAGTCAGTCCAACCTTTTTTTGCTAAAAATATATGGAGAGAGATCCAAAAATGAGAAAGCCCTAGTTTCCGTAGCTGTATAGTGTCTTCTTCTCAGGTTAGCTCTAATACCATGTTAAATTTTTATCATTCAAGCTAGCATTATCTTAGGATCTTTAACTGAGAGAATAACAAGCACAACAATCAAACATAAGAGACAATGAACACAAAGTTTTTCCTCAGGGAAACCTTAAAGGAGAAAAACCCGCAACTTCCTCAGAGATAGAATCAACACCAAAAGAAAAACCCCAAAAATAGTAAGATGATCTCTTGACAGCAGTAGTCTCTCTCTCTCTCTTGTCCCATCAACTTCTTCTCTCTTAGTTATGCAATACAACTGAGTATGAGTGAATGTGTGTCAAATGTAGAGGTTCACTCTCTATTTATACTAATTCCCGACTTGACAATAACTCACTAGGGCCAATTTCTCTAGGATATTCTAATAACCCTAGGGCCCCACAACTACGAGGACTTTAACCCTTGATCAATAGGAGGGTTACCCACAATGACTTTACATGACTTGTTTACATTATTGAATCTCCCGCTAGGAACATCAGGGCATGACATGACTCAAATACATTACAGACACTTCCTGAAATAAACATCAGGGTACAATACATAAGATATACAAGTGAATACATTCCGAAGTTACAAATACATCAACAAGAAGACAACTATGGAAATAACTATGACGATGAATCCGTGATGATGACTTAATCAAATGTGTTGATGCCATTGGACAGAGAGAGAATACCTTCCTAGTTAAGAGGGATTGTTGACGTATTTGTAACTTCAGAATATATTCTAATGTATATTATCATTGTATGTTGTTGTACCCCTATCATAGATGTGTTTGCCTCCTTTCGGGATGTCATTATTGTGTATGGACCTTGAGGTACAACCTCCATTGTAAGTCAGGGAAATAGTCCCTAGTGTAACATCATGTAAAGTATTTTTTGAGTGTCTCTAGGAGAAATCAGCCCTGTTAGGGTAAGAGGTCAACCCCAGTCATGTAATAGGTCAGTCACTTGAAAGTTATAAATAGGGAAGTGCTCTCCCTCATTTATACACACACCCACTCACTTAAGTTCACACTAGGGGAGAGAGAGAGAGAGAGAGAGAGAGAGAGAGAGAGAGAGAGAGAGAGAGAGAGAGAGAGAGAGAGAGAGAGAGAGAGAGAGAGAGANAATAGTTGCAGAAGAATTCTTCTTATAGGGTTTGACTATCTTGTGATACAATCTTTGTGACAGAACTATTATGAGGAAGTTTGCGGGGTTTTCTCCTTTATGGTTTCCCCAGTGAAAATCGTTGTGTCTTTTGTATATTCTCTATATTGTGTATCTTGTTGTACTTGTTATTATCTCATATAAATATCCTAATCAAGCAAATTAGATTATAAAAACTAACACTTTCGCTACACCTTTAACCATATGGCCGATGCTCAACAAGCAGATTCGCGACAGTGAAGAGCCCCATTTGCAAATATTATCCTATCCCGGTCAAATAACCAGCTTCAACCTCTAATGATGACTTCTAGGTTGCTTTCCCCATCTTGGAGGAGGTTCCCCCTCAGTAGAATGTGGATGAAGAACTCGCAGATGGATCTGCCACCCACAAGTTCTTCATGTTATTTCCAACTTTTCTGTTTTCATTTTTTTACTAGTCTCTTAAACTTTCACTAAATAGTATAATTGACAAGTATATGTCTATGGCTTGGTTTCCATATGAGGGATGGACATTTTATGGTGTAAATCTCATGCATTTATGCAATTTTGACTGGTTGGGATGGTGGTTCCATTGTCTCAGACCACCCTAGATGCCTACCTACTATGTAATTTTTGATACCTTAGTATAATAGAATTTACAGATTTACAAAAAAAAATACAGGTCAATTATATCTGATCTATGTATGCATATCGTTATAGTAAATGCAATGCAAGTGAAAGACAAAAAATACCTTAGTGGAGACCTAATTTGTTACCTGTATATTGTCTCGCATATCTGTAAGGTCAGTTACTCCACCCCAAACTACTATTGTTCGACAAATCTAAGGTCAGGAGCTCCATTAAATTGTCTAAAAGCTCTCGAAGACTTGATGAAAATGAAGACTAGAATTGAAATACATTGACCCAAATCTCTTGAAGACTTAATGAAGATGAAAACTAGACTTGAAATACAAAAAGAAGAAGTGTAAGAAGTGTAGGAGAACAACACCGCCACTGATTGAAAAAGGTACGTGGCACCGCTTTAAGTGGCATACCACTGCAATCTACCATCCCTATGACATAATTGATGGTGCAGTAATTGTGGTTAGTCCTTGGTAATTGATACCATTAATGATACTGGTAACATTAATGACTATTTCATTATATAATTTGAAGCAATGCCAGACGTCGATGGAAGAAAACATGGAGAAAAAGCCATTCCCATTAACCACGCTGGCACCGTGGCAATAACGCTTCAAATTATAACCAAATCATCTTGAAGAAAAATAAGATTCTATATTAATTAACAAAAAAATAATTTGAAACTTTGGTTAAAATTGTACATTGCATATGAGTCAACGCAAATTAATACGTAGTCAACAACGATCGAAAACAATAGTGCCCTAGCCTTCGGCAGGGACTAATAATAAAGTAAGTTGAATACCATACCCATTTAAGAGGATATGAACAAACTAATGAAATTGGAACATGAGCACAATAAAAGAGCCTCAAATATCATCCATTTAGACTTAACGGATGAAGGGGAAGAAGATAATTTTTTGCTAGTCAAGGGATAACTACAAAATAGTTGTAACTCAAAACTACTTAGTTTAAAAGAAAAAAAAGGTACTAATCAAACATAAAAATATATTAATTTGAGTAAAGGGAGCTTAATTGAAATAAATTATGGAATTTTAAGCAAAACTTAAAATAATTAAAGTTCCATTACATAAAAAGTCTAAAAGGTAAAATAGAGCTAGAAAGAAGGAAGTGGGAAATAATTAGAATAGAAAACAAGTAACAGGGACATGGATTGGAAAATAAATAATAGTAAATGGAAATTTTGAAAACTTCATATCCTCTTCTATAACTATCAAGAGCTTTCCATGGATGAAGGGTCCTGAGTAGAGTTGGGTTCTATTGAATTGAATCTTGCCAGTAAAACCATGGGGATAGGATGAACCTTGTGTCACTAATATAGATGGACTTATCTTGTGATCAATTTGGAATAAAAGTTACCCTAAAAAAGGATTTGCAGGCATAACTTGTTATGTAAGGCAAGATCTTATGCGTTATATTTAGCTTCGTATCAAAATTTATTGTAGCACAATACACATGGATGGAAATTTTAGAGATTAATACTAAATAAAACTTGTTAGTAATATGTAATTTTACACTTACATATCCTATGAGAATAACAATTCATATTAAAAAGAGTGTCCTTTTAGTAGCTTAGAACATGATATTTCTTATTTAGGATTGAAGGGTAATATTCTTTTGTCAGGGCACTTTAATGCCACGCCGATAAGTAAGATGTCCACAACACTGAGCAACACGTATATAACCCTAACTCTCTATGGTTAGATAACGACCTTGATTTAGTATGCATGTACACAAGAAGCTATGGAGTTCTAGTTCAAAATTTGTTTGTTACATAATCGATTATAATTTTTAGTTAGCCAAGACCCAATAATATGCAATGGTTTAAGGCAACAATGATCTTTGACTCCATCATATTAGATACACCCTTATTCAACAAGATTGTTGGCCCCTTCCTTTTGGATAAGGGCATACACCATTATCTCAACAACTAGATAAATATAAGTTATGCCACCCATTTTAAGGATTTTTAATAGGATTAAAGTGGATCAAAGGAAGTGAGAACCTAAATAGAAATTCATGCTTCTGAGTTTTGAGGATCAAAGTGGCAAAAGTCTGTAGAAAGTTGCAATGCATGAAGAATTATTGAGTAGATGGTTTTTATATCAATAATAGTGAGCTAATGGAATAGGTATTACATGAATCATCCAACATGGACATGAAACTCTATATATGTGAAGGATTTCACTGCTTTGAGGTTATTAATAATTGGTTGTTAAGTTGGTTGTTGATGTTAATACTCTAGTTAGTATTGTTGAAAAGATTTTGTTGTGTCCCTTCCATTTAATGTCTTGATTATAAGGATGGTTTGTATATCGATGAAGATTAATGGAATGTGATATGAGATGGATCATCATAGAATTTTTCATCTATTTTGGTACTTTTTGGGTGGAAAAAATGGAGTTATTAGATTGTAGGTCTCATTTGATGGGAAAATCCCACTTTGGTGATTCAGGGTCCATAACCTTCTAGAGCCCATTTAAGATCTCAGATAATTTTTTAGGTCAAATATTGGTGAATTTATCTCTAAACCTATTGGTATTATTCTACATGTTGAGAACTTTCCAACGACGCAAAAACTACCTTAATTGGAGTTTGCATGCAAAAGTTATGCCTCTCGCAAGTTGACCTGCCTTGTTGACCACCATGGTATCAAGTGGATGCCACATTAGCTTCCATCACCGAAAAATGTGGAGATATTCAAGTAAGGAATTTCAAGAAGATTCTAGGGGATCCAATCCCTAACGTTAATTGGGCGTTGATGCATGCAAAAACCCTAACCTTAACCCTATATGACTGTCATACCATATTAAATATTGGCTTGCAAATAAAATAAGGGGTTTCATTCTTAATGTAGTTTTTATTGTTCCATAGTTGATTATAACAATTAGGAGTGAGATATAGAAGCATAATATATGGGGTGGAATATTTTATATGTGCCATTCATGCCACATTGTCCATGACAACTCCATAGTGAGTGCACTTTTTTTGTCCTCACATTCCATAATTGAAAAGAAAAGAGGAAGGGCATAGTCCTCGCCTTCTAGTTTTTTTTTCTTGTATCGTGTTTTCCCGAGGTGCATATTGTATTCATTTTGTGGATGGTGTGTTGTTCACTTTTTTCTTTCATTTATATTTTTACTTTATTTTAGCAATTTGTGCACTACACTAGTATTATTAAATATGGAATCTAAAGATGTAATATATTGCATAATAAGAGTTTTCATGATATTGTAAGATATGTTGTGATGAATTGATCCAATGGGATATCCATGGTAGTTTAGAGATCAAAATGTCACCCCTCTTTCACATTTTGTTTGTATTTTGGATTTATGGTAATGATATTTTTTTTGTTATGTTTAATTTATTATGATGGATGGTACTTATTGTTAGAACAAACATTGAAATTTGTTATGAAAAATGTATGACGATATGTTAAAAGAGTAAGACAATTAATGTATTAGATGGGGCATGGGGATATCATGCTAATTGAACCTACAATGTGTCTTATGTATTTGGTAATGTGCCTTGGGTGATACCTTCCCTATTTAATGGGTGATATATGGAAATGCTAGATTACAACACCCTTTGATGGACCCCCTTGTAAACTTTATTATGCAATTTGAATGTGGTGTGCCCGACCACCCTCTACTAACCATCAAGATGATTGGGAACTCAATTGACCAACTTTTTTGTATCATAATTCCTTGATTCCAAAATTAAAATAATCCACATGTGATCTAATTTAAACATTTTACAATGGAAACAACACATGCATAATGTACATATACAAACCATAAGATTCATACTAATTATACAATGCAATCACATGAACAAACATGCAAAAAATGCTCACATTAATATGCACAACCATACATTCAATTAAGAAAATATAATAAAGGATTTGCATGGTAGTTCACATTAAACACTTATATTTGATATTATCCTCTAAACCAATTGCGGGTAAAGGACGTTCCACCTAGCCTTAGGATCTTTGTCAAGCCTTATATATCTTTGACAGAGACCACCCCGGAGCTAGGGATATCATTCCACGAGGGGTGAAATTCACCTCTTCTCTTTTCAATCCAACCAGACTTAACCCATAACACCACCTCATTAAAGGGAACATATCCTTTACCCAAGTGGTGCAAAAAAAATCCTCCACTATTGACCCCAACCTTTCACCCATTCCCCATCAGTTTGCACAATGTTAGGGATTGTGCCCCTTCTCTACTATGTATTCCCTCAGATTGTCCCCATCCCCTTCTGACGCTCTAGCACAATCCAACCAAGAAGTCTTTATGACAAGGCTCCAAGGATGTCATACTATAGGTCAAGTTTCCTATCTTCTAGGAACCAAGCCCAAGCATCGGTTTATTAGGGTATTAGGCTATCATTTATCAATGTATTAGGATATCATTTGTAAGGGTGGGCTTAAGTGAGCTACATAATGGATTTTGAATTAACCAAACAAATGTTGATCCCCAAATCATTCCTCCTCATCAAAGCAGACACCCTCCCATGATCCCTTTATCGAATGAATCCATGACCGCCCATAAAGGATGAATCCCCACAAGATATATGCTTTGCATGATATTCATAAGTGGCACTCCATGACACTCCACTTAAACCCCCATTAAATCCTAAATTAGATTAGGGTTTATAAAAGGGTTATCAACACTTAATATAACTAGGTGACTAGGGTTATCCCCTATACCTCCATTACACTTCACCCTCTCGTGGAGTCATAGGCCCCCATTCTCATTTCATCCTTCTTCCCTTGATAATTGGTAGGGGATTTTATATTAATGTCATCAAATTGCATATTTGCAATATCCTTGGTCATCCATACCATTACATGAGGCTTCTAGCCTCATCATTATGTAAAAATTACATCTTTACTTTTTGGGGTCAAAATAGGGTGTTACATTCCCCTCCCCCTTAATTTAAGCATTGTCATCGGTGCATATTAGCACTTTATACACTGGTTACCTTACTATATAGCATCCTCCAACACCCACAGTGCTTCTTCAAATATGTAATGCATCCAATGGAACCTTACTTTCCATATCACTCTATTCCTAAGTAATGTAGTTTGACAATCGAGGATGTGTGTTGGATGTATCATAACATCTCCTTTTGGTTCCACCCAAACCATATACCAATCAATGATGTGATTAGGATTAGGTACATACTTTTTCAATAAGGACACATGAAATACATTATGCACATGAATGCAATAATGAAACTAGTCCTATTCTATCCAATATCTCAAAATTTCCATAGAATCTAGGAGCTGACTTAGGACATACCCCGAGCTTCAATGAGCTCTTTGTAGGAATAAATTTTAGATACATATGATCCCCCACTTGGAACTCCCTGTATATATTTCCCTTATCTTCATAAATTTTCTACATGGTTTTCACCATCTACTCTTCCATTTCCTTTAGTAGTTCCCTACCAACTATTACTCTGTTTATTGGATTGTCCCAACTTACTAGAGAACTACACTTTCTACCATACATAGCTTTAGATGGACTCATCTCTAGGGAGGCATGATATCCATTATTGCATGCAAATTCCACTGAGTGTAAATAACTTTCCCACTTAGATGGTTGGTCCATCACATACATACTTGACATATATTCAATGACTTGATTCACCCTCTTAGTATGCCCATCAGTTTTTGGGTGATATGTTGTACTTAAATTTAGGTTGTACAAAACCTTTGAAAAATACTTTCCAAAGGTTTGAGGTAAACTTTGAATCTCTATATGACACAATTTCCATAGGTATCCCATGTGACCTGACCATTTCCTTCATGTAAAGTTATTTTATATTAGAAAGCTTATAAGTTAACTTAATAGGAATAAAATGAGTTTCTTTTGTCAACTTAGCCACCATTACCACGATGAAATCAAGATGACTTGATGTCATGGGTAACTTGGTTATGAAATATATGGTCACCACATCTCATTCCCATTATGGAATTGGCAACGACTATAGCAATTTTGTTGGACATCCATTCTCATATGTTACCATCTAACATTCCATACATCTTGTTATGTAATAAACATTAAAGATTTTCATATATGGCCAGAAGGATTTACTTCTTACTGATGTAATAGTCTTTTGATATTTAGGATGTCCTGCATAAGGAAATTTCTACATATCATCCATTGTCAACTTTTTTAATTCATTAGAATTATGAACATATACTCTATTTTTATACAGAATAAGCCCATCTTATTTTAATGTGCACCCTTCATACATCTTCAATACAGTGTCCTGTTGCAAACCACCCTTTACCTAATGGTAAGGCTGAATATTTGAGATAACAATATCAAGAATCATGGCTCTTAAATTAGATTTACTCATGCTAATAATTGTAGCAGGCATGATATGTATCCTTTTGCTGAGTGCGACGTCAACCTTATTATATTTTCCCTTGATGTGTTTGATTTCAAAATTAAACTCATAGAGAAATTCTAACCATATGTACTACCTTGCATTCAAAGTTTGTTTCTCAAACAAATATTTTAGCCCATTGTGATTTGTCCTCAATTCAAATTTATTGTCCATGAGATAATGTCTCCAAATCTGTAAGGCATGCACTATAGCATCCAACTCTAAGTCACGCGTGACATAGTTTTTACCATGCTCCTTCAACTTCCTAGACTCATAACAGATCACATAACCATTCTGCATGATCACTCAATCAATTCCTTTCTTGCAGGAATCTATACAAACCAAAATATCCTCAATTGGGTCTGCAATCTAGAGAATTGGTGCACTTGTGAGCAATTTCTTCAACTGTTGGAAAATTTCTTCACATCATGGAATCCAATAAAACTTGACCCCTTTCTTCTGCAAAGAGGTAACTGGGCATGCCACTTTTGAGAAACCTGCTATAAACCTTCTATCGTATCCAACTAGCCCCATGAATGATCTTACCTCAGATACATTCCTAGTTGTATTCGAACCCATGATGGCTTCAATATTTTGAATATACACTGCTATGCCTTTTATAGATATAATGTGACCCAAATAATGGTTATGCTTATGATAGAATGAGAACTTACTTAGCTTTGCATAATGTTGATGTTCCCTTAATACTTGTAGTGCTATTATCAGATGTTGTTGTAGTGAAAGGGTTCGTAAGGTTACCAACAACAAATAATTATAGTAGAATAGCAATCACATGATCGTGGAACCAATATAATAATAGTAATGGGACAACACAAACTCAATTTTATATTAGAGATGCAAGACAATGTACATAAGAACAATGATCAATGAATGAATACTTATGGATCTGGATCACCAACCTATTTATACTTGTAACATATAGTTAATTTGTTACAGATGATGAGTCAGTGAGATAATCAACTGAATGAACAACCTCCACCCTATATGATTGGAGGACCTATTTGGTTAGTCAACTAGGATCCTCCAACATCTCCCCTACCAAAAAAATATTTTTTCATCCCAAAGAGAATATGGGAGTACAAAACTTTACAAAATTTAGATTTTTTTTGTTAAGGTTACTGCCTAACAAATGTGATACTGGAATGGCTAGTTGTGCTGCAAGCTTTGACAATGGAACTGGAAGATGAGGCAAGCCAAGATTGAAAATATTTCCATTCATGTAGAGTTGTCTGTATGTTTGAGATAACTATAATGAGATTGGTCACCTTAGCGATTTTCTTAGTGAGGGGGTCATGTTTTATATTCTGCAGGTCTTCTCCAAAGAGCAACTTTTGATTTTTGGCGTCAGTGAGAAATTTGTTAATCTGGGTAACCAAGTTGTCTGCTTCGACCTATGTTGGCTGAGAATTCTTGGACAACTGGTCAAATTTGTTTTTTAGATAATTGAGTTTGTTTTTCTCCATGTCTGTCTGTTGATTGAGGTATGGCATAGCAGTGAGAGTAGCAGAGGATTTTTGTTGAAATATAAGTGCTAAATTGTTCTGAACTCTGCTCATATATGCAAAAACCTGGCCATAATTAGTTAGTTGTGCAAAATAGTGGTAGACTGCTTGGAAAGTGGTGCATACTCATGGAGTTTAGTGTGCCGGTTGAAAAAGAGCTTATGTTGTTTTTCTAAATAATGTGGTCGTTTGTTGTTCATTTTCCTGGTTCTTCTGACTAACAACCTCTTCTAGTAGTGTTGTTAGGGACCCAAAAGACTTACAATCTGATTTAGAGGATTTTGGGTCTCAGGTCCACGTAGTGTTGGTTTGATTGTCTGAGAATTCTGTCATAGGTTTCGAGTACTTTGGTTTGTTGGTATTCATCGATATCAAGCTTCTTCTTGTATTTTGACCATCTTTTATTTTGTTCCTTGGCTATGTTTTGAGGCATGGTGTCTAATTCATGGTATTTTGCATTTGTAACTGCTTTTGATTTTTGTTCTTATTTTCTTCCCTTTTGTCTTATTTTTGATTTGGTTGTTGAACATATGGTGAAGGAGAAGGCGTTGTCGAGGTATCTGGAGCAATGGTTATCAAAGGAATGGTTACTGGTGTAGATGTGGTTGAGGTAATAATGGTCTATACAGGATGAGGTGTAGTGATAGAAGTCATTGGTATAGGCACAAATGACGCTGGATCGTCTTGGATGGTAGGATTGGTTGTTGTGGTCAACAGAGGGAAAGTGGCGGTCAGAAGTTGCAGAGCAGTTGGTGCAGACGTTATTGGGTTAGTAGCAGTAGTAGTGGACTGGCGAGGAGTTGGGTTGGAGGTCGATGATGTGGTTATTGAACTTGAGAAGGTTATTGATTCATGTGGGATTATTTCCATCATGGTTGTGTTAAATCTTAAGTTATGAGGTAACTTAGGTAACTTAAAAGGCCTCTTGGGTATACTAGTTCCCGTCAGGGTGAAACTTGTCTTTCTAGTGGTGATACAACAAGGGTTCCTAGAGGGGCAGTGCCTGCTAGAATAGGCCACTTGATTATGTATTTATGGAGTTTGGGGAATTGGTTAGGGAATATTTCAAGTACTGTTGGTGTTTGTCCTACATTTGACCTAGGTTCAGTCCCTTCCCTTGTGTGCAACAAAGCCCAAGATATCGGCCCGACAGAGTAAGGCTCAGTCGATAACACCTGCGATGCACATGCAGTCTCACCCGAGATATATTTATATTGGGTAACTGCTAGAACCAAGTTTCCACAGTTGGGTGGGGGAATTTCACATCCCTTGGTATTCTACCAAGGTGCTTGATGAAGGTTGGTGGGTGGGGTATTGATACTTATTATATATATTTAATTTGTGGTACAACTTATCCTTCGACAGGAATGATAACAACAAACCCAATGCAGCATGGATACATTAACAATAACCATGCGACAAACACATATAAGCTATGTTGTAAGCAAATATACAAACATACGTTCATAATAACACACACACACATGTGTGTGTGTTTGAATTAAGCACATTCATCATTCACACATTGGACATAAAATCTAAAGTGGAAACCCATTCAAGAAAAACTACAAAGGCGCTCTTCATCCGGTATGAGAAATATATGGCACCTTTGGTCTGTGCACTAAACTACAGACTCTGTTCTAGATATTTCTTCGTTTATATATACAGACTTATTTCTCCTCTCATGCTCTCTAATCTTCTGTTTCACTATTCTTCCTCTACTTAAATATACTAATGATCCGCACATAACCTGGATCAACTCAATCTCTACTATGAATTCCGCTAATGATATGAACAAAACCTGGATTGACTCAATCTCTTCTACACTCATGCGCACTCAGTTATAGGTTCTTCAACTCTTCTCTACGGTTCTACAACTCAACAAAATAACAACAATACAAATCAGACTATTACTAAAAGACCAGACGCTACTGAGACAAACATCAACAGACCCTACGGAGGCTAACCTGCATACATCTTGGGTTCCTCCTTTTATAGGTTCCTACATGTCACTTTCAACTGACTTCATACAGTTAGCCAACATGGTGTATTTCCTATTCTATCGACACATAAAAATAGGCACTAAGGACCTGACTTACAAATATTCTTTCATACGTGCAGCTCCTGCCGACTCTATCCGACTTCATACCGATGATCTTTCTGAGATGTCACTTTCTAGCTGTTGTACCACTGCATGTCTTCTGACATGGTTAACTTTGTTGCATCCTTCCTTGTTGAATACTTTCCTTTTGTCGATGTTTCCCTTCCATCACGATCTCTCTTATGTCGTGAACTCTCTTCTTTCACGAATTATCTTCTTCTTCTGCTCTTAACTAATTTTTCTTCTGTTCCTCTTCTATTGCATATTACTTCCTTACTACTTATTATATATTATTCTTCCTTCCTTCCTTCCTTGGATGCTTCTATCGCAACTCCTTTTCCTTCTTCTCCTTCTTTCTCTACTTCTATTGTAGGTCCTTTTACTTCTTCTGACCTGGCTCTTTCTGTACTTAGGCAGAATTATAACTGAATTCTGCCTATCTTTCCCTAGGTCCAGCATGCCCCCAACACTCACATGTGGCTAATACCTATCCACACAAAGATATTCTTCCATTTCCTTGTGCTGACTTGACCTTGAAAATCTTGCAAGATTTTCAGTACTTTCTTGCTTCCCGTCGCACATATTCCTCTGCTTTCTACAAGTTCTCCACAAGGTCAAGACTGAGGTGTTTCGACAGTACAAGCCTTATTGCACGTACTTCCAATTGTACTCTATAATATATAGGCTAAGTAATGCATGCAACTCTTTTAGATTCTTCCTACAACTCTTCAACATTATCTGCACGTTGCTATTGTTGCATGCGCATCATCGTTACTTGCTGCTGTAATTTCTTCATTTTTGTTGCCTTATCCATCTTCTGCACTAAGGGTAATTGCTTCATTTCATTCTTCAACTAAGTTACCTTTGTATCAGTTGTGCGCAACTCCTATGCAACTTTCTCTAGTTCAACGTCTTCCATCAAAGCTTCCCAAGCCTAAGAGACTTGGTCAACCACTTTAACACATAGTGCTTCTGCTTCTTCTATCTTCTTTGTAGCTTCTGCTACTACTTTTGTTCTTTCTTCTAATACCTTTGGTGGTGGGCTTGGTATTATATGCACCTCTAACTCTGCGACTTTCTTTCGAAGGTCATCTGCTATCTCACAAACTCGAATGACCTTGGCCTCTAGAAACATTTCCTTTGTTATGGCCTCTTCTGTAAAATTTGTACATGCAAGGGCTACAACCTTGTCGATCCTTTGCCTATTTTCTTCCCAACTATTTGTCTTTTTCTCAACCTCTTGTACTTCCTGCTTCATCTTATTAATAGTATTATTCGTGACTTTTGTTTACTTAATCAAGGTGCTTTCTCTTAATTTCATTTATGGGACTATGACATTTTGTAGTGCATATACCTCAGTCATGCACATCTGTGAAAAAACTATGGTTATCACCCCTATGCTCTTGGAAACATCATTAAATTTTGGGGTTCTCATGTCAAGCACTTCTCCTAACACTTGCGTTCTAATCGGTGGACCCGACACTAGCATTTTAGCTGGACTCTCTTCAAAAGTTCCAGGCATATCCTGTGACTTAGTTCTTTGAGGCACATAATCCAATGCATGCAATTCTAAACTCTGCAACAACTTTACATAACACTTTAAGCAAATCAATAATAATGCATGTAAGCTCTGTCTATCACTTGTCTATTTTTTGAAAGCTTGTCTCGACAATATCTTCCATTGCTTTAGTTAAATGCGTCAAATATTCCCCATCAATGCTGAAGGTATCATTAGTTCTGTAAGATTTTCTCTTTTTCTTTCTTTTAGACCCCACTTCCTCTGTAGCAGGATCCTTTATTTTCTTTTGGACATCTTGGTCTATTGGAGTCGAACTCAAACCAGTTGGAGTCAAATCATGATCCTTCACATCGTCCTGCAGGTCCTCTTCTTGCTATTTCTATTGCGATGAGGGTGGTTTGTCTTGTTCGAGATCATCAATTGCTATTTGGTCCTCTGAGACAAGGACACACTATTCCTTCAGCCATTTATTAACAATAGCTTCAGGTTCTTCTTCACTTAGTATAACTTGCGTTTCCAACCTTTGGCGCTGTGGGTATTGTTGAGGTTGTATCATAACATGATGCGCTCTAATTTGAGACTTAACGACTTGGAGGAACCCTCTATTAGTTCCATCCTCAAGTGTCATCTATTTCTGGACCTAACCCCTCAGGGCCTCTCCATGCATAAAAAAATCAATATAACATCCTGTTGCCTTTCCCTGTTTTCACGTGTGAGCCAGAGGTTCTGGTATCTAGATCCACTGTAGTGAACTGGTATATCCATGGGTTGATAGTGTGGTAGGTTGGACCAGATAACAAATTAAATCAAAATTAACATCCAAAGGCATAGTGGAAAGATCTACCACTTTCCTGTGACATATATGCATCTTCCAGCAATTCATTTAGCAGAAATTATGACTAGTTGATCTAAACTCCCTCCACAGAGAGTTCAGCTAAAGCAACTGCACCCGTAGTACATTGGGTCGGTCTCATCTTGCACAACATTTTACGGGATAATATCTTCACAACAAAGCGAATGGTATATTCATTAATGACATCTCTTTGAACATTGCAAACCTTTGTCAATGCATTCTCCATTATTTTGTTAAAGGATTCGACAACTCCATTAGCTTGAAGGTGATAAGGTGTTTTCCTTCTATGTTGAATATGGAATTCCTCTGTGAGTTCTGCAATCAATTGGTTGAAAAAGTGCATACCTTGGTCACTTATTAAAATCTTTGGACATCCAAATCATGTCATCACATTCTCAAATAAAAACTTCACTGCAGTACAATACTTTATTGTCACTCTTTCGACCCATCTGGTTAAGTAATTAGTCACAGTAATAATATAGCGTGCACTAGTGCATTTTTCTGTTGGACTGATAGGACCCACAAAATCAACGACCCATTTATTAAATGTTTGGAAGGTTATTTGAGGTACTAATGGAATTTCATCACGCCGCGATAACTTTCCCATCCTTTGACAGACATCACAGCTAAGACAATAATCCCCGGCATCCGCATGCATGGTGGGCCACCATAATCATGCTTGCAAAATCTTGCGCACCGTAGCTTTCCCTGCATAGTGACCTCCTTCATATGTAGGAATCTCGTTTGCCTCAGCTCCTACCTGTTGAACAGATCTTGTAATTCATGCACATATTTTCATGGAAACTTCATGCATCCGATTCTGCTAATTCTCTTATGCTTCTCCAGAATCAAATGTACAGGAGCTAACACTCCTCCAACTCAGCTTTCCATCACATGTTGGATTTATATAGTCATATCAAGAGGACATAATGTTATATATATGATGCAGGTAATTACTTTTCCCTTCACTATTTACTAGTTCAAGACATCTCTATCCTTCCAATGGATCAATTGGTGCGACCACCCTCATCTCTGAATCTTTAAATGACAGGATTCTTCTCTTAAAATTGATGATGGTCTGATTATCTATCACCCAATAAATCCCTAAAAGTGCAGGATACGAGTTTGTATCATCAACAATTTCAATCACTTCAAAGTATGCATATGTCCTCAGAACTTCTACCTCGACAGGGACTTGAGTCAGTTGACCAATCGGTAGAACCTTCGACTGATTTGCTAGCCTTAATTGAATGGGAGACCAATCTAGTCACGACTTGTTCATGCTTTCCCATGTTTACTTTATCAAGATATTGACATCAGATCCCATATCTAAAATGATATAATCCATGTCATAGTCTCCTATCTATGCAGTCATTCGCAACTCACAACCAATTTTTAATCCTTTCCCCGCATGGTTGACTCTTTTTTTAGGTCTCACTTCATCTGGATTTTCTTCTATGCGTGATGTCAATTCTGTGACAACATCTTTATCATGGATTAGTGTTATTTTTTTTTTGAAAACTTCTTTTAGCTTACTAACCTTTGTTGTTGGTTTCTTCCCGAGTATTTGATCAAATATTTTGGGCATCTCTCTTACTTGTACAGATGTTGATTTTTGATTTGTGTTGACAAATTCTGGTCAGACGTCAAAGAATACATTCGTTTATTTCTAGACGTCATAGGGTAGTTTCTTTTGTGTCATGGGTCACACAGGTGGTTGTCCATTATGTGCGTCCTGGTCTGCTCCAGTCGCAACACCTCCTCTTGTGACGACAAAAATCTTTGCTTCTCTTGGCTCAAAAGAAACCATCTGAATGTTCTAGTTGGGGTTCAGATTGGGATTTTGCATGAGGTTGGGATTTCCCACAGTTCGAGCCTACCATTTTGTAATTAGTAGCAAACATTGTTCATCAGTATGATCAAATGCTTTACAATATGAACACATCTTTGCAAAACTTGCACAATCTGAAGAAAAGTGTCCTAGTTGTCCACAGTTATAACATACGAGTTGGCATCTTCCTCAACCAAATCCTCCTCCTCCTTGTTATTGTTGTCCTCGACCTCGAGAATTTCCACCCCCCTAGGTTAAGGGAAGTGTTGCTGTGGTAGATACTGATTTTGTTGGTATTGCGAATGAGGATATTACGGTTGTTGAAATTCTGATGATGGATATTCAGTAGGATGGTATTGAGCTTGCATTCATTCAACTTGCATTTGCTCATCATTCTTCATCAAGTAGGCATCCACCGTCTTCTCTTTAGTAGCTGAAATGCTCTGTAATCTTTCTCATCGTGTGCTACAGATTTAAAAAATTTACAATACAAACTAGCTGGTGTATTTATAATCTTCTGTAAATACAAACATTCTTTTGACCAATGGACTCTAGTTTGATATATTCTACACCAAGGAATCCCTTGGGTGTTTATCAGGTTTGGAGCTTCTGCTGCGACATAGTTCATGAGTGCTAGATAATTATCTTTATGGTGTCCTTCTGTTTCACAAATTGTACACCATAGCTGTTCTTAAACCTCTTTCCATTTCTTGATGTCCTGGAGCTGCACCATACACCGTAAGATTAGTCAGTTATGACTAAATCTACATCATTCCTATGGCGATTTCTCCAATCAGCGAGGATTCTAGATTCACTTTTATTTCCATATCTTCTATCTATGACACAATCTCATGTTGCATCAATGGAATCTGGATGTGTAACAACAAAGCGGTAATGAACCAGTCCTTGTGCTGTACATATGACATCTGGAAGCTTACTTTAGCCATTAATGTCTTAAATCTCTGGTCAAAATGTGAGATAGAATTTGTAGGTAGCTTCTTGATTTCTTTAATCTCTGTATTGCATTGTGACTCATAACTCAACTGAAACTTCGACTTTCTAAACTCATCTATCATTTCGATGCGAACCTGGTCGAGCATTTTCTGTGTGACTCCTACTGGCACTATAGAAAAATTCATGTACCGGTCTAACGCATGACCTCACAAAGTCGTGACTATATAATATTTCTTTATGTCCTCATCTTGGACCTGTCCCACAATCCATACGACTTCACAAAGAAACCAATGTTGCTCTGGGTCTTCCAACCCATTCCCATTGAATATGGGAAACTTAATTTATGTTCCAACCATTATGTTGGCTCCTGATACACTTGGGATTTTTTTTGAGTATTTGGACTCCCTTTTCCACTATTCACAATGTTAGTGTTATTTATATTTACAGGTCTACTTGGAGACGAGTTTGTAGATATTACCTCTAGCGATGTATGCGACGTTGTAGGTGTGTCGTACTCGTGCTCTAATCTTGGAGTTTCTATTATTCTTTTGATTCATCTTCTCCTTCAGATATTGGCTGATATTCTTCTTCTTCGTCGCAAGATCCTTCATTCGAGTGCGACGCAATTTCTTAGTCTCCTCCTCTAGTAGTACTACAACTTCCTCTTCCTGTGACAATTTTTCTTCTCTTTCCCAATCTAAATCTTCTTCCACTTCTTAAATAACCAACCTCTATTTCAGTTCCAGTATCTCCAGGGAACATCTCACCCTCGTTTGTGCCATTCTTCTCACATTTATGCTACGACATATCCACCTTTCTGTGCACAACTTTCAACTGTCATATTTGTAAAATTCCTTTTTCACATACGATTATTTTTATCCAAGTTTTCAAGGACGATAATTATCTTCCACGGGGTCCTTGGAATTTTTTTTGCTTCGCCTTACTATATGAGGTTATTGTTTAAACAAAAAACTCAGTAATATATCCTTGCAAGATGCTATCCACCCAGAAATCAACAACCCTTAACACATGGTTGCTTACATTTTTCAGTCGTTGAATCAACTGAGGATTCCACTCGTTTGGTTCTCCTCCTTGAAAGTTTCTTTGTTGGGTTTCTAGCTTCGACAACCACTCACGTAACACAATTGGGAATTCATAAAAGAAAATTTCATAAATATCTGTATACAGATATCGGCCCAACCATTCTGTTGGGTTCCAGCGAGATCCTTTACTCTCTCTTGTGCAAACTCTAATGCTTTGAAACCCACCCAATCATGTATTTCTGCCTTCATCGGATACCAAAACATATCCCTCACCAAAATGGTTTACGATCCTAGAAACATAACCATTTGTTGGCATTTGTCCTACCTTCGACCTAGGTTCAGTCCCTTCCCTTTCCCACAAAAAATCCCGAGATATCAACCCGATAGAGAAAGGATCAGTCGACAGCACATGCGACGTAGATGTAGTCTTACCCGAGATATCTTTCTATAGGGTAACTACTAGAACCAGGTTTCCATAGTTGGGTGGGGTAATTTCACGTCCCTTGGTCTTCTACCAAGGTGCTTGATGGAGGTTTGTGGATGGGGTCCTGCTACTTATTATATATAGTTAATCTACGGTACAACTTATGCTTCGGTAGGCATTATAACAACAAACCCAATCTAGCATGGACACATTCACAATAACTATGCGACAAACACATATAAGCTATGTTGTAAGCAAATATATGAACATACATTCACAGTAACATATATATATGACTTAAGCACATTCATGATTCACACATTGGACACAAAATATAACGTGGAAACCCATCCGAGAAAAACCACAAAGGTACTCTTCATTTGGCATGAGAAATATATGGCACCTTTGGTATGTGCACTAAGCTGCATACTCTGTTCTAGATCTTTATTCATTTATTTATATAGACTTCTTTCTCCTCTAATGCTCTCCAGTCTTCTGTTTCACTACTCTTCTTCTACTTAACTCTACTAATGATCTAGACACATCCTAGATCAACTCAATCTCTACTATGATTTCTGCTAATGATCCACACAGCTTGGATAGACTCAATCTCTTCTACACTCCTGCTCACTCAGTTGTAGGTTCTTCAACTCTACAACTCAACATACCAACAATAATACAAATCAAACTATTACTAAATGACCAAACGCTACTGAGACTAACATCAACAAACCCTCTAGAGGCTAACCCGCATATAGCTTGGGTTCCTCCTTTTATAGGTTCCTACATGTCATTTTCAACCGACTTCATACAGTTAGCCAATAAGCTATCGTTCCTATTCTATAGACACATGATATTAGGAACTAACAACCTTACTTTCAAAGATTCTTCCATATGTATGACTCTCATCAAATTTAGCTGATTTTGTACCCACGATATTTCTAAGCTGTCACTTTCTAGCTGTTGCGCCACTGCATGTCTTTTGACATGGTTAACTTCGTCGCATCCTTCCTTGTTGCATCCTTTCCTTCTGTTGATGTTCCTCTTCCGTCATGACTTCTCTTCTGTCATGAACTCTCTTCTTTCATGAATTCTCTTCTTCTTCTGCTCTTTGCTCTTTCTGCTTCTTCCTCTTCTGTCACATCTTTCTTCCTTACTACTTATTCTATGTTATCCTTCCTTCCTTCCTTCCTTCCTTGGCTGCTTCTATTGCAGCTCATTTTCCTTCTTCTCCTTCTTTGTCTACTTCCATCGCAACTCATTTTACTTATTGCAACCTGGCTCTTTTCATACTTAGGCAAAATTATAACTGAATTCTACCTATCTTTCCATAGGCCCAACAAGTGATTTTTGAAAATCTAAGTCTTGGATGGTAGAAATAAGAGACTCTTATTATTTGGTTTCTTCAGGGTTTTTTCAATATGGGTTTCGACAATGCAGGTCGGGGATGGTGGAGGGGAATTATCGAGGACATTCACCAGGTTTTCTAGTTGTTTCCTAGATTAAACTTTAAGATTTGTGAGGGAAGAGGACTTTACCTTCATGTGATCCTCTAGCTTAGTCATATTTTTCTCTATATGTTGCTCAATGGCCACTTGATTGATGATGGAATCTAATATGACTTACTATTTTTCTTTGTGAAAATTTTGGAGTTAGTCTTCAGTTGGCACAATAAGTGTGAGCTTCCTCTTTTCCGAATGCCTGGTCTTAAATATCTGTTGCATTATGTAAATTTGTTCTGCGATAATGTTGAGTTTTTTTATGGACGAGTCGAGAGGCGACTATACAATTGTTTATGTCTCATCGTCTTCCATCATTTATCGTGACTATTCTTTTCCTTCCATCGGCTTGGGCTGATTATTAGATAAAACTATAACTAAGGGGTTTTATTCTTCTTCTTAGGGCCCAAAAATTTCTAATTACATCCCTGCTTCGAAGGCTTCTTATTTTTCATCGTCGGTGAGTGGTTCTTCTAAGGGTAAATATTTTATCCATGCAATTTGTGGTATTAGGTAAGCCATGCTCAAACGTACTGCGAGATCCTAGAAAATTTCTTTTACTCATAGGCAATAGTCGAGTTCTTTTGCATTGCTAGTTGTTCCCTCCATGAACCAGACTTTTGTGAAGTCGAGTTTGAGCTGGATTTGTGCATTTAGAGGTAGACTCCATCATACCTTCCGAGGGACCCTCCATCTAGACAATGTGGTTTTCAGGACCTGAAACCAATTTTTAAGCAAAATATTAGCGGCTTTGGGGCCTTGGGTGCAACCCCGGGGTTGGAAAGATTTAAAGTTGTTCATTAAGTGTGATGATTTTGTTGTGAATGTAGGATCTTTGACTAGGGTTATCCTGGACATCACTGAGCAGATTAATAAAGAAGGAAATACAATAGGGGATCCTGCGGACGACCCCAACCAAATTTTATACCCATTTGAATATTTTGGCATCAATGGAGATGGATTTGTCAGCTCCCAACTATACTCAAGGGCTTCATTTACAAGCTGCTTGTGGAGGATGCCATGCTTTTGGGTAGGTGATTGTATTGAATACAAATTTTGTACAAAAAATTTGGTTCATATATGCGAGGAATATTCTGTATCATGCCTCGAATGTCTATCCTTGTAGCTTCATTGATGAGGTCGGTCACAGTAGGTTATTCACTGAGTGGGACAACTAGTTTTCTCTACTCTTGAATGGTCCTTAGGTCGTCTCTGGTCGTTTTTGTGTACATTTATCTATTGCATCCTTTTAGTCCAGGTTGTCTCCCTTTCCTATTTCTAGCCTGCCTTCGTTGTGTTACCTTCCATTTTCCACGTTTTAGAATCTTCTTATATACTATTGGTGTTTAAGTTGTTTCTTATAACTACTTTTTCGTTTTAACTGACTATTCCTAAGCTATCTAATTTACAACTAATTAAAATTTTCAAACCCTGGGACACGACATTTGACCAAATGGTGATACAACCATTTATTCGACGTCATGTGAAATTTATGCGCGATATCTTTTAAGTCTTGTACCATTGACCACTTTGTTAAAACAATTTCCTTGTAGTGTTTTTAGTCGTATGGATCCATTGTTATTTAATTCTTCGACTATGTAGGGTCCAAGCCAATTTGTATGTAGTTTCTTCGATTTTCCTTTGATTCGACTGTCATACAATAATACCAGGTCACCGAATGATATATCCTTCCTTTTTATATTACAGTCATGCCATGTTTTTTATTGTTTCTTATGTATTTCCTGGTGATGAATTGCAATATGTCGTTGTTCCTTTAATTTAGTTAGGTCAAAATTCCTATCTTCGAATGCTTTTACACTGTTGAAATGAAGTATATTTGTGATAATTGGTGCCTTACTCCTGAAATGTAGAGGTATGACTACTTCACGCCGATAGGATAGTTTAGAGGGCGTCTTCCCAGTCGACCATTTAAATGTTGTGCGGTAGGCCCATAAAATAGCAGGTTCCATGTCGTCCCAATCATCCTTTTCAACACTGCATAAGTTTGTTAATCCTTTAGTTAAATTTTTATTAAATGCTTCAATGAATCCATTGGATTGTGGATGGAAAGTTGTACTCTTTTTAATATCGATCATGAATTATTTCAATAGGACAACAATAGTTTTATTAACAAAGTGTGTGCCTTTGTCACCGGTTAGGGTAAGACGGCATCCAGATCTTGTGATAATATTTTTGTATATAAAATTTGCTGCTACTTCATTAGAGCATACTTTGACAGGTTCAACTTCAACCCATTTTGTTACATACTTGACTGTAGTGATAATATTTCTTGGTCCAGTCCGCTGGCCAGGAATTGGGAATGGACTGATAAAGTCGATCACCGAAGGTTCAAAAGCTAGTTTTGGATTGACATATATTAAAGGCATATCATTTACTTGAGCTCTGCAATCTTTATGTAGTGTTGACCACCATAATCTAGATTGATTTTTTTTTGCTTGTCGTGTCGGCTAGATAGTGTCCTCCAACAGGGCCACTGTGTGCTTCGTCAATTATGTCTTATCATTAATGTTCCAGGGAACAATGCCTGAGTATTTCATCTTGTCCAAGTTTATATTAAAAATCCATTGATTAGAGTATACAATGCAACTCTCGTTGTGATAATTTTCTTTTTTCTTTTCAAACATCCCTTCTGGGGTTTGTCCTTGGTCTAAAAATTATGATATATCTTCCAATTCCGTCAGTACAACCTTGAATCTAAAGAGACGTGCATCAATAATTTCTTCGTTGATTCCGACAACTTCTCTTCCTATTTATATCATTGGCAAATGGTCGGGTCTGACGCTCCTTTTACCTAACCAGACAGTTATCTCAAATTCGAATTCCTGAAACAAAAGAAACCAATTGCATAAATTTCCATGATGGAGTGGTTTGTTTTCCAAATACTTAAGTGCTTGGTGGTCTATATCAAATATGAATGGATTAACTAGTAAATAATTTCGGTACTTTTGTAGAGAAAAAATCATTCCTAGAGCTTCTCGTTATGTTGTCGAGTAGTTATTTTATGCTTTATTAAGATTTCGACTAGCATATGCATTTGGGCAGTCCATTTCGTCGTCTCCTAGTTGTGTGAGTATGACATTGACTGCTATCCATGAAGCGTCTATATGGACATGGAACTTGATCGACCAATTTGGAAATATTAGTATTGGATCTTTGACAAGTTTTATTTGTAGTAGTTCAAATGATTCTACGCATTCTTGAGACTGGATAAAATCTTAATTTTCCTTCAATAGTTCTTCTAATGGGTATGTCATGTCATAATAGTATTTTATGAACTTCCTATAACATCCTATATGACCAAGTAGTATTCTGACCTGTTTTTGGTTTACATGTGGCTTTATATCAAGAATGACTTTAATTTTGGCAAAGTTGACTTTAATACCTTCTTTGTTGACAACATGGCCCAATAGAATTCCAATTGGTGTGGTGAATATGCATTTCTTGATATTCAGATATAGCTGTATCTATCGACATCGCTCTGGCATCAATCGAAGGTAGTGGATGTAAACTTTAATTAAATAGTATATCATCCAGTCATCGAAGTATACTGCCATTGTTTTGTATAGGTATTCCTGAAATGTTTTTACTACTATTCTGGATAATACTTTTGGTGCATTCTTTAGACCAAATGACATTACTTTGTAAGAAAAAAACCCAAATTCACATACAAAAGTTGTCTTATGTTGATATTATTTTGTAATAGGAACTTGGTTGTAACCTGAGAATTCATCGGTAAATGAGTAACATTCATGTCCCGCAACTTCATTGATAATTTTGTCGACCAAAGGTGTTAGAAAGGGATCGGTCAGTGTTACTTTATTGAGCCATCTAAAGTCAAAGAAAATTCTCAATCTTGTTGGATCTTGTTTCTTCGGCTCGAATACCATGGGACTTGCCCATTCTGATTGGTCGACTGAATATATTATTCTTGCAGCTAGCATATTGTCCATTTCTTTCTTTACTATTCCTTTGTAATTATGTGTTAATTTATATGGACACTTTTAAACCGACCGAGCATGTGGTTTTATATCTATTTTAATTTGTCCCATTTCTTGAAATATCCCCTTCAAATATTTATAATCTATTGCAAAGACATATTCCTTTAATAAACTAGTTATTTCTATTATTTATTGTTCTGGCCAATAGTCTCCGATTTTAGCCATTTTTTGTTGATCATCATTAGAAATATCGACTTCTTTTATTTCAATTTTCATGTCCATCCATTATGGTTCTTTTCTTTCATTAATAGGTTGAATTCCTTCTTTAAAGTTTGTGAATGCTTTGGGAAAATTAATGGGTATTAGTCTTTCTGGTTCTGATTTTTGCTCGGAGCTCACTTTCATCATAGTCCTAATAGTTTTTTCAACCACTGGGTGGTGCTTTTTCTAACAAAAACTTTTGCTGATTGTTTTGTCATTCTCTAGATCTAGTCGAGCGACTGTTGTAATGGTTTATTCCATATGTTGTTGCATGCCGATTGTGATTGTTTGGTCAACATCGTCAGTGTACTATATTTCGATTGTATAAATATTTTTAGTTCTTCGACTGCTTCTTTATAGATTCTTCTTTAGAGGATAATGAAAAATCCTTGATAAAATTTTCTTTTAGTTCATTCCAAATAAAATTTTCTCCTTGAGATACCTCCATATTATACCATTTATAGGCAAGTCTTCTAGGGTAGTCAAGAATAAGTGAGGATATAGTCAGTCATCTCAATATCCTACCCTTTTCCATTCTTTTTCACATATATCAATATGTTTGACTGGATCTTGGCATTGGATAATTTTTGGTATTTGTACTTTGTGTTATAAGATTATTGCCTCCAAATCATTCAATAAATTTTGTTGAAGCAGTAGTCCAAGTTTGTAGACGATATTGATGTGTATCCCACCACCTTTCTTCTTGTCCTATGAAAGTTTCGACTAGACTTTGTAGTTGGCCTTGTTCACTGACATTTTTGGATACTTCCTCTATGTGTGCAACCGGTGATTCTTGTTCCTTGTATCTCAATTGAGGAATATTTGTTGACACTTTTTTTGTTAGAATAATCTTCAGGTACTCTCTTATTTATTTCTCGAAGATTTTATGAAAGATAGATATGGTAAAATATTTATGTATTCTTTTTTTGGGTATAAATTCGACTTACCAACACTCTCATGTTTGTGCTTCATAGTTTTCCATTTTCCAATCATAATGTTCAAAATCAGAATTATATCCAGTTGACATGAGTCTTCCTAAGTGGAGTTCTCATAGTTGTTAGGTTCGGCGATGTCTTCATTATTTTGGACTATTTGATATAGCCATTGGATTTCGTCATTAGTATTGTCTAGTTTTGCCTAAGGTTTCCCTTGAGATGGATTGATTGGTACAATGTATTTATTTCCTTCTCCTTTTAGTTTGATTCTTTCTTTTTCAGTGAGATGGATGCCTTTATTTTCCGTCCCCATGGTCGACCGACTAATGCAGGGAAGGATTTATATCCTTCCTAAGGGTCAATAATTTCAAAGTCGATAGTCATATTGATTCCTATAATTGAGGTCTTAACATTTTTCCATACTCTAATATGTTCAATTAAGCCTTGATCTTCCAATTTTAGGTAAACTCCTTCTTCAGATAGTTGAGGTCGACCAATTTTTTCCCACGTCGATCTTGTCATTATAGTTTCTTGCAACCGAAAGTTGAGGATGACTTGTTTGATACAAAAGCATTCGATTTCTAAGTTGACAAGAGCATTAGTGTCAATTTTATCTCTTTGATTTAGTGTGCACAAATTTTTAGCAGGTCTATTGCTCTCAAGGTTATTTATGATGGATTGCATTAAGTCGATTAACCGTGTAATAACTTCTTCTTTAGTTAATATGTGAAATAACTCATTAAGCGTTTTATTTCTACTTTCTTCATTAATTTATTCAAATGCAAGTTGTGTAAACATTTCTGATGTGTTAGTGAATATTTTCTTCTCCTTCCATTGGTTAGGATAATCTTCTTGCTTTCTTTGTATTTTTTCAATATGAGCATGATCTCCTCCAATTTTTGTGCGTTGTCTAATTTGTATATTTTTAGAAATAACTGCATCATTTTTAGGAACACAAGATAATACATTAACGTTTTTTCTTCTATTAAGTGCATTAAGCATTATGGGGCAATCTTCTATATTTTGTTCCCCAACGCCACATTTTGTATAGAACTCCAAATCTATTCTATCTTTCAATGGATAGTCATGGCTTAGATGGTCCTCACTGTAACATATAAAACATCATGATTGATTGCATCCAGGAGGTTGGTACCCTCAATGGTTATTTATTCTGTGGTTGTTGTATCCACCCCTTCGATTGTTGTTATTATTTTGTCAATAGTTATTGCAGTAGTCTCGACCTTTCTGCTTGACTGTTTGTGTCTGGGTATGGTAACCAACTCTAGTCTTTAGGTTTTTGATGCATTATGCTGTGGCATGTTGTGTTGTATGGAAAATTCCACACCACTTTGGTTTGATATTGTCGTCATTGTACGAGCAATCTATAGTCTAATGAGATTCAAATATCTCGCATTTATCACATAAGTAAGTCATCTGTATCTTCTGAAAGTTACCTGGCTTTCTTTCCTCGAGGAATATACATGAAGCTTCTTAAATTTTGTCTAATTCTAGTTTGTATGTATTGTTGTGATATCTCATTCATTCATCATACAGGCAGTTGAATTTGGAATCTCCCTCTGTTGAACATATTTAACACCATAGATCGTTGTGACACATTGTTAGATGTTGCATAGATCTTTGTATATTTTTTATTGTTTCTTCTAGTCAGCGATCAAATAGTCCAGTTGTATAGTCTATATTTGATTTGACCTGTAATGATTTCTTAAAGACATCTTAATATGATGTATACTCACTCATTAATATTGGTGTCTTGATTCTTTGTTGAAGTCCATCAACGAAAAATTGTATTACGAATGTAGGATCCCATTTAGAAGGCATCTAGATCAGGATGTATTTAAATCTTCTATCATATTCTCTGACAGATTCTCCTATTCTTTGTTTGATTTGCTTTAGCTTGTGTCCCTCCATGTGTCGAGTATCATCATTCTTGAATAATTCTAAAAAATTATCTTTTATCTGTTGCTTTGATTTAGGACCTTCTTCTAGAAAGTTCATATACCATGTTAGTTCTATGTTTCACAGTCCTCATACAAACTGACTAATTTGTTGATTTTCATCATCAATTAGGTTAGCATACCACAAGGATTCACAAACAAGCCAATGCTTCTTAGGATCAACATCCCCATAAAAATTAGGGGTATTAACAAGAATTCGATAAGCCATTCTATTAGACTTTTTTGTACTTACCACAAAAGATGGACTAAAAGAAACACTTATTATTTAATGATTATTGACTTCTTATACAGACTCTTTGAAGTTTTGGGAGGTTCAATCAATAATGTTGTGGGCAGGGGGGATACCTCTAACTGTTCTGAATGAAATAAGTTAAATGAATGTCCTTCGAATTCTGGAGTGAAGGTAACCCAATCACCTCGCTTTGGGCATTAAATCATCAACTGATCGGTAATTCGTCCACTTTCATCTAATCGAATCCATATGTTAGAATCACCTGGAATTAGTCCCATGTGATGCTCGACTATTTGTCTTATGTTCGACCCAGTCATCATTATCATGGGAACTGCATCAACAGGGGACAATCTCTCTGGGATTGTAATACACAATTTTTGTGGGGTCAACACCATAGTGTGCGACTGATCTTCAGGAGTTAACACCTCATCAACTTTATCATATTGTTGAATTTCCCTGGAATCAGGTTGGACTTTTGGTTACTTGACCATCTCACCCATTTTATTTATACTTATTTTTATGTGTATTGGATTGGAAAACTCCCTTAGTTGTTCTTGTCTCTTGTGCCTCTTTTCTCGTTTTATCTTTTGTATATATGATTTTTGTTTATAACTAATTGGATATTTGTTTCATCAGAGCGGACTTGAATTTTTATAGGGCTTCATTGTTTTTCTTCTTTCATCGACTAGCCTCTATATTTCTTTATTTAGAACACATGGTTGATCAACCCCCATTTCTGACATGACGTTTATTGCTCAACAAAAGTGGGCCCAACAATGATTATTGTTAGACTTAGAAAAAGATTGGTAGAATTTGACCAGAATTATGCTGGGAATATGAATATTTCGGTCGTACAACAGAGGAAGCTGCGACGAAAGAAGAGCTGTCACATAAGCATCCATGATGGAAGAGAAGTTGCGACAAGAGAAACCGTGACAAAAGAAGAGTAAAGCAGTTGAAAAGGACAGTTCGAATGATCATGGGTAAGTAGTTAGTTAGAATAAAGCACACTTTTGGCAATAAAGCCTAATTGTATTTTTGGGTCGATAGTGCCTATTGTCAGTTGTAACTGAATGTACACAAATAGAAATGAAAACTTGTCTGCTAACTAAAAATATTCGATTGATTAAGACATGTAAAATTCTATAAAAGGGAGAACCCAAGACGTGTTGCCCAAGATTTAGGGTGGCTCATTCTTAAAGTTGTAGAGAAGAGAGTTGTTTAGCTAGAGAATCGATCCACGCTCTATGCAGGTCGACAATAGAGTGAAGGAAAGGAGAAATACATAGACCCAAAACTAGAGAGCATGAAAGGAGAGAAGTCTGTATAAATTGTAGAGAATATCTATATAAGAGTTTGTAAACTAAGTGCACAGAAAAAATGTGCTAACATATTTCTCATGCAAGATGAAGAGCGCCTTTGTGATTTTTCTTGGATGGGTTTCCAAGTTAAATGTTGTCTCTACGTGTCTTTGATAAATATGTTTATGTTGAATGCATGTATGTTGCAAGTACGTAGATTTGAATAGGTTGTATAGCATTTGTTTATGAATAATCCCATATATATGTGTGTGTCGCACCAATAATAGATTGAGTATGAGATAAGGTTTTTATGTTAAATGATGTGATCCTTGTCAACGGATGAGTATATTATTATATTGAATGAATAAAATAGGAACAAGAAGTATAATTCTCGATCTTCGTTGAGTGATTTGGTAAAGTGTCACAAGAGGAGAAATCCCCACATAACTGTAGAAACCTAGTTCTGGAAGTTCCAAATAGATATCTCGGGTGAGACTGCATTTGCATTGTAGGTGTTGCCAACTAAGCCCTACTCTTTAGGGATGATATCTCTACCTTTGTTGATGGATGAGGGGTCTGAACCTGGGTCGATGGGAAGAATTCCAACAATAATCATTTGATTAAAAAGTACTCCCACTATCATTCATTGACAAAATGTTCCCACTCTTTTTGATTTTGCTGCTAGTTCGATGAGGTAGGTGTTTGCAATGACGGTCGTGGCTCAACTATATGACCAGCTCCATTCTCGTTCAGAATTTTATATAACAATTGTGGTATGGTGCATAGGAATCCTTCATGGAGGTTGGTATAAATTTTCGCTTAACTTCTTCAAGATATGATCTCTCTTTTATAGCTTGTTTTTCACAAAAGGTGTCGCATACTTTCTCGAGCCAGTCATACAAATTTTTTCTTCCGTCATTATGGAGCTTGTGCATCAATAGAATTTCATTCTTTTTGTCCAACTTAGACATGAACAACGCCCAAGTATTTCTTTATTTCATGGGGAACAAATTTGATGATTTTTTCATGTGCTTCGGTGACGAATTTCTCCCTTTCTTGTGCAATTGTCAATTTATTTCATCTTTCATATTTCTGAATGTAGTTCATTACCTTCTTGTCTTACTACTCTTGAATTTATCTTTCGGTTACCATCTAGTCGTGTTCTTAGCACCATTCTGATTATATACTACCGATAACGAAACCAATGTTGTAGTCTAAAGGGTTCATAAGGTTACCAACAACACATAATTATAGTAGAACAATAATCATGTGATCATGGAACACATATAACAAGAGTAATGGGACAACAACAACTCAACTTTATATTATAGATGCAAGACAATATACAAAATAACAACGAGAAATGATTGAATACTTATGGATCTAGCTCTCCAGCCTATTTACACTTGTTACAGACATTTAATTAGTTGCAATTGATGAGTCAATCGACTAACCGATCGACTATACCGACTCAACCATAGACGATTGGAGGACCTAGTGAATGGGATCCTCCAACAGATTCTCTTTATATTTCTCTTCTGGCTTGGAATAGATGAGAATGTCATATAGGAATACGATGACAAATTTATCCTTGTATTACCTGAATATTCCATTCATTAAGCACATGAAGGTAGTTGGTGCATTTGTAAACCCAAATGGCACCCTTACACATTTGGTTGTATATATCCTTTTTTCAAGAACTCTTCTAATTACATATGAAACTTCTTTAAATCTGGTATACTCAACCAGTATTGAGTCTTTGAAACTAGGGCAACTCCAAGAACTAAATCAACAGAGAAAACAATATCTCTTCTTGGTGGAAAACCTAGTATTTCCCCAAATACATCTTCAAACTCCTCCAATACTAGAAAACATTCCATACTTGGTTCTTTACCCTTGTTGGGCTCTTCCACATGAGTTGCAAATAATTGGCACCCTTTCCTAAAACACTTTTTCAACCACACAGCTGAAATTTCTCTTAAAGAGATAGGCCTAGGGATGCCTTTCGATGTTATTTGCTACCCTTCCTCATCCATACGAGTGAAATTTTTTTTATGGCGATCTAATACTACATGATGGGAATGTAACTAGTTGTTGGATGGATTTTTTGACAATGGCCATCACGGAGAGAAATCCCACACAAGGCGCTTAACACAACCCCTGTTTGAGATAACTAACTCTCACGGGAACAAAGGCCTCGCTACCTTTATAGGTTTGCTCTCTAGAATAGAGAGTCTCACAATCCAATCTTAATAATTTCCTAAATGACAAACTATTCTTAAAATAAAACTAAATTTAACTAAGATGAAAATTTCAAAAACATGAAACAAACCGTTTAGTAGCTTGTTAAACTAAAAACAGATTTAATAGCTGTTAAAACACACATATTTAACAACTGTCAAAACACACAGATTTAGCAGCTGTTAAACTGTAGCTTTCTAGTATGAAAATCTAATTCTAATGTTTAAAACTAATTCTAATTAACCTATTTTTAAAACTATCTTATCTTGGCCAAGAGCAAAAATTGAATGAGCTAAATAGTTACATAAATCCAAGTTGAATATTAACCGTGTTTGAATTAGATTAATCATTAAGATCAAATCACAATTAAAACATGTTATAAAATTCAATGCGATTTCTAAGAAAAATAATAAAACAATTATTACTTTATTCAAACATCAAATTGTTTACCTCAGATCTATAAACTGACGATCGATAGATGAATCAATGTGTAAACATATAAAATAACAGTGAACACAATTACCATAAACATCATATAGATAGAGAAAAGTTCATTAACTGAATACAAAAAGTATTTATACTACCCCAGATACTGTAATCACAAAAAATATTCAACATAATTATGAGTGTCATACAACAACCGACAACAAATCCCCATCCCATCCAGTGTCTTGCACCTATTGATATTTACAAGAAAAAGAGAAGTAGAACTTTTAGAAAATAATTTCTTCAAGTCCTGTTGAGCCTCCCTCTCCTCCTTTTTGCAGTCAAACTACTGCTCCTTATATAGATAATTTGGATGATCTCTTCTATGTGGTGACACCAAATCTCCATGAATTTTTCTGTATCATTCATTGCACTTGGAGTATAATCTCTTCTTTCGCTTAACTGTTCATGCATCCATTAATATCTGCCTTTAATTCTGTTCGCGAAGTTCTCCAGGATCTTCAATTTTAGAATATCCACTTTTAAACCCTTTACCCATTTTGATTCGTTGGGATTTGTTATTAAGTTGTACACCTCACGCTCGACAATCCCAGTGCCTTAGCCTATGTAAATTTTCATTCATGGAATGTCTCTGATCTACGGTTGCGTGGAATTATTTGGTAACACCATGGAATCACATCATTAATTGAGCACCATGATAAATGATTATAATCTTCCCTCTTGATGAGAATAACTCTTCAATCAATGATGATTCCTTCAATAATCCATTTTAAAGAGTTGGTTTCCTCAAGATTTCATTGCATCCTCACAAATTTTGTCATCAAACCTGCTCATTAAAATATAATAATAAGAAACGTGTAGATTAACATAAAAGAAGAATGAACGATAGTGCAAACATGATAGAATTATTTTTAATGGTAAAAAGATCAAAGAATTTTCCCTTTCAACTATTTGATGCTCATCTCAACGATCTCAACATTGGTATTGACAGGTCCACAATGAAGAGCTAATGGAGTCTCGACAACTCAATAAACAGTTAAGCTATTTACAATGGCTTTGAGCTATAGAGTGTAATGATACATAAAATCTATTGAAAGTCGGTAATTAGGTAACTTAGCAATAAATTCTACTAGCATTTGCACCGAGAGGTGATAAAAAATGTCGAGAGGGAAAAAATATTGTGTCTTTTTGCAACCCAACCTTTGTGAAATTAATACTGAGTTTTGAATTTTTAGGTCAAGACATTGTTGACTAAATAAAATTTATCTTTGGTATTTTATCTTTGGATTTATTGACTTCTAAAATAAATTTTAACTTGTTTTACAACCCGTCTTTCTTGATTGTGATTTTTGGATTTTACAACTCGTCATTTTTTGGAGCTATCTAATTTTTGAATGTGTATAATTTCCCGATTTCCAAGAATCGAAAATCGGAAATTAAGAAATCGAGAAAGTAGAATGTGGAAATCCGACTGTATCTACTTTCGAGAAGTGAAACTTCCGATTTCTGAGTATCGCACAAGTTTGTTTGTCGAATATTTACTTCACGATTTTACTTAATAATTTTCTTTGCTTTCCCAACTTGTGGTTTACGATATTGCGGATCTCGAAAACCAGAAACAAACTTAATTTTTCAACTGAATGTTTGTTTCCCGATCTCGGGTTATCGATTTCGCAAATCGAAAGTGTAAATGTTTTCAAATTTTATATCTTATGGTGTTTGTTTGATCTTGTCTGTTGATCCATACGAAATTTACGGTTAAGATTATTTTGGCTGTTTTAGTTTGATTTGTAAAGAATCGAACTTAGGATATTTTACTCTGCCCAGGGGTTTTTTACTGTGCATTTCCTCTGTGTCCCAACGCGTAGACTCGTGATTTTGACCTGTAAGTTTTCACTCCTTGACCGTTTTTTCCTGGTAAATTTAAACTCTCGTCGTTTTTAGACATGGTTGCTAAAATTCAATAAGAGAAGGTATCTGCTACGACCAGGAATACCAGATCTAAAACGACTCTTCAAGAACAGAAAATCAAAGATCCCAATGCTGGTGTTTTCACTGACACTAGTGGGTATGTGTATGACTCCTCATATGTGGACTGGTCCAAAATTTATGCTATTTTTGACAATGATGATTTTTTCTCTGTTTCTCATGACCAACCTTTCTACATGCACATACACAATTCTCAGCTCCATTGCGTTATGACGAGACCTCCTTTTATGCCTTACACGGACCCTGTTAAGTGGGCATTGGACCACATCGACCTTAACCAACGAATGTTTAATGATACTGAGAATGTCTCTATTGCTTCGTTTCATCCAAATGTGTTTGCTAGGGATTATGCTTTGGCAAATCCCAAGCAACTTTTCTCGCTGAACTTTTTCGATGAAATCCTTTCCAAATTGAATAATGAACAAGTGGTGAAATATTGGTTGGAAGACCCAACACTAGTGATTCCCGTTTCATTTTCGAAATATCCAGTTTCTTGGTTCAGAGAGCCTTTCTCATTGCTAGCTGCCATGTTTTGCAGGTTATTTGGATTACCCAACCGTTCCTTATTCAAAGCGAAATGGGTCCCTATGGCAAACCATGTTTTGCTTACAGGTGATTCCTTCAACTGGGCGCAAATTTTGTTTTGCAATTTGTGGGCGGAAATTGAAAAATATCAAAGAACCCCAACCAACCAGAAACCATCTTTCTACATGTCAGGGTTCGTTATGGATGCATTCTGTGCATGTTCTTGTTTCCCGGAGCTAAATTGGAATTGGAGCGAGAAATGTCCACTTGTTAATATATATTGCGCTGATATGTGGGACAACAATTTCATACCTCATGTCTATGAGCTCTGTGACCTATTTCTCGGGTCAATGTACTACAAATTTTTTAAAGCTGATGTTCATGCATTCTCTCAAAAAGCTAGGGAACTCATTTCAATGTATGGCGACTGGTATGTAGGAGAATATTTCTCTTACATAAGGATTTGGGGCAGCAATATAGTGCACTTGCTTCCCAGAATAGTTCCAGACCGAATGGTGCTTCAAGAATTTGCCTATCAGACTGTGATTTATGGCGCTTTCTCCAAGTTGACCAAACATAAGAATAAGACTTGGTCCAAATTTACTACGAATATTGGCAATCTTACGGTACATAATCCTGTTCATGCGTCCTTGTTGGGAAAAGAGATTTCTTTTATGAGTTTGGGGGAGGCACCGAAAAGAATGCATGATCCAGTGGCATATTTGGCTAATCTATTTGCTCATGAGCATGTCAAATTTCAATACGTTCATCAAAATGAGCCTGATGATTCCATGTTTCGAGCAACTACCACTTTTCACGAAGCGATTGGTAAAATCACTGATCCAGAGATAAAGTCTCATCTGTACCTATTTCAAAAGAATCTTAAGAGAAGAAATCTACGAGAAAGAGAAGATAAACTCAGAATACAATAATATCTTGATAAGCAGAAGAGAGAAGAATAAGCAAGAGAACATGCAACAAGAAATGCTGTTGCTCAACCTAAGAACAAGAGCAAATGTTGAAGGCCCATCGAGCCCCTCTCTTACAACAATGGAATATATGTTGGAGAAAGGGGAAGAAATCAAAAGAAATTTTGAAAAAATCGGGTTTTAAATGCAAACTGAGGTAGAGTTAACTGATGTAAATTCTAAAAGAAAAAAGATTGTAGCAGTTTCTGAACAGGCTCAACTGCCAGAAGCACAGACAAAAAAAAATCCCATTTCTTCGATCTCAATTCGCAAGAAAGAGGAGAGACTTGTTCAAAAAGGTTCGATACCAAATACACTTGTGCAAGAACCTTCTATACAAAAGGTAATTTCTTTATCATCAGCTCAGATTGAGAATCATGATACGGCCGTGGTGGAAGACGTTGAGGCTATTATAACTACCGTTGTGTCATCTATCCCCAATATCCAAAGGTTTTCCAGTATGTTAGGTACATAAACTTTCCAACATTGTTTTCTCGAGGTAAATTTGTCATCAATAATGCAATCTACTATTATCATGTTCACCAGTTCAGTTGACTCACATATTGTTAGTTCTCCTTCTTCCTGTTCACCACCTTAGCCTATCATTACATCCCCAGTTCCCTATATTTTTCAGGATGACATTCCTTCTGTCTGTATGAATCTTCCTCAAAAGGAGGATTTGCCTATATCTGATTCTTTTACATCACTCACCTTTACCTCTGTTTCTTCTTGTATGAATATTCTCCCTCTTAGCATAGACATTCCTTTAAACCAAACCCAAACTGATCCTTTGGACACCATCCACCAGCAAAGCATTTCATCTTCTGAAGTTATCCTAGATTTTGGAGAAGATGCACTGGTATCCTTTGGAAAATATTATTGGAGTAAAAAGGATAAAGTTGTGGTTAAAAGGGGGGCCAAGAGAGCCAGAGAAAGCTCAAACAAAAATGTGCCTGCCGTTGGTCAGGTCATATGGAAGGTTGACACAAGTGATATGCAACAAGGGGCAGTGGAGACAACAGTTGCCATGGGAGTTTTTGCTGGAGATAATTTTCAATTAGTTTCACAATTAAGTTTGGCTCTTGGTGAAAAACATAAGGAATTGGAAAAGGCCAAACGAGATTTAGCAGAAACACAACAGAGGCATGAACAATACATTGGCCAGTTGAAACGAGAACATGAAGACAAAATAGAGGAATGGAAAAAGAAAGCTGAAGAAGCCAAGAACCAGCTTTAGAATGCAGAGGTTGTGAATCAACAACAAGCAGAGAAAATTGCTCTTGTAAATCAAGAACTGAAAGATGTCCATTTAGCCTCAAAAGGCTGCTCTTTTGTCGATGTGAGACTTGATGATTTTAAACAGGTACTCTGTAAAATACACGAAGAATTTCGACAGGCTGTGATATATTTGTATAGTTGTTTTAATGAGATGCAAGGAATGTACGACATGTTAGAGAGTTATTTTCCATTTATTAAAATAATGGAAAAAATTATCATAATTTAGTTCAGAATTCGAAATGTTGGAAAAGGGAATTTGGGAAATCGGAAATTGGAAATTATGTAGAATGTTATGAAAAAAATCAAATTGTTAATAATATATACATGTAATGGATATTTGTATTAATCTTGTTGTAAACCAATTCCTGGTTTCCGAGTATCAGAAATAAAAGTTTCACTTTAGATAAGTTTGTAGGTTTATTTTGCGATTTCTGAATTTCGATACGTTGGATGTCGAAAAGTGGAATTGTCTGGTTTCACAATTCTCAATTTCTGATAATCCTGATATTGTAAAAGGGAAATACCACTGTTTTTTGGACTGAATGTTTGTTTCCCGACTGCCAAATCCTGAAAACGAAAAGTAAATTTTGTCAATTTTTTTTTATGCATACAATATAGACGGTCTAGAGTCTTTTGGCTATTTGAGTTGGGTTTTTTAAGATTCGAATTTAGGAAGTCTGGCCAGTCATTAGATTTCGAGTTTTGCATAATAATGTGTATTTTTTTTTAATTAAGATCTTCTTGCAGAAATCCTATGTCCTATGTTTTCCAACAATGAACACCATATGTATTCCGCAAGATCCGATTTGCGATATGAATCCAAGTTCCTATTTTCAATTTTTGACCTTTGGCTATCGGAAACCCAAAAACTTTGATATTGAGGCTTTATTTTGACTGTTCCTATGATTTTCATAAAACTTATTACTCTCCTCTAAATTTGGCGGATATTTGGCCTGTACACTTGGTTTCATTTGGAATTAGATATGGTCATAACACAGAAAAATGTCATGGCCATGTGGAAAAAATTACATGTGGGATTTTTTTTAAGTTTCGGGATCACTAGGAATACTAATTTCAACTAAAAGAATGCGAAAAAATAATATGAAGTTTAAAGATCTAATATATATAAATATATTATTTCTCTTAATAACCCTAAAGTTTAAAGATTTAATACACGTGCATAGTTTGATTTGGGTATATGAAATTTATTTAAAGATCCAATAACAAATATTTATGTTAAAAATATGAAGTTTAAAGATAATCAGACATCAAGATCATTGAATGGATTTATTGTTCATTTATTTTAAAACATTGTTTAATAAGAATTTTCTGAAAGCGGAAATTGGGAAATTAAAATGGGAATAAAAAATATTTGAACGAAAATCGTATCGAAATTGTGCATTTTGGAATCGAGAATCCGACATTTTGGAATCGGGACATTTCAGAATTAAGAAATATACATACATACATACATACATACATACATACATACATACATACATACATACATACATACATACATACATATATATATATATATATATATATATATATGAAGAAGAACATTTATATATCTGACGACAATGTTGGAAAAAAAGGCTTAAGATGAATGAAAATGGAATTTTGCTCATTGATGTTAGACAAAATTGTTTTATACACAATGGCAATGTTGGACAAGCTAAAAAAGAACAAAATGCATCAATAATCATTATTTTCATTATATAAATAAGGTAGTAAACACCAAATCGTAATGGTACAAAGTGATGTGTTGGACATTAATCTGCGGTACAATCCTCATCCATTTCCATACGTTTTGCTAGCTAAATTTCCATACTTTTTGCTAGCTAAGGCACAACCATTTCCATATGTTTTTACACTTTCTTTCCTCCATAGCCCCTTCGTCGGTAGTAGGACTCCCAACTTATCTTCCCATCTCCTCCCATTCCGGCCTTTGGTATCACCATGTTGGCAATTTTTTCTTCGGCAGCCATGAGAGGGGAAGTAATGACGCTCAAGAATCCAGTTTTTGTGCATATAAAAAACCATAAATGAGGTCCACATGATATTTACCTCAGTAGGAGGCTCTATTTATTGACTAAATCTTACAAATGTTATTATGAGATCAAGATTTTCATGATGCAGTATATATGTATAACTTGGGATTAATGTGATCTATATATAATTCCCTTATCTCTTGGAGTATGCGAAAGGTCACTCAAATGATAATATTGTTGTACAGGATCAAGGTCAATTAACTTGCAGACAATTGAATCTAGAGTGCAGTAAAGGAAAATAGGAGGATGGGAAATACTCACCCAATGCAAGACGGTTGATCCTAGCTTGTCCTCTTCCACTCTGCTTCTCCTCTAAAGTCTTCAGGGATGCTTTCTCCTTCACCTGTTGAGATTCAGTATTCCAAATACAAGATGATTCATATATACAAACAGGTTAGATAAATCATATACAGGATGCTGAAAAATAAACATTTATCAAACTACAATACATGAAATACATTCAAGGCACATATGGAAGAAGGATTCTCTTTATTAACAATAATGAGGAAGTTCAGATTACAACCCAACGCCTGAGACAAGGACTCCTCTGCAACCAAAGGATTTTGAGTTCCACTGCTCCAAAGACTTCTGTATAAACTCCACCAGCATAACTTTGCTCTCTAAGTGTATGCACCAAATACTCTCCCCAAGGCCTGTATTTATACATGGTGAAATAAGGCAGTTTCGAAGGTTGAGGAGGTTGAGACAGTTAAGGAGATTAAGGTAAATGGCTTAACTAATCTCAAGTAATCGCATGTTTTTATTTTTAATGTCAAAGGGACATATCCACGGGTATCAAGACTAGCAACTCGTGTATGATCCGTGAGTTGCTATAAGAGCAACCCGCGTATACATCTAGCCGCGACTTGCAACAACCAACACTCGCGTATGATCCACGAGTTGCATATATATAGGGTCGCGGATATGACTTGACATAGTTAAAAATTCAAAGTAACCAGCTGGATGGGTGAGGAATTTATTTTGTAATAAGCCCATATATAGTGTTTTGGGAAACCCTCAATCCATAGATGTCCTTTTGTGTGCCAACATGAGGGATGTCGGCACTCGAATGGAGAGGTGCCATTCAGGTGGATAACAGATGCCCCCTAATGTGTGAGGTCAGAGGGAAACGATGGCCGAAATACATTATAATATTTATGTTTGGAGAACTCAGAAATCCAATGGAGCAGAGAGAGTACTTGAAAGAAATACATAGTAATGTCATATACAAAGTTACATCTGAGGATGCTATGTTCAATTTACTGGAACACTAGCTCCTTTACAATATTTGAGTACATCATATGATATGGGTATAAAACCACATATATTACAAAGGTGGATCGAAGCCACAATATACAATGATGAGTCTTCAAAGATCTGGAAGCTGTGTAGAGGAATAGAACATAATCTTGCGCAACTTAGTCCATAGGTGAGGAACTAAGGTCTTCATAAAAGATCCCAAAGAACCAGTAAAATCCAAGCCATGTGAATAAGGGTAAGTTGAAGTCGAACATGGAAAGGATTCAACAGTTTGTCAATCAATAGATGATAATCAACAACTGAAGCAAAGGAATTCACCAATGATGAAAGTGAATCCTGAGTTACCATCGTCAAAACTCTAGGTCTTCGTCATCAGGAAGTGCTGAAACGGAACCATGCTTTGATAAGGAAGGCAATAGATCCTCCAATGGATCACAAGAGTGACTAGGAACTGGGCAAAAGAAGGGAGACACAAATAGATAATAGATATAACAATGATGGGATCAGGCTATAGATCAGACATTGAGTAGAGTCCTTGAACAGTGAGCACAACATAGAGATGACCCAAGGTAGCATATAAGATAGAACAACTAGACTTATCTGTCATGTAGGAGACATGATCAGATTCCCCAGGTATAATGGACAAGAGGAGGAGTAAGAACTCAAAGTGATAGCTAAACAAAAGTGGACACTGAAACATGGATATCAGAAAACAAAGAGTGCTATGTTCAAGGATGACATGCTACCATTACTAAAAACAAGAGAAAACTTCTTCCTTACCTTCCCTGTTAAATTTTAACGAGTCCAGGAAAGTTAACTCGGTTCCCTCTTCATTTTTTAGCAAGCTTGAAGAGATGGGAAAATAATGCTTGATAGTGTCACTGATTCGTGGATTTAATGAGCCTGAACTAGTACATGCTCAGTCGATGTTTTCACATTTAGAGAGTCTGAAAACGCCAAAGAAGACTCCAAGGGGGTCCTTTTTCGTCCAATTTAGTCTCCTGAGGCCGAAAAAGTATAAAACAAACCACAAAAGAACTCTCTTAACTTCCGAAGAAGAAAAGGTGAACCTTTTTCGTACTTAGTCAGGGAGGTCTGAAAAAGGTTAAATTACCACCTACCCAACTCTCCTTCCAGAACAACATAAAATAGCTTGAGTTTTACGAGTGTGAAGGAAAGCAAGATCACTCGGAAAGATCCATTTGGTTACGAGAAATGGGGCTTACAACAATAAACTCGTTGCTTTGTTCTTAAGTGTTTAACAAGCATGACAAAGACACAAAGTACACTCAGAATATTTTTCATGTTTGGGTCCAGAGCACGAAAAAGAGAAAACTAAGCTCAAACCGGGTGTTCCTTTTCCGTAAATTTAGTCCCTCATGTCCGAAAAAGTGATAAACCTATACCTGAGAATACTCTTCTCAATTCAAAATAAAAGAGAGTGATCCTTTCTCGTATTATTCCGCATGGTTCGAGAAAGAGATAACCTACCACCAATGCGGATGCCCGTTCACATATTCTTGACGAGCTTGAATGGACGAGATAACTCGGCAGTCAAGTCTAGTTTAAAGGAGTCAGACCTGGGCCTAAAGAAACTCCATAAGGGCGGGGAGTCCTATAAAGGGATAGCTTGTAAAAAGAGATTCAAAAGAAGCTCTATTTGGTGTGAAAAATAGCTAAGAGGATACCCCTGAACCTAGAACAGTGGCGACATGAGTACCAAAGAATGACAAAGGCATATAAGAAGGATACTCATGAAAGAAGGGTCCTAGCCACGGAAGAACAATGGTAAAGACAAGGGACTAATGGCTTAGAATACCATAGTCCGTGGCAAAATGTTGAATGCTAAGATTAATGTGGAGTGAAAAGATGCCAACATGTATTGGAAATAACAAAACCACCCTATTGGAGCAACAACACTTTGTAAAAAGTGATAAACCTGTTCCAAGGCACAAAAAGTATAGTATTAGTTGATTGACATTTCAAACTATAGAAAAAGACCCACTTTATGAAATATAATTTCTATAAATAGGTTGAAAATTAAAACAAATCTCACCATTTGAACTTTTGAGCCATAAAAAGCAAGTTTACCCTCTACCTTTGATCGATCATTGTGGACAATTGGACCGACGAAATCGAAATCCGCCAGCTGCAGGTAAGCCTACACCCTAAACTATTCAATTTGATCCAAACAAATGTTAAGTTTAAGTCTGAATTCAATATTTAACAGCATCCTAAACTGTAGCAGTGTGCATCCGCGGGTTGCTGATATGGAAACTTGTGGATACGCGTTATACTCATGGGTTGCCTAGCTAGACACCCGCGGATGGTACGCGACCTGTCTAAATAGACAGTCGCGGATACTGCGTGGAGGACAAAAGCTTAAAAATATTCAAATTTTTTTTGAATTTTGATATGGAAATACTGAATCCAATTGCTTATATTTGCTAGGTAAAATATGGTTCTGGAATGGAGGGAAAGGGAGCACGAAATAATGGATCAAGCGGCGCTCCAAAGTGCGCCCACCATACAGGTATTGAGGACCAGTGGGCTACTGAAATTCTTTTGTACATCACCCATGCGGGCCAATGTCCGCATACTTGAGTTCATGGTCAATTATTGGGATCATGATATGGGGATGTTCAATCTACAGGGTGAAACCTTAGAGCTTACCGTGGAAGATATATATTTAATTACCGGGTTCTCACGACGGGGAGCATCGGTGAACTTGGAGGGAACTGGCAGGGGCGGTGACCCCTTAAGTGTACAAAAACTATGTAGACATATTCTGTACACTAGGTACTCAAAGAAGAGGAACCAGCATTCCAATTGCAGATATCCAAGATTTTACTCTCTAGGTATTAGCTAGTACCATTGTGAGACTTTTAGGATCAACATCTTTACATTTGGACACCAGGAATCAAATGAGGGTGGCCGTTGACTGTTTTAGAGGTGCTCTCTATGATTGGTGCTCAAGAGTTGCCTCCATTATGAGGAAACACCTATCCGACTGCAAGAGAGGAAGACGCAAGAATTTTGGCTATGCAAGCATATTAGTGGCGTTCTTCTTCTTCGAGAGTACCAGCACTGAGCCCCGCTATACCTTTACCGATCAGATCTCCACGTCAGCCAAGGCTGAGTAGGTGGGGAGACATCTTCCTCCGTCAAGGAGGAGGGGACTCAGTACACAGTGTCTATGATGATGACTTCTACACATGGTGGGAACGACAACTACCATCATTGGAGCAGTTTCCATATGCTGGAATGGACTTCCGAGGTGACCCTGACCTTGTCCTCCCTCCAGGAGGAGCATGGGGCGAGCTAGGTAAGTAATTTTTAATTTTTTATCATTTTCAAATTTTGATAAATTTTTCAATGATAGATATATACATATGTACAAGTCTTAACCCTATTCATGTGTCAAAATGTAGATATTGGACCGGTCCGCCCTGAAGGGCACCCTCGCATGTTTGTTCATCCTGTCGTGGGTGAGGATACAAGAGTGATCAGGGTACTAGAGGGGAAGTTGGCCAGGCTGACCCAACGAGTACCTATGATGTGGATTGAGCATATCCCTACAGCCATGCAGGAGTTTGTTGTGGGGGCTCCACCGGTTTGGCTACGTCTTTTCAGACGAGTAGTTAGAGCAGTGCTCGTATACATAGATGCGGTGGAGGATGCCGAAGCCAAGGAGGCTAAGGAAGCCAGAGTGCAGAGGGACCATGGGGACCAAGGAGGTCCTAGTGGCCATGGAGGACCTGTTTAGTTCTAGGGCATTTTGATGGACTATGATCCACATTTTTGTACATTTTGTATATGACGGGATCTAAGGATCATACTTGACCTATCTATAGACAGATATTTTACACACACACACACACACACACACACACACACACACACACACACACACACACATATATATATATATATATATTGATGTTTGTTGTTAGTTTATTTACAAATGTTTTTCATATGTCTGTTGAATATTTTTATAAAATGTGTGTGAGATGCCAATCCAAAATGTAATTAGCATATGCATCAGTCAATGAAATTTGGTTTCGTGGAATATGATTGAAAGTAATAACCTCAAAATGTCTTTCCAATAAACGAATTTGCATGAACTGACGTAATAAGATAGGATTTTGTACCTGATNAAACAAATTTGCATGAACTGACATAATAAGATAGGATTTCGTACTTGATAAGCTCGATTGAGCTGGGAAACCACCAACTGAGAGTCCAAACGGACCTCAAGCTGGGTAATTCCATGTGACAAAGCATCCCATAGGAGCTCAATGACAGCCCTATACTTAGCAACATTATTAGAAGCAGGACCTAGACAAGCGCCTCCCGCGGCAACAAGCTATCCCGAGGGAGAATAGATAACCCATGCTGCCGAAGCTAGGTTACAAGTATGACGGCAGGTGCCATCAACGAACCCTATATACCATTCGGAAGACATCTGCAACAACAAACATATATATATATAAAACAAAACTGACAACCTAATGTACATAAAAATACATACAATAAAAATACAAGAAAAAGTGCTAAGCCTAAGCGTAGTGCTTCTTCAGGTAGAGCCCATTTCTAGGCTCAGGCAGCTTATTCCCATCAAAATCAACTAACTCATATGCACCCTTACTTAATACTTTCGACACGACATAGGGTCCTAACCATATAGCCTTGAATTTTCCTGCCCCCAGAGGTTCTTTATCTTGGTCCCAAAGCAAGACAAGTTGCCCTTCAGAAAAAACCCTAGGTTTGACCGATTTATCATACTGAGATTTAACCCTATTTTTATGAGCCTGATTAGCAGTCAGCGCATCTCTACACTGTTCATCAAGGTGTTCTAAATGTACCAAAAATTCCTCAAGCTCAGTTGTATCAGGTAACACATGAATAGCTATATGAAGAGACGGGATTTCACATTCGATCGGAGTAACTGCTTCCACACTGTGAACGAGTTGGAAAGGGGAGAAACCCGTAGCAGTCTTTACGTTGGTTCGATAGGCCCAAAGAGCAGGATATAACATGATGTGCCAATTAGAGTGGGCTGCATCAATTGTCCGTTTAAGGATAGTTTTTAAAGTCTTGTTGACAGCCTCAACCTGACCGTTTGCTTGCGGATAGTATGGAGAAGAATGTTCTTGTCTAAATCTGAGCATGGTAGTCAGTTCCATCATCATGTTATTTTGAAAATGACTGCCATGGTCAGTGATAATCACTTTGGGTATACCGAATCATGTAATAATCTGATTGAATACAAAGAAAGCTGCTGTTTCCCCGTCGGCTTTGAAAGTATGCATTGCCTCTGCCCATTTCGTAAAATAGTCAACAGCGACAATGATGTATTTATGAAGGGACCTACCGAGAAAACGGGAAATAACGGAGCAGGATGTGACCGCATTTTCCTGGTGTAAAGCTAACACGGATGACAGCGCTTCACTGCTTCCACACAATCTTTAAAGATCGTGGGCCAGAAATAACCGGCACACAATATCTTCTGGGCCGTTTCTAACCCAGATAAATGACCCCCACATGCTCCACTATGGGAATCATTTAGGACAATCTCCGCTTCCTCATGAGTAAGGCAACGACGCAACACGGAATCTACCCCTCGTCGATATAATGTATCTCCTATAATGAGGTAGTTCTTGGCATGAAGGTGTAACTTGCATCGTTCCTCCCTAGAGGAAGCTGCAGGATACTTCAAAGTCTGGAGATATATAAGAATATCTCCGTACCAAGGATCAGAGGTGGATATCAGGAAGATGTACTCATCTGGGAATGAGTCATCTTCAACCACTACATCTTCTTCAGTAGGAAATTTTGCTATCAGCTCAGCAAAAACTAAGGACTTCTTAGACTTAGAGGACTGGAAATCCAAGTCAAACTCTTGGAGAATGACTATCCACTTGTTAAATTTCCCCCCAACAATCCGTCGAGATAAAACATATTGGAACGGATTTACATCCGCCACTACTGTGGTGGTCCTCAGTAAAATGTAGTGACGTAACCTCTGTACAACATAAACAACTGCTAAGGCTAATTTCTCAACGCGGGAGTATCTAAGCTCAGGTCCGGCCAAGGAACGACTAAGATAGTAGACGACATGCTCAACAAGCTTATCGTCTTCCTGGACTAGTACTACCCCAATGGCCGACCGACGCGGCCAGATATAATATAAAATCCCTAGAATAATCTAGTGGATGTAATAAAGGTGCTGACATCAAAGCTTTTTTCAATGCCTCAAATGCAAGTTGTGCGATTTCATCCCATACAAATGGGGTGTCCTGTTTGAGTAGGCGCATGAAACCCTTAGTGATATTGGCATAATTAACAATAAAACATCGATGTAATGTCCCCGGTTTTGACCCCGTTTGCATGATGTATATATTGTAATTAATCGTGGTGAGGAGCTCAAGGCAAAAGCCCCACCATCGATTTGGTTGTGTATGTTTCGGCAATAGGGGCAGTTGCCGGTGGTATCTCGTGCTATTTGGCACATTATAATTCGACATCATGTAAATACGCACATCAATTAAAACTAAAACCACAACCAGCTACGACAGTGCAACGTTGAATGAAAAGGGCATGGTTCCAAAGGATAAGGGAGTGGGGGATGTCAAACCTTAGTCTATGGGTGAAAAACCCATGTTTTACCATCTTGTTGATTTACCACCTTTTTGTCTCATCCAACCTTGTCAACCTCTTTAATGTTTCAGCTGTTGGTTGAGGAGTTATGGCTGAGTGGTTGAGGGCATTTATTGCTGGAGAAAACGTGGGTAAAGAGGCAAGCAATTCCTCCATCTTCCCCATGACTCCATTCTTCCCATGGTCGGTGGTTTTTTCACGTCCGGTTGCTCACCCTCACGCACAGGTTGCTCATCCTCATGTAGAGGTTTGTTCGTCCTCTAGATGGCCTGTTGATTCGCGCGCAGAGGTGAGGCTATTTCTCCTCACGCGCGGGCTGGAATCCTCACGCAGGGATCGGGTATGTTTTCCCTGGTGTTTTTGCTGTTGGGTGCAAGCTTTCCTCACGCACAGACTGTTGAGGTCGATTTCCCATGTGAGAGCCGTGCTCACTGTCTTTGTTTTGGGACTGTTGTCTTCCCCACGTTTTTTTTTTGTTGGCCGTGGTGTCCAATTTCGTTTTGGACCACTGTGTATTCGTGGTGAGCCATTTTCTGCTGTGATCTGTGAATTGTTGCCATTTTCGTTGGTTGATTGGGTTTCCATGGTTATGCTGGGAACGCTGTTTATTAACCTTCGTGGGCTGTGATTGGTTTCCATCACTCATTGTGAGTCTGGGTTGCTGAATTGCCCTAGTTTTGGTTGCTGTGGATGCAATCATCTTTTGGGTGTTGTGGCTGAGTTGTTTTGGCCACGTTAGGGCCAAGAACAACTCAGCAGTGTGGTTGGATTTGAGCTGTGTCTCACCCTTGGCTTGGGATATTTTCCTGGTTGTTTTGCCTTCTTCACAGGGTTGTGAAGGGTTGTTTGGCTACTGGTATGCAGTGGTTGTCCCTTGGATGGCACTGGCTTGGCCGCTTGTTGAAGGCCTGTTAAACCCAGCGGTATTTGGTTTGGCTGTTTTGTGTCCCATTGGCTATGTGTAAGCCTACATTGTCCCCTTATCCTTGGAGGAATCATGCCCAGCTCGGGGGTGGCAGCGTTGCTGAGAGATTGATGAGCAAGCTAGCCTACGGTTGGGTGGAACGTTGCAGCGACGTAGCTGGTTGCGGGCGAGTTCTTCATTGAAAGATAAGTGCTGCCATTACTTCTCCTCTGCAATTTTATATACTGTATTGTGTGAAATAATGAACATCATGAATGCTGGAAATGTGTTTGTGTTGCTTCCGCTGTATGATTGAAGAGTTTTGCATCTGTGTATGCTTGTAAGTTTTAATTTCAGCATTTGATTTCTGTTAATGTTCATGGGGCGGTTTGCCCGGTCGTGTTTGAAGCATTGGTCGCGTCCTCTTTGCCGGTCGGAGGCATGGGGACGTGACAGTCGAAGAAAGTTAGACTTTCCTTGCAGGCTTTGAAGTTGCCCGAGAGAATGAGGAGGAGGTAGATTTACAATGGCCTCAAATTTTAATGGATCCACCTGGATGCCTCTACTAGAGACAATGAATCCGAGTAATCTTCCTGACTCGACGCAGAAAAAACACTTGTGGGGATTCAAGCGAATTTTATAATATCTGCATCTCTCAAATATCAACCGTAAATGATCTAGATGTTGGATCTTCTTACGAGAATGTGTGAGCAGATCATCAAGGTATGGTTCGACAATGGCTTTAATGTCATGAAAAGCAAAGTTCATAGCCCGTTGAAAGGTAGCCCCAACATTTTTCAATCCAAAGGGAATTTTCTTATACACAAATGTACCCCAAGGGCAAATGAAAGCAGTTTTATGTTGGTCTTCCGGTTTGATTTGGATTTGATTGTAGCCGGAGAAACCATCCATAAATGAAAACACCTCACTTCCCGCACATGCATCTATGATCTGGTCTATAAATGGTGTGGGATAGTTGTCCTTAGGACAGGCTTTATTGAGATCTCTAAAGTCTGTACAAATGCGGATAGTCCCTTGCTTTTTATCAATAGGAACAGGGTTGGACACCCATTCAGTCAAAGCTATGGGATATATAAAACCAACTTTCAATAGCTTTTCAACTTCTGCCTTCATAGCCGCCGCTTTACATGGGTTCACGAGTCTTAATTTTTGTCGAACTGGCTTGGCATCAGGATATGTTCGGATTTCATGTTCAACAATCGATGGATCTATGCCTGGAATCTCCTCATACGACCAGGCAAAGACATTGCGGAATTCCTTAAAAAGGGCAGTATAGATGGCAATCTCTTCAGGAGAGAAATTTGCACCTATATATATGTTTTCCACAACATCAGGGTTTACAGAGATGTTAATAGGTATAGTGGCGGAAATGTTTGCCATATTCCCCTCGGCAAACATTCCTTCCCTAGGCAAGGTATTGATAGGTATATCAACATCTTCTGACAGTCTCACTCGAAACTCTTCGTTTTCTATTCTGCTTAGTTCTAGAAGAAAATAGGATCGATGATGAAGATCCTCACAAATCTTATCACGTCCACTCATGGCTTCTAGAATAGCTTCATCAGAAGGTAAAACCGTGTCTAAACAATCTATAGAATGCGAAGAGTTTTTTGCCCATGCGGGCAAATAGAATCCTTCCAGATCGTCTGAGACTGTTAGAGGATCTAGAATGGGATCAACAGTGGCTTGAGTGATGGTTTGATAAGCTACCTCCACTGCCAATAAGGGAACTTCCGGTTCATGGGGAGTTGGGAGAACCCAAGGATCAGTCCTATCGACAACCGTAGCGATGGACTTCCCCACACTAGTGGAATCAATGTAATTAACCGGGGCTGGAAGATCAAATGTGCCCATCAGTGATGTGTACATTCCATCCCCCAAGCTCTGTGCAGTAGGTTTGAACTGATCAACCAATGGCATAGCGGACTCATTAGACTCTAAACGACCTTTTCGGGTAAAATCAAGTTGATCAATAATAACCAACTTGCCCTCATGTGGAAAAACCACTACACAAAGAAAAGCCGACGCAATAGCGGACATCGCATAAGTCCAACTTCTTCCCAGAAGCAGATTGTATTCCAAAGGAGCATCAATCACTTCTACTTCAACAGAAACTGCTTTGCCTGCCAAATTAATCTCAAAAGCCAGTAGGATACCATGCGGACAGAAGGATCTTCCATCAAAAGCAGTAAGCAAAGTGTTTGATGGGACCAGCTTTGGGGATCCAAGAGCTTTCCAACAGGTCAAGGACATAACACGTGTAGAGGCCCCCTCATCAACAACTACCCTTCCAATGGTCTTACCACCATGGACGACATCTATTGATAGGGATACATGATAAGGGAGGCAAATTTTAACATTATACAAATGAAATTTCGCCATGAGACTCGAAGAGTCCATGTTGCCTAAAGCTGCTAAGAGGGCATCCCGCTGAGCGGGACAAATCTATAACACCTCTAAAGCTGACATTGCACACGAGGTTTGAGCTAAGTCTTCAACCACGGAGTAGTTCGAAGCAGCCCTAGCATTAGGGTTATGCAAGGTCTTCTTGAAGGCACCTTTCGGTATCTTCGACATAGTTTCAGCAGGTTTCTCTATTGTGAGAGGGTTTGAAGTTTCACCTACAGCTTTACCCTTCTTAGAAGTCTCAGTCTCATAATTTTTGTTCCTTGTCTGCAAAAAAGTCTAAGATCGAACTATGTTGATATAGTTTGGGTTAGGGGCAGTTTGAGTGCCCCCTGCTACGTTAGAAGCTGAAGCAGAGTTCTATCCTTGGGGAAAATGATCCTTCAGGACAGCCGGTTGTTGAGCTTTAAGCAGCTTCTGGGCTTGATCCATAAGGGGACAAAGGTGAGTAAGGTGGTCCTCTTGGCACAACTTACAAGGGAACTTGACCTTCTTCTTTTCTTTTTTGCCCCCATCAGCATTGTTCGCGGGATTTTTCTTGTTTTGATTTCCCTCTCCCTTCTTACCTTTCTTTTTCTTCCCGCCAGGCTGCTGATTGCCCTTCTGAGAGGTTTGTGCAAAAACATTTGCACTCTGGGGGGAGGGGGAAGACTTTGCTGCCTCCACCGTAGACTGTTTGACAGACAACTGGTGAAGTTGTTTAATCAAAGACTCTATGGTGGGAGAGTTAACGGATCCAACCACACTATCGGCATGGGGTCTAGGCTTAGGCTTCTCTGCCTCGTGCGAAGGCCTCGGTGCCTCAGGGATGATCTCATATAAGATCCCAGATTGTGAATAAATCAAATCCAGTTGCTGGGCCCTGAGTATGGCTTCTTCTTCATTCGTCACTCCTGAGGTGGATACATCCTTAGATATGTATGGCAACAATGATTTAAGGAACCACTCTAAAAGGAACTCAGGAGGGATAGTGGCTTTTATAAGGCTCTTTCGCCTCCTCCACTCTTGGATGTGATCTGAGATGTGGGTAGCCTTATTTTTCCTAAAAGTAGATTACAAATCCGTTCCGAAATCATATCGGACCGGAAGCTGAAACTGGCTGAGAAATGCACTAGCCAAATCCTAGAAACTATTGAAAGCAGCAGAAGGCAGTTCAATATACCATTTTGCCGCTGTACCTGTCAAGGTTCTTTGGAACAGCCTCAACCTCACTGAATCTTCATTCAGCAAATTTTAAGAACACCATAAATGGAATGTGGTGGCATGATCCCTAGGATCTTCACCAGTTTTTCCTTCAAACTTAGGGATGTCTGATGGCAATTTGGTGGGAACAGGTGGCCACAAGGGGTCATGCCTAACCGGGTCATTCATCAATTTTGACAAATTTGACAAGTTTAAAGTTACCAGGAATGGAAGTTTGGGTCAAACTGGGGTACTAGATGTGCCAGCTTGGGGATTAGAGGGACCTGCACCCGAATGCCCATAGGTAAAAGTGGGGTTGCCCCCTGACACCGGTTGCGAAGTGGGAAGATTGATTTGAAATGGATTCCATCCGTAAGCCACAGGATTGTGTGTGGGAGGTGCAGTGTAAGAAGTTCGGGCCGTCCCCATAGAAGTAGGGGTCTGAAAGATAGGAGCAAGTATCCCTCCGCTAAACAATGAAAAGGGAGAGCTCATATAAGGGACTGAAATTGGGGTTTGGAAACTTTTCCCGTAAGAGGTGTTTCTCCCAAACTGCACTCCTACATATGAAGGAGGTGGACCTACGTATGGATTGGATGGGGGAATGTGCCCCCCATTCCAAGGAAATCCTTGGAAAAATGCCGAGGATCCTACCAGACCACTCTGGGTAGTATATGGAAAGGAAGAAGGAATAGTAGGTATACTGGGGATCCTAGTAACCATGTCACCAGAAGTACCTACTAGGTTTGAGTGAAACGGTGGTTGAACCACCCGGCTCGCTAGAGTCAAAGGTGTAGAAGGTAAACTAGATCTAGGGGCACTTACTGAGGGAGGTAGTACCCCTTCAACTGGAAGGGTTGAGGTGAACACAAAAGGAATTTCTTCCGTAGAAGACATGATCCTACCCACAGGGACACCTAATACAGGTGAATCAAAAGGTCTAACCTGAACGATCACATGATCGTTTAAATCAGTCAAGGGGGTGTTAAAGTTCCTTGCAAACTCGTCAGTCTGTAATTCTTCTATCTCGACTGTATCAAGATCAAAATGGTTAGCTATCAGTTCTGGTTCACCAAGAACTTCACTTATTCCTACTAGTTCAAATGAACCGTCAGTGTCTAATCTCCGCCTTTGGGGTAGAGGTGGAGGCTCCAATGTGGTGAGAGGAGGAAGGTTTCTCAACCTTCTTGACCTTCTAAAAGGTTGGTTCTCCAGAATTAAAAATTTGACAAATCACACCCTAAGGCAAAATAGACACAGGCAAAACCATAGAGCATACACTATAAAAATCCTAAAGCCTCAAGCAATCAAACAAGGGTAAAAGATATACTTTCCCGAAGAAAGCTGATGAACGATTACTTGGCGTCCTTGAAGTGGTTCTTATGCATAAGTGGAGGACTCACCCAACCACCCTCCTACACTTTCAACAAGGGTTACCTTCCAAGCCCGTTCAAGGTGAACCGGAAATAACCTTCTGGTTTACCTAGGTATGAACCCTAAATACAAGAGACTAAAGGCTACCTTGGTTATACCAACAGTCTGGGGGGACAGTCGCAAGCCGAAATCGTATGCATGGGCAGGGTAGCTGAGCCCGAAACTCTGTCTAGGATAGAATCCCCAGATGCATTAAAGTCCTGAGTTACGCTTTGACAAGGATTCAGAGGGTTATCTCCTCTGTCCAAGCCTCCATGCGGCCTCGTGCTTAACTCCCGTTTGAGAGGAGATTCCTAGATACAGTCGATAAAGTCAAGGATTTACCTAAAGAAAGGTCCACTACGTTTGAGTTTTATAACTTGTGGAAAGTTTACACTTCCTAGCCCACAAGTCTAGCCTAAGCTAGTAGGTGAAAGGCCCCTAAAAACAAAAGATTACTAGTAAATTTTAATTTATGCGTTCATTTTAAAGGGCTGTTTCTTACTTAGAAGGACATGGAGTGGTGTACTTGTGGTGTTTTGACTCAATAAGAAATAAATAAAAGTAAAGGTGTATTCAAAGCAAAATTACCATTATAAAAGCAAACTTCTTTTTCTTTTTTGCAAATATGTATTGATGAATTGAAAGCAGCGATAAAAGAAACTAAGCCTATATTTTTTGTAGTTTTTGAGATAATATCTTTCAATTGAAATAAACACTACTTATGCAAAAACAAAATGCAAAAGATTAACAATGTTTTTTTTTTCACTTTTAAAAATACTCAAAATTCTACCATGCACCTAAAATGCACTGTACTTGAGCAAACTTGAATTAAATAAACTGTATAAAGCAACAAACTGAAGCAAACGGGTTGACAGAACCAAAAGACAACCAACAAAGGAAGGCTAGGAACCTTAGCTTGGGTGCACACAATGACAAAAATCACTGTAGACTTATAAAGGAAAGTGACGACTAGCCACTGTCAAAAGACAGACTGGAAAAATAGAGCCCAAGACCCTGATCACTGATCTGGACAAAGACACTTTAACCTACAACCCAAACAGGCCAAACTACTTCAGCATGCAAGCATGAAATAATCCAAGCAAAAGAGACTCAAGGGCTTTCGAAAAAGCACAAAGTGTGATCACCAAAGGTATTCAGAAAAGCTACACAACATTCATAAAGAAAATCAACTCACAAATAGGGATTACACAAAGAAAGGAACAAGCAAACCTTAACTTAAAAAATCCCTACTTCCAGGCACATACGCGACTATATATAAGTGCAACCCGCGGATGATATGTGACTGTTCAATACATCAACCCCCGTATGCAGGCTTGTATCCGCGACTGTGTAGAAGGGAAACTCGCGGATAGGTATACAATTTTTCTCAAAAAACAAGAAAAATTCCCAAGACTTTCAAATACTGAGGAAAGTATGAACCAGGATAAAAGATCACACACAGACTTCAAAGCAAAGACTGGTCAGGGGTGACAGAAACAACCTACAGCAGTCTGGGCTCCCTAGCGGAGTCCCCAGTTCTGTTGTACACGATTATGCACCTTATAACCTAAGGTATCGGGTTACCAACATACTCAATTAACTTGCAGACAATTGACTCTAGAGTGCAGTAAAGGAAATAGGAGGATGGGAAAGACTCACCCGATGCAAGACGGTTGATCCTAGATTGTCCTCTTCCACTCTGCTTCTCCTCTAAAGTCTTCAGGGATGCTTTCTCCTTCACCTGTCGAGATTTAGTCTTCCAAATACAAGATGATTCATATATATAAACAGGTTAGATAAATCATATACAGGATGCTGAAACATAAACATTTATCAAACCACAATACATGAAATACATTCAAGGCACATATGGAAGAAGGATTCTCTTTATTAACAATAATGAGGAAGTTCAGATTACAACCCAACGCCTAAGACAAGGACTCCTCTGCAACCAAAGGATTCCGAGTTCCACTGCTCCAAAGACTTCTGTATAAACTCCACCAGCATAACTTTGCTCTCTAAGTGTATGTACCAAACACCCTCCCCAAGGCCTGTATTTATACATGGTGAAATAAGGCAGTTTCGAAGGTTGAGGAGGTTGAGACAGTTAAGGAGATTAAGGTAAATGGCTTAACTAATATCAAGTAATCGCGTGTTTTATTTTTAATGTCAAATGGACATATCCGCGGGTATCAAGACCAGCAACTCGCGTATGATTCACGAGTTACTATAAGAGCAACCCGCGTATACATCTATCCGCGACTTGCAACAACCGACACTCGCGTATGATCCGCGAGTTGCATATATATAGGGTCGCGGATATGACTTGACATAGTTAAAAAGTCAAACTAACCAGCTGGATGGGTGAGGAATTTATTTTGTAATAAGCCCATCTATAGTGTTTTGGGCAACCCTCAATCCATAGATGTCCTTTTGTGTGCCAACATGAGGGATGTCGGCACTCGGACGGAGAGGTTCCATTCAGGTGGATAACAAATATGAAATCCCATAATGGGAGGAGAATCCAAGATGTGAAATATGTTGTATTTGAAAGATTTGGTGTTTGGAGAATGTGATATTGACGATCATTTAATGATTAAGCAAGATATTTCCGATATATTTAATGGTTAAGCAATAAGGAAATATTTATACCATCATAAGAAGGCATCGATGAGGTGACAAATGTCAAGTTCACACACTATGAGATAACTTAAGGTTGACAACAAGTGAGGGTAACAGTCACTTATGCGATTAATATGATGACGTTATAGCAGAAACAGGTGGCATTATGATGACGTGAAAATATTTCAGTACGTTTAAGTGATCTTTTGCGTCACCCAAGATATAAGGGAATTATATACAAATCACATTAATCATGAAAATTCATTATAGATATATGCTACATCATGAAAATCCTGAAGTCATAATAACATTTTGTAATATTTAGTCAATAAATATCATTTGGACCTCATTTATGGTTTTGTATATGCACAAAAACTGGACTCGTGACCGTCATTATTTTCGCTTTCATGGTTGTGTAAGAAAAAAATGTCAACGTGGTGATACCAAAGTCAGGAATGGGAGGAGATGGGAAGATAAATTGAGAGTCCTACTGCCGATGCAGGGGCTATAGTTTTGGGAGTGACATGGGATGGGAGAATGAGAATGTTGCCAATTCCAATCTAGAATAACAAGTAAGTGGACTGCAACCAATTGCAGATATGAGAAAAGATGCAAAATATATTTGGAGATAGGCCATTAGTATAAATAGGGGTGGGTGGCTCCATAATCCGTCGTTTAGTATAGATAGACCATACTTGATTGCTCAGATCGCAAAATTGCAAAACATGTATTTTTACTGTGTACCTAATCGATCAATATCTGAAACAACACGGGAAAAATAAATTTTAAAACCTTGGAAGGCATTGACTACTAAGCATGACCAAAATAGCTTTTTTTCAATGAAATATCGGAAACAACACGGGCAAAATTAATTTTTAAAACCCATTGTGAATCGAAATATTGGAAATCGAAAATCGGGGTGGGTGGCTCCAGAATCTGTCATTTAGTATAGATAGGCCATGCTTGATTGCTCAGATTGCAAAATTGCAAAAAATGTATTTTTTACTTGTACTTCCATTTTATTTTGCAAAAGTTGATGAATATACAAATTAAGCTAAGAGGTTGTTCATTGGAGTTGTAGACATTAATGTGTAAAGATATTAAACATTATGTGAATTTTAGAGATGTCTCATGCAGATGTTTTTTCGAAAAATATGCTTTGATTTTGAAAATTACAACATAAACGTTTTGTAAACATGTTACTGAAGAATCAAACATTTTGTAAATATTTTTTAAACATTTTCGTTTACAAGATTTGACATAGAAAGAACTCAAATGTTATGATTTCAAACATAGTTTTGGAGTTCCATGGAGAATTGGGAAGCGAGCAAATCATTTGAAAAAAAACTTGAGTCTGCGTTGTTCAATATCCGAAATATCGGAAATCGGAAATCGCGAATAAGGCAAATACCCTTAACAAAAATTCAACTTTGCAGTTTCTGATATCGGTGTTCAAAATTTGGCTATTGTGTTTCGAAAATTGGAAATTGGAAATTCGAAATCGCAATCGGGAAGGGACCAAAATATTTCAAGAAAAACTTGAATTCGAGTTTCCGACATCTGAGATATCGGAAATCGAAAATCGCGAAAATAACTGTGGTTTCGAAACTGAACGTTTCTGACTTACCTTATTTTGGAAATCAGAAATCGGGTATCTTGTTTTGGAAATGGAAAATCTAAAATGCGAAATTTTTTGTTTTAAGATCATTTAAGGAAATAGGAGTTGATCTAAAATTTGTATACGTTCATTTTTATATGTCTTATGTTTTCCATTAAGAAAGACCATATGGTCCGATTTTCGATTCTGTAAGATCCGATTTGTGACATTTTCGATATTGGAAGTTTTCTATTTTCAAATAAATAAATGTCATCGTATTTCCGACTTTTGATGTTGGGGTATCCGAAACCAGAAAACCTCCATTTTGAGGTTTTATTTTAAATGTTCGTATTCTTTTCGCATAACTTATTTCTCCGCTAAGTCCATCATTATTTTAAACTCGCTCTGCGTTATGTTTAATCACTCTGCTTCAAAATAACTTTCACAATGAGTGTCTTAGTTCTTGAGACAATTAGTCTAAAATGCAACTATTTTAATATTTCTTAGATGTGTCTTGAACAAAAGTGTATCTTTTACTATTTTGAAAGATGGTAAGGTAGGAGGTTGTTCATTGGAGTTGTAGAAATTGGGTATTGTGTTTCGGAAATTCAAAAATTCGACTTTGCGTTTTTCAATTTTGGATTTCAGAAATTGGGTATTGTGTTTCGGAAATTCAAAATTCGAAACTTGAAAAAAAAAATTGTTCTTTATTTAAAATTTATTTAAGGAAATAAGAGTTGATCTAAAATTTGTATACATTAATTATTTCCTGATATATAATAACTGTCGTAGTTAATAAGTTTTACACTTAGTGTGTTAGTTTCCTCAGAAAGTTTAGTCTAAAAGGCAATTATTTCTCCATTTTTTGGATGTTTCTTGAAACAAATGTATATTTTTTACATTAACGACTGGCAAAAAAAACAATACATTTATAGAGCAAATAATGAGAAGGTTCAACCACAATTTTCTTATAAATACTTTGAAGCAAGTAAGCTTTCCTCTTGTTTCCTATGTTGGGAAAATGGATTGTCTTGCATTCTAGAGTATTTGGAAAAAGAGAAAGGTGGAGAAATGCGAAGGCCTGAAAGAGATGTAACTCTTGATATTGCAGTGAATGTGAGTCCTTGTCTATCAGTGTTTCCAATATCTATTGTAACATTTTGTAGGGTCATACCTTGTGCTTTATGAATTGTTAAACCCCATGCCATACGAAGTGGTAGTTGCCTATGAGATCCCCTTGTTATAGGAGATATTGGAACATAAATAGGATTCAAAACATCCCATAAGGGTCCTTTGTAATAGAGGAATTCGAAAACAACAAAATATGGTAAGCTAGGAGGTTGTTCATTGGAGTTGTAGACAATTTCAATGAATTTTCCAAGTGAGTCGTTAACAAGTCCTACTTGAACCCATAAATTAGCAGTTAACATGACTTGTTGACCAACAGCAAGAAGGACCTTTAATGGAAAATTATCATCGTCAATGGACCCCTGGCCATGTTTGTTCCTTTGTTCTGCTAAGCAATGTGCAATTGGCATATTAAGCTGTTTCAGCATGTGTTTATTGTGTAGTGCAACAGAGGTATTGGTGGGATATAAGTGGATAGATTGTTGAAAAGCACAGTTTTCCACATCTAAAAGGCATGAGCTTGTTATTTTCATTAGGAGTGTCCAATCTTCAACAGTTGGTGTTCCATTTCATAGATTTAGTAAGAGTTTCTGAAAGGCAGTTTGAGAAGGGTTATTTCCTTGTTATCGAAAAATTGTTTCTAGCGTGATAAAAGTATCAAATGTATGCCAGAGAGCTTTTCCAACGGATGAGCCTGCATACATGGGGATGTCCTTTACAAGAGGAAATTGTCCAAAGTCACCAATAAGGATTATGGAACAACCACCAAATGGCATTGTACAATTTGAGGGGAAAGCTTAACGTAATCGTGCATCAATTTGAGTCAACATTTTTGGTTCGATAAAGTGCATTTCATCTATGAGAATATAGTGAATATGGCGTAGTTCTTCTTGAAGTTTTGAAAGGGATTGGCCTTCAAGGGGTTGCATTTCACCAATGGGTATTCGAAGAGCAGAATGTATTGTAGATGCATGTATATTGAAAGCAGAAACACCAATTGGGGCAAGGAGAAGAAGTGCGGAGGTACTTTGTTCATATGTAGTTTGTAGTGCAGATTTTAAGCAAGATATCAGGTAATATTTATTGGTTCCATTTTGAATCACAACAACACATAGCCTTTGAATCACCATTTTGAGTGATGGAGCCGATGTAGTGTTTCTAAAATGAGAAATGACAACATCAAAGGCTATGTGTTGTGTGGGAGACAAGGAATCAAGTGAATTGGACAACGATAGGTTGTCTTCATGTTGCTGGGTGGACAAGCGATTGAGGTCAATGAATGATGTTGTTGTATGATGCAAGTCGGTGGTTATATTGTTATGTGTCCAATTGTGATTTTTTTCAAAATCATGCCGTCCAAGCATTTCAAGGTCATCAATTTGGATGTTGTTTCCTGGTCGCATTTGAGAGAGAAGTTCCCATTTATCCATGTTATGGGACAACAGAAAGGTAATAGCATCAGAGTTTGAATCATCAGATAGAGGTGTACAAGGTTCTTCTTGTGCATGTTCAACATGCTAGATAGTATATGTGCCTTTAATCTGTTGCCAATGAGAAATAATTTCAGAAGTTGTTGTTCCAATATCCTGAGGGATGGAACAAAAAGCTTTGTATAGAAGAAGTTTGCTCCAACAAAACGGTTCAAAAGATGAAGAATCAAAGGGAGGAATGAAAGTTTATTGTGGATATACTCTAACAATTTTGTAATGCAAGTTTTGTTTCCATGGATTTTTTTCCTATTAGGAGAGAAAGACCAAGAACGAGCAACTTCAAGTAGGGTTATATGTTCAAGATCTAGTGGTATTTGCATGTATGCAAATATGAAGGGTGGAGTTGGAGGGATGTTATTAGTGCCATTACAAACACGGCGGAAGACACTTTGACTCACATTCAACGAAAAGAAGTGACGGATACAAAGAATAACTGGGAGTTTTTGCAGCATGTGACATGTCTCTTGTGCACTAATGTCTTGTTATGCAACTATTTGTGCAAGAAATTGTTTGATTAGCTGAAGAATGGGGCCATCACTTGGTGCTACATGTGCAAGGTGAGAGAGAATTGCATGGTAGCTTTCTGATTTTGGCTCTACTTTTGATGCATACTTTGAAATGTACTTGAGGACAACATGTCTAGAAAGAACAGGTTGGCAATCAACATTAGCCCTCCATATTGAAAGAATGGAAGGGTTGTGGATATTGAGAAGGGAATCATTTCTTCCAGGATTGTATGTTTTACGTCCATTTGAATCAATGAATAATGAAGAAGAAACTTGCAACTCATATGGAAAACCATAGAGACATTGAACATATGTTCCTTTTTTGCGAAGGCAAGTTGATTCTGAGCATCTGGTGTGTCTTTGAACAAAATTTATTAGTTCTTCATAGTCGACTGAGTAGTTTGATGCAAATATGGATGGTGATGCAAGAATGCATGGATCATTTGCAATAGAATGGTGTAACCCAGATGTTGACAAATGCGTATCATGAGGATTCCAAGCTGTAACATATGTGTCAATTTTTTTTTTTTGCAGCTTCAACTTCTAGAATATCTTCCCAATCTAAGGTGTCCATATTTGGTGCATCTTCCAACCAGATAAAACCATGAATGTGTGTGGATCCTCTATGCTGCCATTCATAACTACATGGGAGAAAAAGGAATATATTAGAAATGAAATGTATAAAGTAAAAAACACGAAGAGAAAAATAAGAACGAAGAGATGGTAAAATACCCGCACCAAGAATCCGTTATATGAAAACCTTTTTCAAGCACCTATTGAAGGAATGTTTTGAATCTATTGTGCATGTATTGTGATGTAATATGTGGATTTGATATGATGTTGTGAAATTTGCATTGGTAGTCTTGAGCTAAACTGGTAGAACGTCTAGCAGGTATTAGAACATGCAAATCTGGCCATTTTGTATCAACTACACTAAGGGTAAAGAAGAAAGTTGGTGTACCTTGTTGATTGATCATATTTGTCAGTTCAACCCTACTTTTGTTCCAATATGAGTATGTTCCACGTAATGAAGATCCAAACCTTGCGACCCGCTCACCATTTTTCTGATTAGGCATGTCTTGCAATTGGTTAACAAGTTCAAGTATTGTCAGAGGTAGTGTATCTTCAAGATTAGTTTTGACAAAAACAGAGACAGTGGCATTACTCCGATGATGCATAATTACAGTGTATATGTAGTACCGAAACCGAGGATGTTGGCCAAATCTATTATCATGATAGTGAATTAGGTGAAGTGCATATTCGCGCATATCAACCTCATGAATGCATGGTTGTTTAAGCATTGCTGCACCTGTGGGGAATAAAGTTGGAAAAGCCATGGAAAGAAGTCCTTTTGTGTTGTACTCATTGATAGGGGAAATTCCTACAGGAGGCTGTAAATTTGAGCATATAGATCTGTAGACAAACACACAACTCACAAAGAAGATCTCACAATTTACTCAGCCATTGAAGAATGAAACAGTGCAAA
>LPNX010608521.1:247729-284078 GCA_001517045.1 Pseudotsuga menziesii
GAGGCCAATCAATTGAAGGTGTTAGTGGAATATTTGGTATATGTAACAACTGTCTAATTTCTTCAACCTCAGTTATAGCATTAGTTTGTGTTGAAATAAATGAGGAGGATTATATTTCATAGGGTTCAAATGAATTTGGTGGTTGAACTGTAGAGGACAAGATTTGCTGATGAGATAATGTATCAATGTTATTAAAATGCAGAATCCAAGGTGAAATGTCTATTGAGACAAGAGGCAATGAAGATAATGCAAGTAAGTTGACCTGTACATCCTTGTAGTATGGGTCATTGGCCATTTTTTATTCAAGGGCAACAAGAACATGTGTACGAATAACAAACAATTCATATGGATTGTTTGTAGAGTTGCATTTGCGAACAACAAGGATGTCAAGTCCTGATATTAAATGGGGCAGGTATTTGGCAATATTGGAAATGTCCCGGGGGAAGCAAATAGTATGTCCAGAATATTTATATTGACCACCATGAGCATGCGTAACTTGTAAAACTCAGTTAGCACAACTAATGAGCATTTCTTCAACTTGTGTAAGTACTACAAGCACAGGTGGTTGGATTCCTGGATCCATATTGTTTTCGAATGAAATGCAATGGCCTTTTCGTTCTAGAATATAGTGAGAACAAGTATGTGCATCATGGAATTTTTTCGTTATAATACCAGGGTAACATTCTTTGCAAATTGAGCAAACATGCATATCATGTAGTTGGTCCATTTTTTTATGAAATCGTTGATGTGCATCATTGAGGCGGGTGCTCGTTGGATTTAGCATAGATGGTTGAAGTGAAGGTCTGTTGGAAGGTTTGGGAAGAGAAAATGGACAAGTCATATCCACATGTAGCCATGCAGCTCTGTAAAGAAGACGTTGTCTCTTGTTGTTTTTATCTCTATTCTCTGCATATACAAGTCTTCTTTGTGCATTGGCTTGTTCATTGTCATGAGTTGGTGTAATGCCTACAAAAAAACCGTAAAATTGTTAAATACTTAGAAGCTTTGATCGCCGACAGCGACACATTTTCTATATGTATTAACTGGAAAGTATATCGGTATAAAGCATAAGACAAAAAGCAAATATTAATTGATTGCATGTAGGTAACTAAGAATGTTTCTGGAAAATAATATTGATGGAATAAATATATTTTTTCAGGTCGCACGTTGATAATTGTAAGAAAGCAACAAAATAGAAGAACAAAATCTAGTATGAAAAAGGATATATGAAAAAATATAATATTTGTTAACAAATACAAAAAGAAATTTGTTAATTCAATAAATAAACATAATAACAAATTCTAATTCTATTCAAAAGTAATCATGCAGGTTGCATAAACAATTTAGGTAAAAAATGTAGTGATAGGTTCTAGAGTGAAAGTATCAAATTGCAAAATAGAAGTTTCCGATAATGTATTTTCAAAGAATATGAGAATATATTAGGTTGAAAAAACGTATATATTTATATATCTGGTGAAGTTGTCGATGATGTATTTTCAACCATGACAATTACAACTTTTAGGTGCGCAATTCCACATAACGTATTACTTCTAAATGAAAGACAAAGAAGTAATTGTTTGTTGCATATGTTAAGGAGTATTTCAACAATTGATGTTGATTCAGTTGAGAGAAGACACACGTATTTTCCTGAGATGGACAAAACATTCATTACAGGAAATAAAGAATATGCTTATGTATCAAGTCGAACAAACCTATATATTTATGTATCCAATAAAGTTGCGGATGATGTATTTTTCAACCATCACAATTACAACTTTTAGGCATGCCTTTCCAGAGAACGTCTATGTTCTAACTGAAAGATAAGCAGTAATTGTTTGTTATATATCCTCTGGACTATTTCAAAAATTGATGCTGATTCAGTTGAGAGAAGACACATGTATTTTACTGAGATGCCCATGAGTTGGTTTGCAGCATCATTAAAAGCGATCACATCATGAAGATATCCAATTACATCTTCCAAGTCAACCTTTAGCATGTATCGGTAGTGACATTCAGGAAAATCCCCATCACATTTACCACAATGCCAAATGTCTCCAACTTTGTCGGCAATATTTTTCATGCATTGTATACCATCAACAAAAGAGGGAATGCAAGGAAATGAAAGTCATCCATGTTAACATTTGTAATGGTTGCAACAAGAGAATACCAAACAAATTTTTCAGATGCTTGAAGAGTTTGTAGCTCATTGATGGTAATAAATTTCTGACCAGCAGAGCGAGAGGCACTAAATTTGCGGCTCAAAGACGATGATGCTGAACGAAATCCATCATCATTAAACCATTTCTGGAGAACTGATGTTTGTTCAATATTTGGGTCTATAAATATAGTAGAGTTGGAGATAGTTCCAACACATTTTCCATTAAATTTGTAACACTACTACCCTTGATCACTACCGCTAGAGGAGTAGGTAAACCACAAAGGCTTGCAAGCTCAACTCCTTGAATTTGGCAATTCTCTCCCCAAAGTGTTATGTCAGTACTATATCCTAACATGTCACGGAGTCCAATGGTTCGCCTAACAGTTTCAACACCATCCCATTTTCATATCGTGGATGTAGGTGAAACTGAAATGACAAGTCCAACAAGGTCAACCATGGAATTTACTAGTATAGTTTGAATCTCCTTAATAGTTTTAAAGTTAAAGAAACATAAAGGTATTAAGGGATATTCATCTAAGCATGGTTGAATGGTTGAGGTGGAACCTAGAAAAATTTCATTATGGCTTTTCAAATGGTTGAAAATTGGGTTGGATGCTTTAACTATGCCATTTGATACGATGTACACTATTCCTATTTCTACTTGGTCATACAAAGAGAGTGCCAATTCATTGAATGCAGATATATGTATTTCATTGTGTGAAGCACTAACAAGGTCAAATCCAAACACTTTTCCAGACCCTCATTGGTTTCCATATTCATGTATGTTTGTCTTGGCAGTAACTCGGCCTTGAATGTTCCAAATTTTGCTAGAAGAGGAGAGTGATGTGAATGGCATAGTCGATTCAATGAAGCTAGGGTTTTCATTTATTGAGCTAGTGTTGACTGGAACAGAGGAACTACTTTCCGAAGGAGAAGATACATGTAAGTGGTAAGGTGCAGGATATCCAATAATTGTTACAACCATTGTGACAACCTCGAGTGCAACCAATGCAATAGTCTTGTGAGATGAAGCATGTTAGACATGAATGGGAGACAAAAACATTGGATTTATGAACAATGTGAAACTGATTGAGAGAAAAAGAAAGAGGAAATTAAATGTACGTTACATTACATACAATGTTGCATGAACATTGGGTAATTTTGATTATAGTTCCTTGTTTTAGTTGTCCATTTTCTACAAGATCACTATATATAACTAGAAGCAGTATCTCATGCTTGTGAAGGCCGTCTGAGATAGAGATTCAGAACCGAATAGACGATGAGTTGAGTGAGTTCACTTGGTTTAATACGGAGACCTGTACCAGGGAGAAAAGGTTCACAACACCATGTAGCAATAGTGAAATATAATCTTTAGTTACCATAGTCTGCATAACGTGATGGTTATTTTTTCCTGTGAAATGAAACAAAGAATGAAAAAAAATTGGAATGTAACATAATCATTGACCATAATAAAATGGATATATAAAAACAAAATTCTTTGTATTAACATATTTCATTATTCTAATTGTTGTTATTCATTAACATAATTGATTACTTTGGTTTGTATTTGTTTGAACTATAAACGTATCAAGCATAAATCCTATGTGTTGAAATACGAACATGTCCATGTTCCATTTGCCGATTTTTGACATTTCAGAATCTGGAAATGTATGTCCTATGTTTTCCAATAAGGAACATGCTATCTTCTGATTTCCGATTTTGCAACATATCCATAAATCCTATGTGTTCAAATACGAACATCTTGATGTTCCTATTTCTGATTTCCGACATTTCGGAATCTGAAAATCTATGTCCTATGTTTTCCAATAAGGAACACCAAATGTTCAGATTTTCAATTCCCCAATTTAGGATTTGTGAATAAGGAACACCATATTTTCCGATTTTGCGACATTTCGGATTGCAGAAATCCTATGTCCTATGTTTTCCAATAACCGACATTTCAGATTCCGGAAATCTTATGTGTGAAAATAACGAACATGTTAGGTCCCTATTTCCGATTTGTGACATATATAGAAATCATGTGTTAAAATAAGAACAAGTCCATGTTCCTATTGCAAATTTTCGACATTTCGGAATCCAGAAATCTATGTCGTATGTTTTGCAATAAGGAAGATGCTATCTTTCGATTTTCAATTTTGCAACATATCCAGAAATCCCGTGTTCAAATAGGATCAAGTCGATGTTCCTATTTCCGATTTCTGACACAGAATATAGAAATATGTCCTATGTTTTCTAATAAGGAAAACCATATGTTCTGATTTTCGATTCCCCAATTTAGGATTTGCAAATAAGGAACAACATATTTTTCAATTTTGTGACATTTTGAATTGTAGAAATCCTATGTCCTATGTTTTCCAATAAAGAACTTAAACATATGTTACATTATGTACAATGTCGCATGAACATTGACTAATTTTGATAATATTTCCTTCTTTTAGCTGTCCATTTTCTACTAGATCACTATATATAACTAGAAGCAGTAGCTCTGTGGTTTAAACCGAGTTAACTTGGTCAACTCATCATCTCTATCTCGGATGACCTTCACAAGCATAGACATTTTGGATTGCAGAAATCCTATGTCATATGTTTTTCCAATAACCGACATTTTGATTTGTAGAAATTTTACATGTGAAAATAACGAACATGTTATGTCTAGATTTCTGATTTTGTGAAATATACATAAATCATGTGTTCAAATACGAACATGTCCATGTTCCTATTGTCAATTTCTGACATTTCGGAATTTGAAAATCTATGTCCTATGTTTTCCAATAAGGAACATGCTATCTTCCGATTTCTGATTTTGCAACATATCCAAAAATCCTATGTGTTCAAATACGAGCATGTCGGTGTTCCTATTTGCGACATTTCGAAATCCGGAAATCTATGTCCTATGTTTTCCAATAAGGAAGACCATATGTTTCGATTTTCAGTTCCTCAATTTAGGATTTGTGAATAAGGAACACCATATTTGTGACATTTCGAATCTCATAAGTTTCGTATTTTCAAATAAATAAATGTCAAAGTTCCTATTTCCAATTTTCATGGTTCAGGTATCAGAAATTGGAAAACCTCAATTTTGACGTTTTATTTTCACAGTTCGTATTATTTTCACATAAGTTATTCCTCCACTAAGTCCATGCCCATTATTGTTCCTTCTTTTAGCTGTTCATTTTCTACAAGATTACTATATATAATTGGAAGCAGTAGCTCTACAGTTTAAACCAAGTGAACTCATTCAACTCATCATCTATTCGGTTCCGAATCTCTATCTCGAATGACCTTCACAAGCATGGACATTTCGGATTGCAAAAATCCTATGTTATATGTTTTCCAATAACCGACATTTCAGATTCCAGAAATTTTACGTGTGAAAATAACGAACATGTTATGTCCTGATTTCCGATTTTGCGACATATACAAAAATCCTATGTGTTCAACTACGAACATGTCCATGTTCCTATTGCCAATTTCTGACATTTCGAAATTCAAAAATCTATCTCGTATGTTTTCCAATAAGGAACATGCTATCTTCTGATTTCCGATTTTGCAACATATCCAAAAATCACGTTTGTTCAAATACGAACATGTCGGTGTTCCTATTTCCAACATTTTGGAATCCGGAAATCTATGTCCTGTGTTTTCCAATAAGGAACACCATATGTTCCAATTTTCAATTCCCCAATTTAGGATTTGTGAATAAGGAACACCATATTTTTTCCAATAAAGAACACCATATGTATTCCCCAAGATTCGATTTGCGACATTTCAAATATCGAAAGTTTGTATTTTAAAATAAAGAAATGTCAAAGTTTCTATTTCCAATTTTCGACATTCGGTTATCGGAAATTGGAAAACCTCGATTTTCACGTTTTTTTTTTACTGTTCCTATTATTTTCACATAATATATTCCTCTGCTAAGTCCATGCCTATTTTAAACTCGCTCTCTGTTATTTTTCATATGTCTCCTTGTAAATTTGGTGGAAGTTTGGTCTCTAAACTTGGTTTGATTATGTATATCGACCTGATAAGCTTTAAACAACAGTTTTTCGTTGACCAGTACTGGAGAACGATAACGAAAGACATATCAGCAAAGCTTTGTAGTGACCTTGCAGCTTTAGGCTAAGTTCCTTACCTAAAACAAGTATATAATAAATACTAATACCTATAATTTTATTGACATATCATGAGTATTACACCATTATGAAGATACATAATCAATACAAGTCACAACCCTTTTGCAACACAGCAGGAGTAAGCGCCAATTAAAACACAACAAGGGAGTAAGATTAAATTAAAACACAGGAAGGGTGTTTCACCATCTCATAAGCAACATTTTCAATTAGGTAAAAAACTAATTGTCTATTTTCTTTTAGTTGTCCATTTTCTACAAGATTACTATATATAACTGGAAGCAATACCTATGCGGTTTAAACCAAGTGAACTCACTCAAATCATCATTTATTCGGTTCCGAATCTCTATGTCCGACGACCTTCACAAGCATAGACATTTTGGATTGCAGAAATCCTATGTCATATGTTTTCCAATAACCGACATTTCAGATTTTGAAAATTTTACGTGTGAAAATAGCGAACACGTTATGTCCCGATTTCCGATGTTGCGACATATACAAAAATCCTATGTGTTCAAATACGAGCATGTCGATGTTCCTATTGCCAATTTTTGACATTTCAGAATTTGGAAATCTATGTCGTATGTTTTCTAATAAGGAACACGCTATCTTCCAATTTTCGATTTTGCAACATATCCAGAAATCCCGTGTGTTCAAATACGAACATGTCAGTGTTCCTATTTCCGACATTTCGGAATCTAGAAATCTATGTCCTATGTTTTCCAATAAGGAACACCATATGTTTTGATTTTCAATTCCCCAATTTAGGATTTGCGAATAAGGAACACCATATTTTTTCCAGTAAAGAACACCATATGTATTCCCCAAGATATTATTTGTGACATTTTGAATCTCGGAAGTTTTGTATTTTCAAATAAAGAAATTTCAAAGTTCCTATTTCCAATTTTCGATGTTCGAGTATTGGAAACTGGAAAACCTTGATTTTCACTGTTCGTATTATTTTCGCATAAGTTATTCCTTCGCTAAGTCCATGCCTATTTTAAACTCGCTCTCTGTTATTTTTCATCGGTCTCCCTATAAATTTGGCAGAAGTTTGGTCTCTAAACTTGGTTTGATTCTGTATATCAGCCTGATAAGCATTAAACAACAGTTTTTCACTAACCAGTACCGGAGAACAATAACGAAAGACATATCAGTAAAGCTTTGTAGTGACCTTGCAACTTAAGGCTAAGTTCCTTACCTAAAACAAGTATATCATAAATACTAATACCTATAATTTTATTGACAGACATGACATAACCAATACATGCCACAATATTTTTGCAACAAAGCAAGAGTCACATTCAATTCAAACACAACAATGATGTTTCACCATATAATAAATAAACTAAATGAAGAACTAAGGAATACCTGCAAATTTAACAAGGTGCAAAATCTTCTGATGGAAACTCAAAGTGTAAATGAAACACAACAAAATCAATATAAGTAAAACAAAGGAAAATAGTAAAAAATAGTGGTTACTTGAAGGCCTGTTTATATGTGGAAAGCAAAGGCGGTGTAGCAGCGAATGCGTTAAATGAAATCTTGTAAGAAGATCTTGGAGATCGTCATAAGATGAGCAAAATTGAAGATATAGCCCCATGTTTATCTCAAATGACAACATTTATTGCATTAATGGAGCAATAATGCATTGATGAAGCATTAATGTGAATGAAGAGACATGGGAAAAGTGTCTTTCATCGATTGAACCGGCAGTGAAACAAAACCACGACCAAATTGACCCCAAACTGAGAGCCTAAATGCACAAAAGCGCTACAGAAAATATTAGCCTAAACCAAATAAACTGCTGAACTAAAACTCGCAAAATCTTCCCAAAGGTTATGCTGAATTGAGAGAAATGAACTGCAAATTTTTCCGAAAGGCTCTAAAAAAAAAAATTTCCAGGACTGGTCGTTTAGGACAACATATAGAAGTGTAGTGAAAACATGCAAGCCACTTGTCAAAAAAACACGGTAAACACCAACTCGGAAGAAGATCCACAACTGAAAATCAATCCATTGAGTCCATCAATCCATTCACGCATAACAACATATAGAAGTGTAATGAAAACACACAATCCACCTGTTGAAAAAACACAGTAAACATCAACTCGACCGTACCACGCACAACACCAATCGTATAACACATGACACTTGTGGTCTACGAGACATAAGTTTCGTAATCGAGATTGCACAATAAGGGACCCAATTGAAGTGCATTAAAGTAAAAATAACAATTGATCAACATACGAATTTAGAGGCCACAATATTTGACAAATTTGGAGGCAGAACCATCATAAATAACTCAGAGGAGTTTAAAATAAGGATGGACTTGGCAGAGGAAGAAGTTTCACAGAAAGAATATGAACAGACAGAATAAATCTTGAGCATTTGAGAACATGTACCTAACCGATCAAATCCATGCCACCCTGTTCGATCCCTGCCGGATCACGGGATATAAGAACCAGGAAATTTAACCATGGTGCGCTGTACCTAAAATCACCAATTACCAGACGACATGTGTCAGAAGGTTAGTGGCTAGGGAGATGAGGAATCTTTTGAGACAACTTTTTTCATTGTGAAAACACCTACGACATAATTATATAGTAATTCTACCATATGCGAATCATTCAACGTTGTAGCCATCTTTAACTCAAAGTTTGAGCAAATCATGATAGTAATTAAATGACATAGATTCCTTTTTTTTTGCTGGTTATTTAAATACTCGTGTGATGTGGCACAATCTCCACAATTTATGTTCGATATTACAATATCTTTAGGAAATGAGGATGTGGATTTATAAAATTAATTCACAAGAATAGATGTGGTATGTTGTTGTAACGGTCTCATTCATTTTAAGCTTCTATTAATAAATATATCACTCCAAGTTGTCATATGATATGATATTATGGCAAAACTTTTGAGAGATAAGAGAACTTCAAAAATTCATTTCTGCATACCAAAATTAATATTAAAAGAATATTATTAATCCACAATAATAAAAGAAATCTTATTAATGCAAACAATTGTGAAAAGAAAGAAAGATGAAAATATTTTTCCTTTTTTAATTTGATCAATACACCATATTGCAACTCTATTATTCATCAACAATAAAAGATAAAAGTATTAAAAATAGAAAGTAATATTTATAAGTTGAAATGACTTCAAGTGAATGTAAATCAAAATGTGTAAAACATATATTCCATTCTCTAGAAATAATCACATGGTGCCAAGTTGTAATTTTGATTCATTTACTTAACAAATTATGGTTTTTCCTTTTAATCTTGGTGGTCTTTAAAAAATTCTGCTATCTTCAAAAAATGGTGGCGGCATAAAAGATTATAATATTAATTGATTGAAATTCCCTTTTTAATTTTAAATGTGGTTGAAAAATATTTTACTATGAAAGATCTCTAACCAAATAAAAAGTATCGAGGAAATTATTTCTGGCATCAATTTAATATAATCTCTCATGAAAATCAAGGCAATCACCTCTATATTTTCCTTTTATCCAATCATTTTACCATTTTAATTTCATCATATTTCAATATGATTATTTTAAAGTTTTAAATCAATTAATAATAACCATAAAGAAAACGAGTTCAAAGTTTTAAAAGAGTTCATGTTATTCTTATCACTTGCAAAATACTAACAATGGAAATAAATAAGGAACTCCACTATACTGTATTTTCTTTCATTATATTTTAATGGTTAATTATTAAAAAAATAGATAAAACACTAATTAACATCATTGGTAGATAATGTTATTAAGGAGAAATTTACCAAGGAGTTTTTTCTTTTTAATGAATATTAATAATGTGCTTTTCAATGAATACGATTGTATTAGAGAGAAGGATTATCAAATGAAATAGTATACAAGTGATAATAAGCCTTTTGTGGTAAAGTAAAATGATTTACAATTTTGCAAATTTATAATATGTGTAATTAAAGATATTGCAAACAATTAAAATCAAAATATTAGATTAGTAATCATAAAATAATAATTTTCTATAATGTTCTTAACTTAGTTAGAGATAAGAAATAGATAAGTTGAAGGTTAAATGAAAATATCTTTCACATCAAGCAAAATATATTTGCAATATAGAGATGATTAAAATAAGGTCACCAATCCAATTATTGATAAGCCAAGTTGTAATTACTTATTCATTGATATGATAAAAGCCTAAAATCTAGCAAGGTTGTCGCAAGGTCAAAATAGATCAATTTATTCAATTGGAGGCATATAATCAACTCGACCAAGGTGAAATGAGATCATGCAAGTGTTGTTAAGATTTTCGCCAACCAAAACATGTTACTTCAAAAGGAATCATTAAAGGCATGAAATCAACTTTAAGCATTCAAAAGGCCAAAAGGGTTCAAGCAAGTAAGGTCATCCAATTCATCCAATCCTCATGAAAAGAAGAATCAATCCCAAGAACAAGCAACACAAGGAGTGAATGATCAAAGAAAGAAAATCACGAAATCAAAATAAAACCAAATAAAAGAAAACTAAGTGCTAAGTATTTACAAAATTTGCATGGGGCTCCCTTTATTTTGTACAAAATCAAGGAGAGTTGTTGGGGTGCCAACAAATGATGACATGCTGGACGAAACAATTATCTCTGTATGTTTAAAGATAAAGGAAATCATAATCAAGTTTTTCTCGAAATAACAAATTTCACATCACATGACTTTATCCTATCACTAGCTTATATAGTAAGGTTTGACCTTTAATACTATCATATTCAAATGAATTATCCCAACTATTATTCAGAGACTTCATAAAGATAAATGAATTTTTAAATATACGTACAACAAGTAAACCTCTCGAAGAATGATTTCTCAACAACTAAGGATAATCAAACAACATCAACATAAAGATATGACCTCCATACCTTGAGAATATATCTAGATAAGCTCTCCATCCATTAGACATAAATAATTGAAAGATTTGTTTTTCTCATTTTAAAAAAATAATAATATTAATTAGATCTTTGGTTCAAGACTACTATCCCGGTAACCAGACATTGATAACATAATTCATGAGAACTACCAGAGATAAACATGCCGCCTCGTGATGAGACCTCTTGTCCATTGATCTTATGACCAAGAGCCATCACCCTGGTGATCAGAAATGATGTTAACCCTGATAGGGATGATGATCATGATTAGGTCGGATCTATTCAGAGACCTCGTATTCTTCAACCAAAGTTTTTATTATTATTAGATCTATAAAATTTGATTACTAACCAATTTACCCTAATGGATGGGGAAAATAACCAAGATAAAACTCCTTAAATAGCATGGAGGCCTAATGATGGCTAATGTCATTGATTCATAAAGATTCAGAGAGAATAATTTCTCGACAGGTTAACTTTCCTAGCTAATGATATCATTTTCAAAATAAAATCCAAGAATAATAACCGAGAGTTCAACTGATTGATTGACTAAGTTCATAAGAAATATTTCAAGGCTAGGAGTGATTCAGTCACAGTAACAAAAATGATATAGCAAGAAATTCCTTACAATGATTCCCCTTAAAGATATTAGGTTGATTAGTAGAGATACATATCGATACCAAGCAATGTGTCACCATAATATTATTTATATACAACCACAAACTTCAAGCTAACTAAGAAAAATCAAAACCAAGCACACTTGAAATCAAACTAGAAGGTTAAAATGACTCGCTTAGCTAAAACAACCAAAACATGTACACAAATAAACTTAAGCTAGGATCTAATTAAATTAAAATCTTTGCCAAAAGGTGTATCATAATTAAAAAAGAAGAATTAGATATTGAAGATGTCAAATTTTAAACGATAAGAAAACAATTATTATTATCTATCGAAACTTCAACTGACCGTCGAAGAAGGTAAATAAACTCGAAATTCGAAAATGAGGACACGGTCATATTCTATGAGACGAGCTATACAAAAAATTCAAAAATCACAAAAGCATGACATGCGTAAAGAATGATGACAAATCTCCTAATATTAAATTTGACCATAATATAAAGATACAAAGGATTAAACTTTCAAATAAAAGGGTCAATATGAATGGAATAAAGATATAATATATAATATGCATGTCAAAAATGGATATAATGAAATAGTCATGGTGATTTTCGCAAGAAGCATCATAAGCTTGTCATTGATGTCACGTTTCGACAATCTTTGAATATTACAAAATCATTTAAAAAATTCTTCTTTTCTTCGGATTACAATAAAATTCATTTAATTAATGGATGAGAAGTTTGAATAAAATCATATCCTTTATTCAACACTATTTACAAAAGGTCTAAATGAAAAGGTTAAATCCTAAGATATGCAGTTTATGATATCAATTTGAAAATAAGTGATCCACTTTATATTACATGTCAAAAGAATGAAATCATATGAATAATTAAAAATATAAATTCTTATGTCATCATGTTGTTGTTGTTGATGATGATGGTTAACATGCACTCAGACCAAACTTTGGTCTATCGGACCCAAAGAAACAGATTATTTAGTTTGTTTTAAAATTGTATTTCTATGCTCAAAGAGCTTGAAGGGAAGTGTCCCGAGCTCACTATAATTTTGACAAGTTAAAAGGATAAGAAGGCCGAGATTGCAACACGGATTATGAAATTGAGATCTAATGTGGGTGTACGCAGGGCATTCTAAGAGGAAGTGTTTTTCATCCTCAATATTCATATTCTCATATAGATGGCAGTCCTTTCTACCCATGGTGTTTTAGGAACTGCCCAATGACCAATTTCACTACGAAGCTCATGAGAGTTCGTTCTTATCTTGGCTATATTAATTTTTTTCTTTGAACTAGTTAAAACTGAGAGATACTTTTGATCTTCGAGAGTAGGGTTGATGACCTCCTTATAATATCTTAACTTTCTTTTATCCTCTAAATCTTTCTCACACCACATTTTCTCCTTAAACTTAGAAGTGGCAATATTTTTAATGTTATTTATATTTTGCAATGCAACATTTTTGTCGATCTCCCAACGGTTTAACCAAGCCCTGGTATCTTTATACCAACCTTGCTTGAGCCTTAGGTGGTTTTGAATGAAATTAAACATTTCATATTAAAGGTTAGAAAAATAAGAAATGTTTTATAAACAAGAATGTTAAATAAATTATTGAAAATTTTCCTTGAACATGTTTGGACGCTAGGTCACCTTTCATGAGAATTCTTAATAACTGCTTTATTGAAACCAAAAAGTAAACTAATGAAAGCACTAACTATCCTACTCCCAAGCTAAACTACATATATACAGAATATTAAGTTTAAAATGAAACAACCAATGAATCCATTGGAGCACTTCCAATTCTAAAAAATGGGATTCGTCGAACACAAGTATAGGTAATCGAGGTGCTTCATATTGAATGATAGGAAGTATTGAATCATATCTACTATTTACAAAGATAAGAAAATGAAAATGGAACCTCTTTAAATATGACTCTTCCAAACATGCATAAAATGGATCATGAAAATAAGATTGGAAGGTAGTTAATAAAGGTTTAATAAATTTACCAGATACTTTATCATAAGGACACAAAAGATTATGAGTTAAATATTGGGAAAAAGATTGAGTAGAGATGTTTTACTTAGATAAATTTCATTAGTATCATGCACAACATATTTATCAATCATATTTTCGAAATTTGTGGTTGTTCACAATCTTTCATATTCATAGAATTGATACATGGTGGACTATCATTGGGTTTTTCTTCATGCTTATAACTTTGTGGATTGACCAAATCAACATCATAAGTATGTGTATTGTTGTGAATAGAGCTAGACTGATCTTCTTTTTCCTTAGAATGAATTTTCTTATTTTCCATAATATTTGTGTCTTAAAGTTTCCTTAAAAAATTGATCTTTAATAAAGTTGTAATTAGAACAAATACTCTGAAATTCATTTTCAATCTAAGCCAATTCTTTCTCCAAATATCTACCTTCATTATGTTCTTCATGACACTCCAATCTAGTAGATGAAGAGGAAGGATATTCAATTTATTGATTGTCTATATTCGAAGGAGGACTATCTAAATAATTGGAGATACATGACAAATCTTCCTTATTCCCTATCCTATTCTCATCCAAGATTGGATAGACGTGATTAAAGCTAGAAGGAGGCAAATGATTATATATGGTAAAATATCTATATGACAAATTAGAAGCATTAGAGTTAGGCTTTTCTTCTAAGACTTCAGGTTCAGGTTTTAGACAATGAAGGTTAGAAGTGAGGCATTTAGTATATCTATTTGGAGAAGAACAATTATAATTAGAGCTTTGGATAAAATTTAAGTTTAATTAACCTTTTGTGTTTTGTGAAATTGCTTGAATGTTTCTTCGCTTCTGTAAAGAAATTATTTCATTGCATAAAACCTTATCTGGCTCTTCTAACTTAAATAACTCTGAAATATTTGATTTATCTTCAATATCCTTTTCATCATATAAAGAAAAAGAGGGATGAATTTCAGAAGAGTACATTTTAAAATCTTTTTCCAGTTTTAGAGCATACTCGCATGCTTCATGTAAATCCGTTATGCCCTTTTGTAAAATGAACATAGACATGTCTTTGGGAAGAGATTGTACATACCATTCCAACATGATGTCTATTGAAGGTCTATGATTCTTGTGTAAGCTAAGAAATACCTGTCGAAAGAGAATATTGAAATCGTCGATAGATTCACCATTGTTCACCTGCATTTCACTAAGATCTTCATAAATTTTAATCCGATCATAATTATCGAAATCATTTTCAAACAAATTTTTAAATTACAACCAATTATGAATTGAATGAACATGAAAAACATTGAACCAACAAAAAGCCTTACCTTCAAATGTGAGTGGAAATAACCTGCAAATAATATCTTTGTAAAACAACATTAAGTAAGCAAATCATTGACTCATACTTTGTGATATCCTCATTAGATGAAGCATTTTCTTCACCTTTGAATTTTGGCAAAAGATCTACTGCCTTTCTTGGAAGTTCATCCAAAGGCCCTTGGAGACTCAGTGAAAAAGTGGACTCCCATGTAGGGATTTGAGTAGAAGCCATAACATAAATATTAAAAACATTGACTCCTTAAGAGGTTAGTTTTCCATCTAACCAGCTCTATATTTCATATATATGACAACTAAAAGAATACGGAATAAAAACAATTAAAAATCAAGAGCCGAAGGATGAATGCCTTATGAAACAAAAACTATTTATTTACTTTCAATCCCTCCTTCTAGCGCCATTTGTTGGTCGGATTTTCTGACAATGGCCAACATGGAGAGAAAACCCACACAAGCCGCTTAACATAGCCCTTGGTCTGTTTGAGATAGCTAAATCTCGAAAAAGACCCGGTTGTGTTTATAGGTTTTCTCTATAGAATTGAGAGGCTCACAATCAGATCTTAATAATTTCCTAAACGATAAACTATTCTAAAATGAAACCTAAATTTAAATAAGATGCAAATTTCAAAAACATGAAACAAATAGCTTGTTAAACCGAAAACAAATTTAACAATTGTTAAAACACACAATTTAACGGTTGTTAAAACACATAGATTTAGTAGCTGCTAAACTATAGCTTTCCAGTATGAAATTATAATTCTAATTTTTAAAACTAATTCTTATTAAATTAATCATTAAAATCAAATCACAATTAAAACATGTTATACAATTCAATAAGATTTATGGGCAAAATAATAAAACAATTATTACTTTATTCATACCTCATATCTATAAACTCACAATCGATAGATGAATCAATATGTGTAAACATATAAAATAATAATGAACAGAATTACCATAAACATCAGATAGAAGCAGAGAAAAGTTCATTATCTGAATACAAAACGTATTTATATTACCCCAGAGACTGTAATCACCAAAATGTTCAACATAATTCTGAGTGTCATACAACAACCAACAACAAATCCCCATCCCATCTAGTGTCTTGCACCTATTGATATTTACAAGAAAAAGAGAAGTAGAACTTTTAGAAAATAATTTCTTCAAGTCCTGCTGAACCTTCCCCCTCCTTTTTGCAATCAAACTGCTGCTCCTTATATAGATAATTTGGACGATTTATTATTTGTGGTGACACCAAATCTCCACGAATTTTTCTGTATCATTAATTTCGCTTGGAGTATAATCTCTTCTTTCGCTTAAGCCTTTATTTCTGGTCTAGAAGTTCTCCAGCCTATCTTCGATATCAAAATCTCCACTTTTAAACCCTTTATCCCTCCCTTTTGATTCCCTAGGATTTGTTATTAAGTTGTACACCTCACGCTCCACAATCCCCGTTCCTCAACCTCTGTAACTTTTCATTCATGGGCTGTCTGCGATCTACGGTTGCGTTGCGTTGCGTTGCGTCGAATTATTTGGTAACACCATGGCATCACATCATCAATTGAACGTCATGATAAATGATTATAATCTTCCCTCTTGATGAGAATAAATCTTCAGTGAGCTATGATTCCTTCAACGCTCCATTATAATGAGTTGGATTCCTCAAGATTTCATTGTATCCTCAGAGCTTTTGTCATCAAACCTGCTCATTAAAATATTACAATAAAATACGTGTAGATGAACTTAAAAGAGAAAGAACGATACTACAAACATGAAAGAATTATTTTTAATGGTAAAAAGATCAAACATTTTTCCCTTTCACTTCGAACTGATATCATACCAGTAGTTCGATTACATTATCCTCAGTGATGTTAATTGTACTTGCTACTTCCATGGATCCTTTCAACTATTTGATGCTCATCTCAACAATCAGTGTTGGTATTGACAGGTCCATAATGAAGAGCGAATGGAGTCTCGACAACTCATGATTTTAATATAGACATCTGATTTTAATTTTCTCATGAAAATCAAGGCAATCATCTTTATATTTTCCTTTTATCCAATCATTTTGATTTAAGTATTTCAACATAATTATTTTAAAGTTTTAAATCAATTAATAACCATAAGGAAAATGAGTTCAAAGTTTTAAAAGAGTTCATGTTATTTTTTTTACTTCCAAAATACTAACAATAAATTCTTTGGGAAAATAAATACGAAACTCAGAATAATGTCTCTTCTGTCATTCTATTTTAACGGTTAATTATTAAAGAAAGATAGATAAAACCCTAATTAATAATGTTATTAAGGAGAAATTTAGGAAGGAGTTTTTTTTTTTTTTAATGAATGTTAATAATGTGTTTTTCAATGAATACGATTGTTTTAGAGAGAAGGATTATCAAGCAAAATAGTATACGAGTGATAGTAAGCCTTTTGTGGTAAAGTAAAATGACTTACAATTTTGCAAATTTATAATAAGTGTAATTAAAGATATTGCAAAGAACTAAAATCAGAATAGTAAATTAGTAATCATAAAATAATCATTTTTTATAATGTTCTTAACCTAGTTAGAGCTAAGATATAGTTAATTTGAAGATTAAATGAAAATATCTTTCACATTAAGCAAAATACACTTGTAATATAGAGATGATTAAAAGAAGGTCACCAATCCAATTATGGATAAGCCAAGATGCAATTACTTATTCATTGATATGATAAAAGCCTAAAATTTGGCAAGGTTGTCTCATTGTCAAAATAGATCAATTTATTCAATAAGAGGCATATAATCAACTCGACCAAGGTGAAATGAGAAGTGTTATTAATATTTTTTCCAACCAAAGCATGTTGTTACTTCAAAAGGACTCATTAAAGGCACGGAATCAACTTTAAGCATTTAAAAGGACAAAAGGGTTCAAGCAACTAAGGTCATCCAGTTCACCCAATCCTCATGAAAAAAAAATCAATCCCAAGAACAAGCAACACAAGGAGTAAATGATCAAAGAAAGGAAATCACGAAACCAAAATCAAACCAAATAAAAGAAAACCAAGCGCTAAGTATTTACAAAATTTACATGGGGCTCCCTTTACTTCGTACAAAATCAAGGAGAGTTGTTGGGGTGCCAAAAAATGTCGACATTCTGGGCGAACCATTTATCTCTATATCTTTAAAGATATAGGAAAACATAATCAAGGTTTTCTCTAAATATCAAATTTCACATCACACAACTTTATCCTGTCACTGGCCTATATAGTAAGGTTTGGAATTTAATATTATCACAATCAAATGAATTATCCCAACTATTATTCAGAGACTTCACAAAGATAAATGACTTTTTAAATATATGCACAAGTAAACCTATCGAAGAATGATTTCTCAACAACTAAAGATAATCGAATGACACCAACATAAATATATGACTTCCATACCTCTGAGAAGATATCTACATAAGCTCCCCATCCATTAGACATAAATAATTGAAATATTTGTTTTTCTCATTTAAAAAAAATTAATATTAATTAGAACTTTGGTTCAAGACTACTATCCTGTAACCAGATATTGATAGCATCATTCATGAGAACTTCTAGAGATAAACAGGTCGGCTTGTGATGAGACCTCCTATCCCTTGATCTTATGACCAAGAGCCATCACCCTGGTGATTAGAAACGATGTTATCCCCGACAGGGTTGATGATCATGATTAGGTCAGCTCTATTCAGAAACCTCCTGTTCTTCAACCAAAGTTTTTTTTAATCAGATTTATCAAATTTGTTTACTAACGAATTTACCCTAATGGATGGGGAAAATAACCAAGATAAAACTCCTTAAATAGAATGGAGGGCTGATGATGGCTAATGTCATTGATTCATAAAGATTTTGAGAGAATAATTTCTTGACATGTTAACTTGGCTAGTTAATGATATCATTTTCAAAATAAAATTGAAGAATAATAATCGAGACTTCAACTGAATGACTGACTAAGTTCATAAGTGTTTCAGGGCTAGGAGTGATTCAGTCACAGCAAGAAAATTTGATATAGCAAGAAAGTCCTTACAATGATTTCCCTTAAAGATATCAGGTTGATTAATAGAGAGACATATCAATACCAAGCAATGTGCCACCATAATATTACTTATATACAACCACAACCTTCAGCGAACTAAGAAAAATCAAAACCAAGCACACTTGAAATGAGACTAGAAGATTAAAATGACTCGCTTAACTAAAACAACCAAAACATGTAGACAAATAAACTTAAGGTAGGATCTAATTAAATCAAAATCTTAGCCAAAAGGTGTATCATAATTAAAAAACAAGAGTTAGATATTCACGAAGATGAAAAATTTTAAACGATAAGAAAAAAATTATTAATATCCATCAAAACTTCAGCTGACTGTCAAAGAAGGTAAATAAACTTGAAATTCGAAAAGCTATACAAAACAATGTAAAAATCACATAATCATGACATGTGTAAAGAATGACGACAAATCAGCTAATATTAAATTTGACCATAATATAAAGATACAAATGATTAAACTTTTAAATAAAAGGGTCAATATGAATGGAATAAATATAGGAGATATAATATGCATATAAAAAATGGATATAATGAAATAGTCATGGTGATTTTCGCAAGAAGCATCATAAGCTCGTCATTGATGTCAAGTTTCGACAATCTTTGAATATTGCAAAATCATTTAAAAATTTCTCCTTTTATTCGAATTATGATAAAATTCATTTAATTAATGGATGAGAAGTTTGAATAAATCATATCATTTATTCAACACTATTTAAAAAATGTCAAAATGAAAAAATTTAAATTCTAAGATATGCCGTTTATGATATCAATTTGAAAATAAGTGATCCACTTTATATTACATGTCAAAAGAATAAAATCATAAGAAGAATTAAAAATATACATTCTTATGCCATCATGTTAAATTAAACATTTCATATTAAAGGCTAGAAAAATAAGAAATGTTTTATAAACAAGAATGTTAAATAAATTATTTTAAAGTTTCCTTGAACATGTTTGGATGGTAGGCCACCTTTCATGAGATTTCTTAATAACCGCTTTATTAAAACCAAAAAGTAAACTAATTAACTCACTAACTATTCTACTCCTAAGCTAAACTACATATATACATAATATTAAGTAAAATGAAACAACCAATGAAGCCATTGAAGCACTTCCAATTCTGAAAAATGGGATTTGTTGAACACAAGTATTGGTAATCGAGGTGCTTCATATTGAATGATAGGAAGTATTGGATCATATTTACTATTTACAAATAAAAGAAAATGAAAATGAAACCTCTTTAAATATGACTCCTCCAAACATGCATAAAATGGATCACGAAAATCAGATTGGAAGGTAGTTAATGAAGGTTTAATAAATTTACCAGATACTTTATCATAACGTGAGAAAAATGAACTTGGCTATTCATGAAATAATAATTGCACAAATTTCGAAGATACCTTCTGAAGTCAATAAATCAAATGAAAGTGGTAATCAATGGGAAGTATTAAAACATGTGTGATTAAATCCCAAGAAAATGATACCCCAGAGGAAACTTAGACGGGTTACCCATTGTCACCTCAATAACTACTCTACACTTTAGGTTGCCTCTTCTTCAACACAAGGAAGGCTACCTTAAGATAGGATTGATAAGGCTATGACTACAGTGAAGATATAGCTTAGAAAAACGTTTTGTCTTTTATCGTATAAGAAAATAAAAGAGTGATGGAAGGACCAAGAGACTAATGCCAATTCAATAAAAGAAAATGGAATTAAGCGACTAGTCCAAGAGGGTGAATTAATGAATGGTTAGGACAACAAGGGTTGCATATGCATGCCACAATAAACCCCAACATGATGAAAAATAAATTTAGAAATAGAATAGGGGATCCCAAAATGACGCCGCATCAAAACATTGTTAATTAGGGTGTGACTTATGCAAAGAAATATTAAAGAACAACAACTCTAGGAAGCAACTGCAATAGAGCAATCACAACTACCAATTCTTAGGACTTGGAGCAGCAAGGGCACATCACACAAATTTCCCTCTATGTGCTTATCGGCCTCAAAGTTATCAATTTTAACTATCCCAATCAATGTGTGTTTCCTAACCAAATGACCACACCAATACATCAATAGGAAACAGAGGAAATACATCTCACATAAACCCTTCCAATGAAGTAATTATACCCTTATCATATAGCTCTAATCAAACAATTTCAAGCAATTCTACAAAGCATTAACGATATTTACAAATAGAAAGAATAAGCCACACATTGATAGGAGTATAAACCCTTACACTTCAAATTACACCTAGAAAGATATATCCCTTAAGCTCCAAAAGAGAGAGAACTCCAAAAATCCAACCATGAGAATTTAAGAAGAGACCAACGCCTTATATAACTTTAAGCTCCTCATCCTTTTACAATAAAATAATAACAAAACCCTATATCTTTACTACTATGGAGTAAACAAATACAAAGTACTTCATAAACTACCAAATATAATAAATGGTGGTCAAACCTCAAGTACAAGAATCCAATCAAGGATGAATAATGCCCCCCAATGAAATCAGGAATATAGCAAGAATAAGCCCAGTGCTCTAGTCTTTAAAGTCTCTCCCAAAGGTAGTGTTCCAAGGAAATGGCCCAATAAGCAAGTAAGAGGGTGCATGAAACACAAGATCTACGGTTTGAGTACCCCCTAGATCTCCTCCAATGACCAAGGACCTCCTCAAACCATGCAGTCACTCCTCCAAAGTGGAATGATATCTCCTAAAATGGCATAGAATGATATGTAAAGTTAATCCACTGTGGACACTCTAAAGAATAAGGCTCTATATGGTGGAATTATCCTTAAAAAAGAATTGGGTGATGTGCAATATAGAGATGTATAGTAGATGCCCCAAAATGTGAGTGTTCCAACAAATAAGCATGGAAATGGATTCAAGAAACCCTCAAAAGTGGATGCCCCCATCAAAATGTGTAATAGATGATGTCCCAAGTGAAAGCGATTCACCAATTAGAGCTAAGAATGAGTGAAAGTGGCTCTCTAGAGTGAACCCTCTCAGAAATAGGTATAGACAAGTGGGAAATCCAACCTTCAAGTGGATCGTTACCACAAAATATGACATAGATGAGTGTAACAAACTCCATATGTGTGAACAATCCAACCATAAAGCAACAATGTAACACCTCGGTTTTGACCCCGTTTGCATGATGTATATGATGTACTTAATCATGGTGAGGAGCTAAAGGCAAAAGCCCCACCATCAATTTGGTTGTGTATGTTTCGGCAATAGGGATAGTTTCCGATGGTATATCGTGCTATCCAACACATTATAGTTTGGCATCATGTGAATATGCACATCAATTAAAATAAACCTACAGCCAGCTACGACGGTGCAACGTTAAAATGAAAAGGGCATGATTCCAAAGGATAAGGGTGGGGGATGTCAAACCTTGGACTATGGGGGGGGGAATCCATGTGTTACCACCCTGTTTGATTTGCCATCTTCCCTTGTCTCATCCAACCACTTTAATGTTTGTTGAGTAGTTGAGGCAGTTATGGCTGGGAGTGGAGTGTGGCAAGACTGTCAGTCCTTTCCCACATGCACACTCCACCAGTAGGTTGACCTCACGTTGGCAAGCAAACCACCACCATTCTCTCCACGAGGCCATTCTCTCCATTGTCGGCTCACCCTCACGCATAAGGAGTTGTTCACTCTCACGCAGGGACGCGCAGCAGGGAGCCGGTTAATCTTCCTCACGCAGAGCCGAGTTAAGGAGGGGTGCGATTTCTAGTTTGGGGTTCATTTTCCCTCTCTCATGCTATTTGTCGATCTGTGGTGGTGTTCCATCCATTCACGCAGAGAACCGGTTTTCCTTTGGCATTGTTGCACTGTGTATTGTTTTTCCATCCTTCGTGGTGGATCATGAGCTGTAGACCGTTGTGTTTTCTTCCAGGTTTTACCTAGGCTGTGTCTTTTCCCTTGCGCACAGGTTGAGAGTTTGTTCTTTCCCCATTCTTGTTTGTGTAACCTTCTTCAACGATTACATTGAGGGATTGTGTGTTGTGGCCTCTTGGATGTTGGACGACTGCTGATTTCCACATTCGTTGGTTGAGTCCTCCCATGTCTATGCTGGGATTTCTGCTTCTGTCCCAACTGTAGACTATGTAAGGTTCTCATCGTTTCCTCATCAGATTGTGGTCTGCGTTTATGTCCTTCTTTTGCCCAAGATTGAGAATCAGACTTCTCCCCGGTTTTGGGACTGTGTAAGGTTGCCATAGTTTTCATTGTGAGTCTGGGCTGTTGATTCACCCTGGTTTTGGGTTGCTCTTGGTTGCTGAGATAGCAGACGTCTTTTGGGGATTGTTGCTGAATTGTTTTGGCCATTCTAGGGCCGAGAACAACTCTGGATTGTGGTTGGACCTGAACTGTATTTCACCTTTTGTTTGGGATGGTTACCCGGTTGTCTTTGCCTTCTTCACAGAGCTATGAATGGGTTGTTTTGCTACGGTAGGCAATGGTTGGTCTTCGGTCTACTGAGAGTGGGATTAGAGGCTGGGTATGCTTGAGAAGACTGGTGTTGAGGCCACTAGCTTAGCATTTAGCCTTTCCTAGCTGCTTGACGACCTGGTAAAACCCTACTATGTGGGTTTGGCTGATTGGCAAACCTTGGCTATGTGTAAGCCTGCGTTGACCCTTATTCCTTGAGTAATCATGCCCAGCTTGGGGGTGGCAGTGTTGCTGAGAGATCGATGAGCATGCTGGCCTATGGTTGGGTGGAACGTTGCAGCGACGTAGCTGGTTGCGGGGCGAGTTCTTCATTAAAAGATAAGTACTCCTGACTGTTTCATCTCTGCAATTATATCTACTATTTCATGAATTTTGATGAACATGTTGAATGTTGGAATGTGTATGTTGCTTCTGTTGAATTTTGAGTAACTATGTATCCTTGTATGATGGGTTATGCATCTTGGTATGTATTATGTTTAAGTTTTTAATTTCAGCATTTATCCCTGTTCATGTTCATGGGGGCTGTTTTCCCGTTTGTTTGGTGTTAGTAGCGTCCTCTTCGCGATCGGAGGGTTGGCGACGTTACAAACAATGGATGTGTAAACAACCTCAAAGGATTGGAGCATTCTCTCCCTTATGAATTGATCAATGGTCAAAACCTCAACATATGCAATGGATGTCCACATAGAATTAAGATGCCATTCTCCTGATAAAAACCAAGAACACACCAATGAAATGATTGTTAAATCCATAAAACAAGTTCTAAGAGGAGGGTACACTACGAAAAACCAACCACATTGCATCTTCAAGTGTAAACTACCTCCTACAAGATAGACCACCCCACCAAAAATGCTAGTTCATGCCATCAAGAAGCTATATCAATCCACAAATGCAAGAGCGCTCAAAGAATGAGTGAAGTACAAGCGGTCTAGATGCCAAATAAGACCCAAAGCACTAGGGCGCTCCACCAAAGGATGATTCATGTGTCATACGCAATTGCTATACTATCCATATACGAGCACAAAACATCAAGAGAAGACACATCATGAAGATCCATCAACTTGTAACCCCTACCAAATATGTGATAAAAAATCACATGTGGTGCCGATGACAAAATGGGAGGTAACAACTAGCTCTGATTGCAAGACATTTGGTCATTTTGAGAGTGTACGAGAAACCCAAAATCTTGGAATGTACATATTATAAATGACCATCAACTACAAGAGAAAAATATGCGGTGGGATGGATAACCTCAACATTCCTAAACACCACATTACATCCAAAGGTTCAGTACATCAAAATTTGATTTTACAACATAAAATGGAATAAGCCAACAATGCTAAAGAGTTCAAGATATGAAATCTAATTTTCACATGTTGAGCTTATTCATTATACTCTTATTCTCTAAAGAATTTATTCTTTCTACCCTACTCCAAACATGAGATCAAGAAAATACTAGGTGAAATCATAAACCCAATGAAGCCATGTGCTCATCTCATCAATGGCATGACATTTTCCCTTGTGTTTAGTCACCATCCAAAACAATGACACATCAAATGCCAAGTAGATACATTCTTAAATCTCCATGAAATGTAAGCTGAAATCTAAAACATGCCCATGAGGAAGGCCAAGAAAAGTAAAATCATGCCAAAAAATTCACGCATCACCACCAAACTCCTCTATCCAAAATTGGATAGGGCTAGTGTAAACATCCTCATGGTTGTTATAGATCAATCCATCATCATCATCACTCATCCCATCAAACAACAAGGACTTAAGGGGTTCTTCAAAACCTATAACATCTTTCAAGATCATTCTCAACGTTACATGAACATGAGATATGACATAAATATTTAGAATTAGAGAAAAAAATTCAACCCTAAATCTAAGGCTTGAAAACACCATTTTGTTGGCTTGAAATTTTTGCAAATGAAGCTACTTCACATGAATATCTTATTGCCCCAAATAATTTCTACATTAACATAACATTTTCTGATTGAAAGAACATGCCAAAAATGAGAGGAAATGAAAGAAATAAGTCGTTAAGAATTTATGGCATGATGTTGGGATGCCCCATAGGGCATACAATCAAATGACTAACACAAAGCCAATAACATGGGATATAGATAAGCATGCGATTCTTTTTTCATTAAGATATGCACATATAAATACATGGAGAGTGACCCTTGGTTTCATATTCCAAGTGGCCTCTACGACTCCTTCATGAATCTTCATACTCACCTATGACTCTTTACTTTCTTTTCTCAACAATACTGTGAATAGTAAACAAGATTACATAACTCAAAGGATTATGTTTCCAACATCCCCCCCTTAATCCGAAGGGGTGTATGTGAGTCCAAGCAAAGAGCTGAAATCCAGAGAAGGACAATTGTAAATGGTTGAAGAAGATCACTAAATCAAAGGTTAGCAGAAACTAATGTCTTCTATTAAATGGGTAGTTTAAGCTGACTAGAAACTGATAGATCATAACAGCTATAAATTTAAGGTTCCGGATGACCACAAATCAACCAAGGTTATGAAGGGTGATTTTAAATAACCACTACTAACCATGAACCATGAAGATGGTTTAAGGATTACCACAAACTATGGAACTTGGCTCGAAGTCTCATAGGTTCTTGGAACATTTCGAAAGGCTCACATAAGTTGTATGTCTTCTATTGAATGGGTGGTTTTAGGCTAACCATAAACTATGGAACTTGGATCAAAGGCTTAGAGGTTCTTGGAACATTCCAAAAAGCTAGTCGAATCTTATGCATTCTACTAAATGAATAGTCATGGCTTTGGCTCTAGATTTGGTTGTGGTGGCTCTGGCTTTGGCTTTGGATTTGGCTGCAGCTCTAAGTTTGGCTAGATAATTCAAGATCAAGGATCTGGATCTGATATAGGCTCGCATGTTCCCACTTGATTTTTCAGGCTCGCTTGTTCCTGAATGTCATTTGGTGATGGGATTCCCCCATGTGAGGAACAAAGTGAGGAGAAGAAGATCTCTTAGCTACAATATGTGTCATTACTCGAGAATGAATTCTGCGGTATGACTTATAAATCTTCTTGGTTGTTGACGACCTTTGCCAAAAAACGATCCGGCCATAGTGAATACTCTTTCTTGCAGGTTTCTTCATAATGAAGCATTTGTCTGAAGAATGGGTATGCTTTCCACAATGCTTGCAAGGGTGAAGATAAAAAAAATGATCTTTCAAATGGCTAGCTCTATCACAATGTTGGCATTTGGAACTTTGAACTGAGGAAGATGAACTTTCTTTTAAGAACCCAACACTCTGAAACTGGATTGGCTTGGAGCAATTAGGAATGTGAATGATCACTTCCTTGTCATATCCAAGAATGGTTCTCTGCTTCTTGTGGGTGAGAGTCTTCCCATGGTCTGATGATGGGATTGGAAAGAACAAGTGGAATCTGTATATGCATAACTTCATTTTCTATTGGATCTGCTTTTGAAGTGGCATCATGTGCTTCAAAAGTGTCATCATTGATTTGAACATGTGTAGGCTATTGATATGAATCACAGAAAATGGGATTGTTTTGAACATGAACAAGTTTAGAATGTTACTTCATTTGTTGTAGCTCATCACGCTGGAGTCGTGATTCAAGCTGAAGAAACTCAATAGTGTCTTGCAAATATTTTACACAATTTCGAATGTGAGTGAGAGCAGTCTTGTCAATCATGACAGTGTTGTCGACAAAAAAAAGGAAGTGTTCAATAACTTTACAAAGCCATTTAATCGAGCCATTGAAAAATTGTGACTGAAGACTCAGTCAATTAGAGAAGGGTTTCTTGCAATTCCACACTTTTACAAACAGAATCAACAAAGACAAACTCACGGAGAAAAAGGGCTTAGGTCTCAAATGAGAATGCACCCTATTACAATTTCAATTCAATTGTTTTGACAGTTGTAAAAACAATTTCAAGTACCACTAAATGCACGAGAAATTACAAAAATAATTGTTTGTAAGTTACACTTGAATGTAAAACTGTATTGATCTTTGAAAATGAATGCTTTACCTCAGAGTTCTTATATGATTGATGATGTGCTATGATGTTAATTCCACGCAACAACCTGTCCACCAATGCATATTATCAACCTTGCTTAATGTCGCCTCCAATGCATTATATAGAACTTTCCACAAGCTGTTGTAGCTTCTTTCTTCGCGATTTTTGCGATAACAATCTTTGCATGTAAGTAGTTAAAGACACTATAGCTCCATTACCAAACTACCATGCTTCCAACTTTGAAGAATAATTAGCTTTAAGCTTGCAGACAAATGAACAGATAAAGGATTGATTGTTGTCCTATTTCCTTAACTCGCTCTGAGAAAGAAAATCAAATTTAAAAAAATTAAGGTCTATGCCTCAAAGAGACCTAGCCTGGTAAAAAAAATGGCAACATGGATGTAACTGCATAGGTCACAGAGTTGTAGACTATAGAGAAATAGTGTTCTTGCAATGCCCAAAAGCTACTTACACAAATACATAAGCACTGAGACATGGCGAACAATATCCTCATTCAGAAAAGCAAAAAGATGCAACGCAGCAAAAAGAAAACGCCTTGCTGAACAACCACATCTTTATCCAGACATTCATCAACAATCTATAGCTTCTAGACTTCCATTCCACAACTGAATCTTCAGAAGCACAAATGTGAATCTCCTTTGTTTAGTTTAACCCAATACTTAGTTGTTTTGTACAGAGACCAAGAGATTAACAAAATGCATCAATTCTATTTGAAGCAAAGATGGGATGTTCTTTTGTGTGCGAGCTCTTTTAATTTTGAAGAATTAACCAACAGAAGCAACTAACCAAGTAAAACTCTCACCTCTTACATAGTCGAGCAAGTCTCATAAGTTATGGGCGTGATGGGCGTGTTGGATTAGGGTTTTCCTCTCATCTACGCAACCATTCATTTTTCTTTATGTTTTTGGAAAAGGATTGGATGGGTTTGACAAGCTTCCTTTTCATGGTTCAGGCCTATCCACTTACTTATGGTCCCACGATATAGCCCCTGATTTGAGTGAGGACCAGATAACGAAACAACCCATGATTAGCGTCTCGAATCACGCTTTGAGTGCAGGTCCAGTGATTAAATCCTTGTTGGATGAGCAAGATTGTCAGCATCTAACTCACAACTCACAGGTATACTCACACTGCGAGGTCAAATTGGAGGCCTGGAAGACTTGGTCACATTGGAATGAAGGATGTTGGTCGCAGCCTTCAAAGCATCCGAGGATGTATGATAGTCGAGGAATTAACTTTAGTTGACAACTCTAATCGTAGCCCATGGTGATAGTCGAGATGGTTGCACGCCAAGGGTTTTACACTTAGAAAAAACCAAAACGGAGAACCAAATGACCTCCAACACATGATTTCATGCCTCAACTAGCAGGAAACGCGGAGGATGGAGGTTGCAGTTTGCCCTTGCATTCTTCTAGTAGTCGTAGAGATATCAGAGGACGCTCCCTTTGTGGCTCGCATGCACACAACTCCACGGATGGTAGCGCACACACAACGCTCGACTTGCAGGTATGTTCACTCCATTGGTGGATACCAACAGCTCGTAGGATTCCTTTCAATAAAAAACGATGGTTGCTTCAGGTAGAGATACCAAGGAAGTGGGAACGTCGGGTCATGGTGATAGCTGCTTCAAAGACGTTGATGTCGTTGGTATTCTTATCCTCTTGCTCAAACATATAACAGCTCAAACTTCTCCTTTGGATCTATCAATTCAAATTTACGAGATGTATAGATGCATATTGTCATTTTGCCTAAATTCTTAGAGTACATATGCCAAAGGACTTTTTAAGGGATTTTGCCTTGTTAGAAGCTCATTTCTAGGAGCACCGACGCACTTTGCTTCTTGACATAAGGTGTCAGCGTAGGTTGACGCTAATTGCTAGTAGACAAAAGGTGTCAGTGACACTCCTTGCCTTTGAGCAAGGAGCGTCGTCTATCGCCTCTTGCAAGTGTGCAAAGAGAGTCGACGCTCAATAAAAAGAAAAAACAGGAGTTTCGAGAGCTTTCTAGTGGAAATCCCTCATGGAAGCTTATCCCAATCGATTAGATTAGGTGGCACTCGAGCCCCTAACCCCTAGGGATGATCCCTCAACTTCCTTCAAGTAAATCTCAAAGCATTTGATATCTTTTTGGCCTATAAATGTAAGCTTACCTTCATGGTTTAGGGGGACCAAGAAAGCACCTTTATGTTGTTGAAATTCTTCTAGGATTGAGAGGCAAAGAGATTGAAGTTTGAGGCAAAAGACTTGTGGAGAGAAGCACAACAACGAACTTTCTTTTGGTTGTAATCTTTCCATTCTTTTCATTAATGCAATATGTTTTCTCTTTCCCATAAACTTTGTGTAATTCGTTGTTTATAACTCATTGTTTATTATCTTTCTCTTCGGTCATTGATATAGATTTGCCAGATTATATTGTATGTTTCATTGTTGCTTTGCTGGCTTTGATTTGTGCAGGCTCTTCAAATGTCAATGGAGCTAAAGATTTCCAGCTAACAAGGACAACCTTCAGGGAGAAGGTAAGGCTTCATAGTTGTTTATCACAACAAGATTTGAACCCAAAATTTGACGAGAAAATCCGATGACATCCGACGAAAAATACCGTGTCGTTGGATTTCACTTTCAAATTATGAGATTTGATTATTATTTTTTGAATTGATAAATTGACACGTCGGATTTTCGACGACACTATTGTGGGATTTTCGACGTCCATATTGTTAGAGTTTTAATGTATATCACCTTTTTTTACAATAGTAACTAGGCTTCATGTCGTCGAATATCCCATGATAACTAAATTTGAAAATTTATAAATTACAGAAACATTTCGACATGTTTGCTATAGAAGCAATGGTTTGCGGAAAGTATTTTATTCTTTGATGGATAGTTTGTGGAAATTATTTTATTCTTTGTCTGACGGTTTGCATAAATTATTCTATTCTTCAACGGACGGTTTGCAGAAATTATTTTATTCTTCTGTAACATACCCAAAACTGAAAAATAAATATTTATTATTTATTTCAACAAAAACATTATGTTAATTTTTATTGTAAAGTTTATGACAAAGTGGGTCAAGAATAACTGTAATTGAAGAATTATTTATTTTAATAATTAATAAAATGATACACCTATTCAGGGGAGACTGTTAAATGAGTGTTCACTGACCCACTAGGAGGAAGGAGCAGTTGTAGAAGGTTGGTTGACACGTGGCAGCACTAGCATTCACTTTCTAGCTGTTGCAGGAGCATAATCCCTAAAAATGTGGTCATGTTCCCTGAGAGGGGGAATTGAGCTGGTGGCTCATTAAATTTCAAAACTGACCCAAAGACCTAAGCAATCTTATATAAACCATCAAATTGAGCAAGAGGCTCACCACTCATTCTGATTTCTGAGAGAATGAACTTTGTGACTGCTGCAAACTGAAAAGTTAGGCACACAAAGAATTTGATGATGGGATAGCTAAAGTGTTTTACTGAGTTAAGTCTGCTATTGAGTGCTAAGTTGTAGAAGCTTAATGTGTGGCAAATATCTTTGTCCTAGTGGTCCTAAGCAAGTAATTTGGCCGCTTCAGGAAAATGTTGGGTGGAATAGTCTCCCGTGGACGGTTAGTCCCTTTTCTGCAACACATCCAAGTTCCAACTCTAATCTGTATTATGACATTGTTTTACTTTTATTTAAGAAAGCTGTAAACTGTTTAAAATGAGGTTATAGATGATGGATAGTGATTTAATGATTGTAGGATTTAGTATTTGCATAGAAACTTATTGATAAAGAAATAAATAAAAACTATCTCCTGTATGTTTCCTCTCACCGAAGTGATGTACTATAGTATAGGAAGATATGAAATTATGTTTGAGTAATAGTACTAGAATGATTGAATCATTATGTATGTTCGTTATTATAGAAATTAGATGTGATATAGTTATATACTATTTACAATCCACTGATATTTAGAATACTGGTATTTAGCTAATTGTATAAGCTACAACTCTTAATCTAAAAGATAAAACTATTATAGATATTTACAGTCAGTAGAACCAAACCTTCAAATTACAATATAAGTATAGGCACAAAAATAGAAACAACTAAGCTAGATCTTATAAGGGCATATTAAGCCGGTTTTCGTAAACAACTAAATCATTTTAGTAACACCAAGTCAAGACCATCGACATACCATAGCACTGGTTACAGGCTTCAGGTTAGGCTGGTGTTGTTTCTGTAGTATTTCTCTTGCAGAAGGAAATTACAGCCTTAGGGATTTTTTATTTTCGAAACAGTATGGTTAACTAATATGATATAAATTCTCTCCAACAATAATAGAGGTTACATACATACTCATGGCTTATTAAAATTAAATAAACAAAGTAAAATACTCAAGTAAAAACTTCACCAAACGATGAAACCCTAGATTTGTTATAACCAAGTTCATTACACAGTCATATTAATAACTGTCATTAGAAGAATAAACGACTCTGTAATCAATATTTTAATAATAAAACCAAAGAACAATATAACTGTTAATTCAAAATAATAACGATACAATTTATAAACTGTAACCAAATAAAGTCATGTAAGAAATTGACACAAGTATTATTTATATCTAAGCTCTCTATACGCAGAAAGTTAAATTAGATTCTCACAGAAGCAGTTTAAAAGAAAATAACTAGCAGAGGCCTTACGACCCATGTTTATTATAAGCCTATGTTGGAAAGGAAAAACAGTCGAATCCCATTGTTTATAAGTTAACTACAAACTGTAAACAATAAAATAAACCTAGGCACTTTTTAAAGCTCTCTACTATTACATTACGACTTCATCGTGAGTGTTACAATAAGACTGATAAACCAAGGACTCAATAAAATTCATGTAAAAATGCAACATCTTTTATTTTAAATTAAAAGGAAGAAATATACCCAGAAAACCCTCACGGGCTTTGTCTCAAATCATATCCATTATAATATTAAACCAATAACGAAACTATGGCAGTGGTTTGTAGCCCAACAATACTGTTAAGTAAACGTTAAATTCTTCACTCAATATTACAATTTGAAAACTAAAAATATATCTAACAAAAACGTAAAGCCCTCACGGGTTCATACTTTACTAACAACATTTTTATAGAGATCAAATCTAAGATCTCTCTTATACCAAAACAAAGTTGTTACTATCACACGATGAGCGGTCTTATTATCAAAACCCCAACGCTACTAGTTGTTTAACCATAAAAAATAACAACACTGTGTTTTAAAGTGGCTTTCTATGCCCAAAAACATTTAGATAGAATAAAGGCTTAGGACCAGGTTCTTCTTTTAAAGCACTGTAATTAATTTAAAACTCAAATCCCTCATAGGTTCAGACTAGCCCAAAGTCTGTAATCGACATAGAAGAACATTAAACCCCATAACTTCTGAAAAGAAATGGGCATAGTTGCAAGACTCCACAGTTAACAATTATTTACAGTTCCGGAAACTACTCTGTTACTAGAAAAGTGAAATGAACAGAGACATAGGTTTTACAGAAGCAAACAAGTTTTAAAAGCCAACAAAAGTTTACAGAGTGGCACGGTCGTCTACGACTCCATAAGAGATGAATAAACCCTTATAGTATCAACTGTATAAAATACCAAAGCAAGTATATCACTTCCATATCAACAGCCAATATGGATTAAAAACCCAGCGCCATAAAACACACCAGGAAACCAGTTTTCTCCTCAAGAGCCACACCAGGGAGTGACAGAGGTCTTACTAGTTGAAAGGAGAGGTTTCACGGCTGGTTTTCCATCCACACTCTGTTGTAGAGTTGTCTTGCACATAATACGTTACCCAAAAGTTAAAACCTTGATCATTTTCTTAAGGAAAAGATATAGTATAAAGAAAAAATTATATCATTGAAGTTACAGTTACCTTTTGGTTTTCAACATCACATGGTAATCACCAAAGCAACGTTTGCAAACTCCATTAACATTTGTTTCAAGTATTGGCCGGTGCAGATGGTGACGAAGTCTGAGTTGGTGGTTACAGACAGTGGAATAACAAGGTCAAGTAGTTGAAGGCCTTTGAAGGAGATGATAAAACTGTAAACTCCTTCCAGAACCCTAACAAAATGGCCCGCGCAGTAAACAAGACACAATAAAACCTCTAGGGTCTTACAACTCAAATATTATCGACAACTGGCGTTTGGATTGATTTCCCATGGTATGAAAGGAGACGAGTTTATGACTCGTACTCCACCTATCACCATCACACTTAAGTCAACAAATGAACTTGTACGAAGGACAAGAGATTTGTTAAAACTCCATGAATTCCTATTCACAAAGTTTTATAACCCATTATACATAGTTCAATCTCAAAAAGTTTTATTGTTGTTAAATAATGCAATCGTGGGTATATCAATCCTTGTTTTTATAAACATTAAATCTGTAAAGAAAAATAATGAAGTATGTTAGAATGTACCTAGTTTGGGGCTTCTAAGAATTATTCAAATAAAAGATAAAAATGGTTACTATGTAGAATGGAATAAGAACATCCAACTAGGATAGGGTTTAGATCCTTGTCTAAACCAAAAGCTTACCTTTTGTCTTTTATGGCCTTATAGCTAAATTGTTTTTTAGATGTGATGTCGCGGTATCCTCACCCACCTGCACATGAGTAGAATAGTAATTCATGCATTAGTCATAATGACTAAGTAATACCATGATTTATCCCCCGGTGCAGCTCAAGGGTAAAAACAAGCATGAAACAATGGAAAACTGTCTTACGACAGTGACAACAAGTTCAAACAGGGACATATTTTTTACGTCACAAAGGAATGTTATGTAGGAAGATCACCAATAGAATAAGCTAACAATACCTGAGGAACTTGATGCCAGTAATGCATATCAAAGAAGTATGAACAATAACATCTATCTAATAAATTTATAGGAAATTCTAATATTACATGCAATAAATAATTTTTATATTTTTTTTATTTACGAAATTTAGGGATGTTACATCTTCGACGAATGGTTTGTGGAAATTATTTTATTCTTCGATGGAAGGTTTACGGAAATAGTGATGCATGGAGCTTTATTTTTTAAGATCATCGATAGTCTTCATTCAATCTCTTTGTGAGAAAATGTCAAATAGAAATATTCTTGATCCAGATGAACAAAAAATACATTGCTTGCTAGATTGTGAGATGGAATGAAAAGAAAGGGTGATGAAAAATGTTATTGTCCATGTAGTCATTGCAGGGGATTTAAGAGGAGAAGAATGTTGATCACAACATCCAGAAAACATTGTAGGGAACATGGACACGTTGAGGGGGAGAATGAATATCGCCCATTTGTAAGTTTTGCATTATAGATGTTTTTTTATATTGATTGCTTTGTTAAATGTATATATTATGTTAATATTTCTTATGTTAAGTTAGATCTATTTATGTTTTCATGTAATTGGAAAAGAAAGACATCCTACGACATATCATCCAGAGGAAGTGTTTTCAGAACAAGTACCGGAGGAACATGGAGCTATGAATAATGGAGAACAAGTTAACGATCCTATTGAAGAAGATGATCATACCAATAATATAGTTGAAGATGATGGTACAAATACATTGATCTATGATTCATTTAATGTTAGAATGGATGATGCTGATCATGAAAATATTGATGACTTTGATGATGTTCATGATTTACCTCTTCTTGAGAAGGCATACAAACCCCTTTATGAAGGATCCAACACAAATCTTCTCTCTACTATATTGTTGATAATGAACTTGAAGGTTATGAATGGTCTTTCAAACACATCAGTCACATGGATGTTAAAGTATGTAAAATAATCCATCACATATATATGATCGTGGTAAAGGTTATCTTTGTTCCTCTAATAATTTTATTGTTAATTCATAAGTCAAATTAATACGGATGAAATGTGTTTCATTAATATTATTTATATATTATATTAACTAGATTTTTATTTTAATTTGTTGTAACTTGATAGCTGAATTTTTGTTACCACCGTCAACTATTTTACCTCCCACATATTGAGATTTATCTGCCATCATGAAAGAAATTGGAATGCATTATGAAGCAATTCATGCATGCCCCGATTACCATGTTATATATTATAATCAGCATGAATTTGCAACGAAATGTCTAGAATCTCATATCAGTATATATCAAACATATCAAGTAACAAAAAAGCTGTCTCGCAAGGTTCTTTGTTATATTCTCATTATTCCACATTTGCAACGATTGTTCAGGTGAAAAAACATAGTGCAATTTATGGATTACCATGCAAGGAACATAAGTCAAGATGACATTATTAGAATGCCTGCAGATGGTTCTGCATTTAGAGATATGGAGTAAAAATGGCCTCACTGAAGAACCTCATAATTTCCGGATTTGTTTGGCAGTAGATGGTGTCAATCCATTTGCAGAGATGAGATCCATTTACACGGTGTGTCCTATTTTTGTTATTAACAATAGCATTCCTCCATGGTTGTCAATAAAGAGGGAGCACATAATGTTGTCGATGATTATTCCAGGTATATTGTCTCTACAACTTTTTTTTATTTTTAATGTAGTGGCATATCATTTGTCGTATTTTGTTTCCTAATGTCATATATATATATATA
>LPNX010608521.1:284088-358426 GCA_001517045.1 Pseudotsuga menziesii
TGTATCTAGACCAATATGACAAAGCAATTTCAATTCCATGCAATGCTTGTATGGACAATACATGATGCCCCAGATTTCACCCATTTTTGTGGTTTGTATTTAGAAGTTCCACTTTAATTGCATTTAATTTTATGAACTAGTTAATATAGTACTATGCACACATTTTTTTAAATATTCCATTCATTTTATATATAATTATAATTGACAGAGATATTCCATCTCTTTATGTAGGTCTTCAGATAAAGGGAAAATTTGCATGTCCAGTTTTTGGTCTTAATATCAAATCTTGTCGTTCAAAAAGATTAAGAAAGGAGGTGTTTGATGAGTATAGGCACTTCCTCTCTAAGAATCACAGGTATCTAACTACCAAAAAAATCTATTTAATGGGAAGCAAGAGACGGCATTAAACCCACAAAGAATGACACCTCACCTATGGAAGTTGCAATATAATAGAAATCGTCAAGATGGTACATATGAATCATCGTATATAAAATGTTATGTATTTTTTTATTGTGTCATGTTTTTTACTATAATTGACATTGATTTCTGTAATTTCTTTAGAAACTACGATTCATGATGTTCATCGTGATCATGAAGGCATTAATGGGCTTCCACAAGGAATGGAAAGTTATCCTAAACAATTCAGTAGGTTTCTCTACTATGAGCACCTACAAATTTCTCATATGTTTGATACAATGCATATTGAAAAGAATGTGACTAAAATATTATGGCGAATATTGGATGGAATGAATGAGAAAGAAAGAATTGTATAAATTTGCAAATACATTCAAGAAGGAAACCATGCAATGAAATACATCATTCAATTTCATAGAAACAGAGACAAAATTAATGTAAACTAACTTCCATGGATGTTCATGGAGCAACAAAGTAATGTTGTAAAAGAAGTCATGCAAAAAATTAAAATTCCACTGGAATTTGTGCGAACATGAAGAATATCATAAAAAAAAAATGTGATTTTGCGGGGGTAAAAATGCATGATTGGCATGTATTCATGAAGGTAATTATTATGGTATCCATATAATTATTGTTTTTTTTATTCCAGTGCATATTGTTTTTATTTTGTTTGTCTACTCTTTGTTTGAAAAAATATGTCGTTTGTATATTGTTAGAGTATGTTCTACCTCTCTCTCTCCCGGACAACTTCGACAACAATGTCAAACAAGTTATATATAATATTTGGAAATACATGAGGTAAGTACCGATTTTTTTCATGTGCTTAGTGTTTGATTAATTCAATGTAGTCGAACTTATATTTAATTTTTGTGCACTAATTCATTTTATGCAATATCATGTTTTTTTTGTTAAATCTCGTTATTGGTTTGCGTCACTTGTAGATGGTTGTCATCTAAAGAAATCCTTAAAGAAGGTATAAATTATTGGAGGAGAGAAATTCCTCATCTCATGTGTGAAATGCATAAGCATATACCTTCCGAATTTTTCAATGCATAGGAAAACTACCTCATACACCAAGTTGAGGAGATTGAATTGTGTGGACCTGTGCACTCAAGGTCCATGTGGATGGTTGAGAGGCACTTGAAATTAATGAAGGGTTTGGTTATACAACGAGCATGTTCTAAGGGTTCTATGATGGAGGGATATATGGTATACCAAAACATGTCTTATATTAGTGAATATCTTCCTAATTTAGCGACAAAGCTCAATTTACGTCGCATTTGTGATCGGGAATCCAATAACAATTTTGAAGGGGAGTACATGAAGGAGAAAGGTAGATAGAGGAAGGTGAAAGGTAATTATTAGCTGGTAGATATTAATTAATATAATACATTTGACTGTTGATTTTTAGGTATATATATCATACATGTTCTATTTTTATATTCAATATATTGCATCAATTAACACTAGTGTATACTTTGTTAAGATAATAAACATTTGTATTGAATTTTATTTTATTTTTGTCATCAAGAAGTTGTTCGAGAGTGGGATGCAATTCATTTATTCATCACAAACAATCTTGACTAGATGAAGGTATGGATTGGAATATGTGAACAATCTGGTCATGGAATATCATAGGAAGGTTTGGCTTCATTGGTTAAAGTAGCACATCGCAATGGAGATACCGATCTTACACAAAGGTAAATTGGTTTATCATATGGTTTAAAATATAAGTAGGCAAACATACTAATAAACCACACTAATCAAACATAATTATGTACATGTTGATTTTTTTCCATGTATGGTATAAACATGCACTTAATCATAAATATTGGATCATTATGTAATCTTTTTGTGTATGGCTTGTTGTAGGTAAAACACCATAAGGCTATCTGGTGCAATGGTTGTAGATGTCGCATCAAAAAGTTGGATGAAATGAAGAAAACATCATATTGTGGGATGTCTACAGTGTTTGAGGTGACCAATGTTTTCTCTAGAAGTGAGCCATCCTCTTAGAAAATTGATACTATGGGTATTTCGAAGATATTCTTCAATGTGATTTTAACTCCTTTAGGGTAGTTCTATTCGTTGTCAAATGGTACATGTTATGATTGAATCAATGTGATCCCTATAAAACTATTATTGAACATGATAATGGATTTACCATGGTAAATACAAGGTTCTTTGAGCAAGGAACGAAGCCCTATGTTATTTCAAGACAATGTGAACATGTATTTTACTCTGAGGTTCCAGGTAGACTAATGCGTTGGTGATTTTTTGTGAGACACGATCCAAGGGGAAGGTTGATAAAGTATAACCTAGAGGAAGGTAATGAAGAGGGCCTCAAAGAAGAAGACGATGTTGAAGATGATCAACATGAGTTAGATGATCATGTTCCCTAAGAATATGCCAAAGAATTAGCTGAATCATATGATGGAGCAAATAATTTCCATGAAGATGATATCAATGATGACATCATGATCATAACTGGCATAGATGATGATGATGATATGGCCAATCCTTACAATGTTGACTCTGGATCAGATGATACAAATAATGAATTTGATGAAGAATATGATGAATTTCATTGTAGTGTAGAGGTATACAGTAATATTTCAACTCTATATATTTTGATTTAATATTGTGATAGAAATATTGAATTTTATTGGTACGTAAAAATTTGGATTGGACTAAAATTTGGCATGGTTAGACCTGACGCATGCATTGCCGGTATGGGAGGGTTTATATACTCAAACATGACTAACACTAACAATTCAAGCAACAAAAAGCATACCTATAGATTAATTAATGTGCTATACGGGGCCAACGTTGAAATTTTTTAAATATGTGCCGGCTTGGACTAAAATTTGGCATGATTAGACTAGACACATGCATTGACGGTGTGGGAGGGTTTCCAGACTTAAACATCATCATCATCGTTGTCATCATAACTAACACCATCATAATCATTGTCATCGTCATCATGTCTTTTTGTTGTCTCTAATCGCACCTAGGAAAAATACATCAATCAACTTTATTATCCCTAACTATTCCATATCTCCCTAACTAAACCATGAATAATGTCTCAAGAAGCATGTAATGTGTAAATCCTTGTACTGCATCCCATATGACCATGGTTAACACTATAAGATCAATCATAGGTGATCATCATCATCATCATCATCATCATCATCATCATCATCATCATCATCATCATCATCATCATCATCATCGTCATCTTCATTATCATCATCATCATCGTCGTCATCGTCGTCATCATCATCATCATCATCATCTTCATCATCATCACCATATTCATCATCATCATCTTCGTCATCATCATCATCGTCATCAGCCTCTTCCTCATCGACATCTTAATCATCATCATCTTCATCATCATCATCATCATCATAACCATCTTCATCATCATCATCATCATCATCATCATCATCATCATCTTCATCTTCATCATCGTCATCATCATCGTCATCATCATTGTCATCATCATCGTCATCTTCATCATCATCATCATCATCGTCATATTAATCATCATCATCATTGTCATCACCATCTTCATCATCATCATCATCACCATATTCATCATCATCGTCGTCGTCATCTTCGGCATCATCATCTTCATCATCATCATCATCATCTTCGTCATCACCCTCTTCCTCATCAACATCTTCATCATCATCATCTTCATCATCATCATCATCATTGCCATCATCATCGTCATCACCATATTCATCATGATCTTCACCATCATCATTGTCGTCGTCATCATCATCGTCATCTTCATCATCCTCATCAACATTTTCATCATCATTATCATCTTCATCATCATCATCGTCGTCGTCATCATCATCGTCATCATCATCATCTTCATCATCATCGTCGTCATCATCATCATCATCATCATCACCATGTTCATCATCATCATCATCATCTTCATCATCATCATCCTCATGATCATCATCGTCATCATCGTCGTCATCATCATCATCATCATCATCATCATCGATGTCGTCATCTTCATCATCATCACCATATTCGTCATCATCATCATCATCATCATCATCATCATCATAATCATCATCGTCATCACCATCTTCATCTTGATCTTCATCATCAACACCATCATCATCGTTGTAGGATATCCGACGCAGATACCTAGAAATACCGACGACGTTTGGTGTTGGTGGTTTGGCGAGCTCGTCGGATATCCTACCAAGTTTACATTATAAGAAGTCAGATATCCAATGCATATTTTCGTTGGTGGTATGGCGAGGTCATCGGATTCATAATCATAATCATCATCATCATCGTCATCACCATCATCATCATTGTCGTCATCATCCTCTTCCTCATAAACATCTTCATCATCATTGTCATCATCATCATCATCATCATTATTATCATCATCATCTTCATCTTCATCATCGTCATTATCATCCACATCAGTGTCTTCATCATCATCGTCATCGTCATCATCCACATCGGTGTCATCATCATCGTCGTCGTCGTCATCATCGTTGTCATCATCACCATATTCATCATCATCACCATCACCCTCTTCCTCATCAACATCTTCATCATCATCATCTTTTTCTCATCATTGTCGTCGTCATCACCATATTCATCATCATCATCATCATCTTCACCATCATCATATTCATCATCATCATCGTCATCATCGTCATCATCATCATCATCGTCGTCATCATTGTCATATTCATCGCCATTATCATCATCATCACCATCTTCATCATCATCGTCATCGTCATTCATCATCATCATCATCATCATTCATCGTCATCGTTGTCGTCGTCGTCATCGTCATCATCATCATCATCACCATCTTCATCATCATCGTCACCATCATCATTGTCATTCATCATAGTCATCACCATCTTCGTCGTCATCATTCATCATCATCGTCATTCATCATCATCATCATCGTCGTCGTCATCATCATCATAATCACCATATTCATCATCATAATCATCATCTTCATCGTCATCACCCTCTTCCTCATCAACATCTTCATCATCATCATCATCATCATCGTCGCCATCACCATATTCATCATCATCATCATCATCATCTTCATCTTCATCTTCATCATCATCGCTGTCATCTTCATCGTCATCATCATCGTCATCACCATCTTCATCGTCATCATCATCACCATCATCATCATCATCATCATCATCGTTGTCGTCATCATCTTCATCGTCGTCATCATCATCGTCGTCGTCGTCGTCATCATCGTTATCGTCATCTTCATCATCGTTATCGTCATCTTCATCATCATCACCATATTCTTCATCATCATCATCATCATCATCTTCATCGTCATCGTCATTAGCATCGTCATCACCATCTTCATCTTGATCTTTATCATCATCATCGTTGTAGGATATCCAATGTAGATACCTAGAAGGAGTGACGATGTTTGGCGAGCTTGTCGGACTCTTTTGAAGGGGACGTCAGATATCCTACCGAATTTACATTATAATAAGTCTGATATCCGACGCATCTTGTCGTCGGTGGTTTAGCGAGGTCGTCAGATTCATCATCATCATCATCATCATCATCATTATCATCATCACCATCATCATTGTCGTCATCATCACCCCCTTCCTCATAATCATCTTCGTCATCATCGTCTTCTTCATCACCATCACCATCATCATCATCATCATCATCATCACCATTGTTATCATCATCATCATCGCCATCATCGTCATCCAAATCGGTGTCATCATCGTCGTCGTCATCATTGTCCTCATCGTCATTGTCATCATTCTCATCATCATCATCCTCATTATCATCATCATCATCATCATCATCACTGTTGTCATCATCATCATCAATAATGTTATCATCGCCATCATCATCATTTAATTTCAAGTGGTAAAGCTCTAAAACACAAGAGGAAATTTAGAGGAACCATGAGGAGTTTCCCAATGCCAGCAAAACAACACCTTCACTCTCTTTATGCCAACTCTCCTCTAGCACAAGGGTGGTATTCCTAGAATAGGATTTCTAAATATATACAATGGGGGGTCAAGGTGATATGAAGAGTTGGCATCAACAAAAGAAAAGTTATATCATAAGAAAATAAAGCGATGGAGGACTCGTACTAGTGCCTATCCAATCTAGGTAAAATAGAGTTAATCCCTCAACCTCAAAGGGTTGTTTTTATTAAAAGGAAAAAAAGAGTTGTTACATCATTCCATGATCAACCTTAAATTGATATTAATCACTTAAACCCTTCCAATGGAGTAAATATACCCTTTAGAAATATCCATGCCAAGTATTTGGATCCTCGGATATTTTTTGTAGCAAGAAATGATATGGTCTAGCAAAATTAAATGTAAGTTATAATTGCGTTGTTCTTAGCAAACTGGCATAGAGCCATCTTCATTATGGACTATTAATCATCTTAATCACAAATTATAAAAACTTAGTGTTAAATAAATAATCCTTTATATAATAGTAATAGTAATAATAATAAAAATAATAATAATAGGCATTAAAATTACAGAAGATATATATATAATTGTATATATTCTTGGAGTATGAATTACAATTTTAAGTGTTTGGATAATATTTGGTATTTCTTGGCATTAAGGGTCCAATACCCACATGCATTTTACATTAATGATATTTCTTGATATGGAACTTTATGCTTGTATAACAACGACATTTTTTTGTATAGGAACGGACCACTAGAGGTCTATCGATTAAAAAGATCCATTTTGAAAAAAATATGTTGTTGGCCCTCCCATGTAACAGTGTCGATAAAATTATAGGTTGATGGTGGTTAAATGACACACATTACAAAGTGCATAAAATATGCACCAGTCAACTGAAGTTGTGGTCTTGGAAAACCGAAGTACATATTTTGATAAACTGATGAAATTACTTTGTTGGCCAAAGGTGAACAACTGTCGAGAGCATAACCTAAACTGCATTTTGAGAGCACCTGATCCATTTCAAGAGCACCGTAAGCCATTTCAAAGAGACCACTGTGACACATGAGCCATTTCGTTAGTCCACCATGAGCCATTTTGAGGAGACCACTACAAGGGATTTCCAAACCACCGTGAGGCATTTCCTGATCACCATGTGATCATTCTGTAACACCCCGGTTTTGACCTCATTTGCATTAAAAATGTATATGATGTATATATTGTAATTAATAATGGTGAGGAGATAAAGGCAAAATCCCCACCATCAATTTAGTGTTTTATGTTGGGGCGATTAAAATCGACGTCGATGGTATTTCATGCTAGCCAGAAACATTATAATTTGGAAATCATGTACATATGCAATTTAATTAAAATACCCACAACCAACTATGTCGATGCAACATTAAAGAGATGGGGGGGATGATTTATTAAGGATAATGGGGGGGGGGGGGATATTCAAACCTTTGATCCAATGGGGAAAATCCAAATGTCAAGGGGAAAACCCATCAAACTATCAACTACCCATTTTGTTTTCTTGTGCCAATCATTTATTTCTGCCAGAAGTGGTTGAGTTGGTTAATGCATGTGAATGAGAAGAGTATGGACAAATTCGAATTAGGCAAAGCACTCCTTTTGGAAAAACATATTTTGACTTCCTGGGCAAGTAAAAACCCAAAAACGTATGCCCATTCTACCATGCATCTACGTTTTTCTCTTCCTCATGTTTTTTGAGCTCTTGGAATTCTCCGTTCACATTTTTTTTGTAGTGTTCTTCATTTTTCCCATGGTTGGGAAGTGGTTTTGTTAATGTTCAGTGGTTGGGATCTCTCTTGGGTGTCTTGGTGTTGTTTCCACATTTCTGTTAGAATTTTATCATTTAAGCTAGCATTATGATCTTAGGATCTTTAACTGAGAGAATAACATGCACAGCAATAAACACAAGAGACAAGAGACACAAATAATTTTCCTTGGGGAAACCATAAAGGAGAAAACCCTGCAGCTTCCTTAGAGATAGAATCGGCACCAAAAGTAAAACCCGAAAACATAAAGATGATCTCCCGACAGCAGTAGTCTCTCTCTTGTCCCAACAACTTCTCCTCTCACTCATGCACCCCAATGAGTGAGTGTGTGTGTGATAAATAGAGAGGCTCACTCTCTATTTATATTCTTTCGTTCACTTGAAACCCACTCCAACATGTCGGCCTCACTTAACAATTACTTACTAGAGCCGAAATCTCTAGGAGTGTCTAATAACCCTAGTGCCCCACAACTTGTGGGAACTTTTCCTCCTCTTACCAACAAGGAGGTTTATCCTTAACACAATGGTGGGAACTATTGCCCCGACTTACAATGACTCACCTAAGGTTGACTTCTCTAGGATAGTCTAATAACCTTAGGGCCCGACAACTACGGGGAATTTAACCCTTGACCAATAGGAGGGTTACCCATAATGACTTGACATGACTTGTTTACATTAGAGAACCTCCCGATAGGAACATCGGGGCATGACATGACTCAAGTACATTACAGACACATCCCGGAATAAACATCGAGGTACAATACATAATATATGCTGATGAATACATTCCGAAGTTACAAATACATCAACACCCCCTGTTAACTAGGAAGGTATTCTCTCAACACAATTTATCAACATAAGTCTTCTTATCTGTATCATCTGTATCATCATTGAGTTCTCATCATCTTCATCTTCAAGTCATCTTTATCTGGTTCTGGATCATCACTCGATCACTGGATTTGGATCATCACTTGATTTGGATCATCATCACTGGATCTAGATCATCACTCGATCTGGATCATCATCAATGGATCTGGATTATCACTCGATCTGGATCATCACTGGACATCATTGCTGGATCTGTATCATCACTAGACATCATCACTGGATCTGGATCATCACTGGAAATCATCACTGGATCTAGATCCTCACTCGATCTGGATCAGTACCACAGGTGCTATCTCATGATTCTTCTTGTCATAGGAAGTTCTATAGAGCCAGCCCTTTTTCCTGTTGGTTGTAGGCCTAGACTCCATGTAGGTATTTCTCAGTGCTTATATCTGACCCTAAGTCAAAATGGCCTGTCCAACACTTACATCTGACCTTGACTCGTCAAAAAGGCACGCCCAACACTCACATCTGACCATGAGAGGAACTTAATCCCCTCACCATGTCAGAATGGCCCAGCCCTTACATCTGACCATGGAAGGAACCTCATCCTCTCCCATGTCAGAATGGCCCAACCCTTACATCTAACCTACTCGTTAGAATGGCTAGCATTCACATCTGACCTACTCATTAGAAAGGCACAGCACTTACATCTGACCTACTTGTTAGAAAGGCACAACACTTACATCTAACCTACTCGTCAGAAAGGCATGCACTCACATCTGATCTTGTAGGAACCAATCCTACAGTCACATCAGAATGGCCCTCAGTCCCAGACTGAGATACCTGGTAACTGACAAGGTGCCTCCATTCTCCCAGAGAATGGCAGTAGCCCTTACATTTGACCTACTCGTCAGAATGGCCAGCACTCACATCTTCCATGGAAGGAAGCAATCCTCTCACCATGGCAGAATGGCAACAACCCTTATATCTGATCAATTGGGAACACATCCCTCAATCACATCAGAATGGCCATGTACTCACATCTAATCATGTAAGACTATATCTTACAATCGTCTCAGAAAGGCCCTCAGTCCCAGACCAAGTATTCCTGGTAACTCACCAGGCAGCTCCATTCCAAGAATGGCAGTAGCCCTTATATCTGATCATGTAGGAACCAATCCTATAGTCATATCAGAATGGCTTAGCACGCACTCATATCTGACATGGAAGGAACCAATCCTCTCACCATGACAGAATGGCTCAGCCCTTACATCTAACCTACTCGTCAGAATGGCTTCCGGACTCATCACTTCCCCTTGGAAGGGACCTCGATCTGGAGAACACCAAGCTTCTCCCTGAAGTACTCAAACTTCACTTTGGCCAATGGCTTCGTCAACACATCAGCTATCTAATCGTCCGTCGCAACATACTGGAACTTCACTGCTCCCCTCTGTACCATATCCCTGATATAGTGATACTTGATCTCGATATGCTTCAACTTGTCATGGAACACTAGATTCTCTGACAACTTCACACAACTCTGGTTGTCACAACTAGTTGAACAGTAGCTTCCTCAACCATATTGCCTCATAACTAGCTGAACAAGCTGCGACATACTATGCTTCAACTGTACTCAGTGCCACACAGGATTGCTTCTTGCTAAATCAAGAGATCACACCTAATCCCATACTGAAACAACATCCTAAAGTGCTCTTCCTATCGATGGCACTACCTGCCCAATCTGAATCAGCATAACCCTCTAGATTAATCTTCTGATTCGCCTCGTACTTGAGCCCATAATCAATTGTACCCCTTAGGTACCTCAGAATATGCTTTGCAACAATCAAGTGAACATGTCTCAATGTGTTCATAAAAAAGCAAATATCTGGTCTCGTATTTGTCAGGTACATTAAGGACCCAATCATCTGACGATACATCGTAGCATCAACTGTCTCTGATGAAGCATCACTCAATAGCTTCATGTTCGATGCCATAGGTGTGGTCATGGCCTTGCAATCCATCATCTTGAACCTATTCAGGATCTCTACTGCATACTTCCCTTGTCCACACCTCCATGCCTAGAAAATAGTGCATCGACACATAACAAGAGCATCACTGGTCTTCCGCCTTCAACCTTGAAGCAAAGGTTGGAATCCACTTTACTCTCAGTAAAGCCTAGAGTCATCAGTAATCTATCCATCCTGTCGTACCATGTCGAACCTTAGGATCTTCTGCAGTCACTCCCTCCAGAGCATCATACTCCCCCATTCTCCCGTACTCTATGTACTAAAACATTATGTACTGCAGTGACAAGTAGCTTCCTCTACTACTAATATTCTATCTATCCATCTAGGGTCACTAGATACCAAGATACTTTATCTTTGAAAGCGTTCTTCTCACACCCATCTGTGAGCTTGTCATCCTTTATCAACCTTGTGGCAAAGGTTTAGATCTTCATCAAGCTCATCATGTATGTGTTATCCCCTAGGTGTCTTTTGAACTCGTACAAGGCCTTCTTTTATTTGCACACATGATTATGCCTGTCATGTGTCTCAACTCCCACTGGATGCAAATGTCTCTTTGTAGTCTAGGCCTTGTATCCCACAATGTTTCCATCTACTACATGATGGAACTATGAACTTTCCTTCATGTATCGATACTGCATTCTAGACATCATTCTTCTTGAACTGGTCTTCCCTTTCTTCTTGGTTACTTCTTCATAGCTTGAAGGTTTTGCATCAATGATGTCGCTGCATTCATCATATCATTCTTCATCTTGAACTGTCGTCACTTGTTCTTTGGAACAAGTCTCATTCTTCTTTTCTTGTAGGTGATTATGTATGCGATCTTTCCTACAAGTCAAATGCATTTGTATGGTTAGAAACATTTCATAAGGAATACTGGAAAGTTCTTATGCATAAATATATGATCATGCAACTACTTTAGCCAATACAACATTCATCCATATCTCATGGAAACTTTTCTAGATGCCTTCCATCTCTACCAGGACAACATTGATATTGTGCACTATCCAATATGTCAACAAAGAGGTTTCATTCTAGATAAGTAACAATGGAGAGTTGTATAGCACCATGAGCTAGTTACCCATCACATGCATATTAGTAGTATATTGTCATTAATGCAAACATTTTATCATGCATAATGCATTAACTGAATATAGACAAATGCATAACAAAACAATATCATGAAATGACAATTGAATACTTATCTTTATTTGTTTCGTGGGTAGAATCCTTCTTGAGCCTTCAGCTTCATCGTCTTCTTCATTCATAATGGCATTGTTTCTTATCCAAATTCTAATATGGATAAGAGTTTCTTTAAGAGTTGAGATCTTCATATTCCTCATTGGTTGAGGGATCTTCTTTGCATGGTGAGAGCTTGATCTTCAGTTTCTCCCATCTTCTCTTCTCTTATTATGAAACGAGCTTCTTCTTCTTGTGTGTGCTCTTTCTAGAGTCTGCTGAAAGTAATCACTTCCTTCTGGCACGCGTTCCTCGAATGAATGAATCCCATGATCCTGGGAGACCATTCAAGGTGGCTATCACCACTTCTGCATTCTCCACTTGTTCTTCTACTACTACAAGTTGTTCTTTGATTTGAGAGACCCTCGTAAAGTATGACTGTATGGTCTCTACATTATGGATCTTCACATTCTTCAATTGTTTTCTTAAGGTCATATTCTGATTTATGTTCTTCCCTTCAAATAGCTTGGTCAAGGAATTAAACATCTTCGGTGTCTTTAGGGAACACACTTGTGGTACAATGTGATCCATGATTGAATCAACAATGATCTTCTTGGCCTTGACCAAGTTCTTCTGGTGTAAGGCTTTTAGCGTCATCTCCCTCTGGATTTGGAACCTCTCTACTCATGTAGGTGTCCAATTCATTTTCTTCACAAAGATCAAATACTTCAATGCTTGGAATTTTTCAACTTCAACAATATTTTCATCAAGCCGATGTGATAGATCACTTTGCAATGAGAACCTTAAATGAAAATAGCAAAAGGTTAGATCTTACCGATTTGAGGTGTCCGTCCTGGTTCCAGAGCTAGCTGATCTAGGGTTTGTCAGAGAAACCCTAATTTTAAAAACTTGGAATATTTCAGATATGATTGGATAGAAATATGTATCTCTTCAAGTTGAGCTGTCCAAAGTACTCCTTTTCTGAAAACAGTGGAGGGAAGCTCCCAGAGCAGGAAGCCCTAGTTTTCTAATTTCTTCTGCAGAAATTCCTATTACTGTTTCTATGGTATCTCCGAAAATACTGATCCTACATGCCTAAAAATTCACATTGAGGTAGCCTCGCATGTCCCTGATCAAACACCATAGGTTTCATCATAATTGGTTTCACCAATTGGTACTTATGATCATTTTCCCAAGGTTACCTGTTACAGGACTGTTCAGAACAGTGAAGTTGTACGGAATTCCATGTGTCACTTGTTCATCTTCTGAGTCTGAAACTCGGACCACAGAAATTAAATTCTGTAAAATTTATGTTAAATCTTCATAAATTTCATTTTGACCATTGTAGCCCAAGATATATCAATTCTCCCCAGGTGTCCTGTTTAGGGATGAATTCTGGAAGAGGCTAGAACCCTAACTTGGAGGGATCATATCTCCCAGAATATAGCGAATAGAAGGTGGCCGTTTGGACATAGTGTACATAAGGATTTTTTCTTCAACCTCTGCAATTTTCAGCTCCTTATCCTTCGCAAATCTCTAGATATAGTGAATGTACAAAAACTTAGCAGGTTTAGTATTTAGGGTTTTTCTAGCTCGGGGTCAAACTAGGGTTTGACTTTCCCGGAGTTTTACCCAACCAAAAATATTGATCCAGGTCTCTAAAATTCGATTTTGATGAGGAGATAAATCATATTTTGGGCTCACTCAAAAATTCCTCTTCTGTAGAAAGCCCTAATTTCCCGCACCAAAAACTGAAAATGCTCGGAATCGAATTCCGCTTCGACAAAAAGATGCGCCCTTCAATGGAGAGTCAGCCTAGCATGCTTTTGCTGATGGATTGTCAAGAGAGACCCAAAAATTAAGAATCCCTAGCTTTTGTAGCTTCACAATGTCTTCTTCTCAGGTTAGCTATGATTCCATGTTAGATTTTGATCATTTAAGCTAGCATTATGATCTTAAGATCTTTAACTGAGAGAATAACATGCACAGCAATAAACACAAGAGACAAGAGACACAAAGAATTTTCATTGGAGAAACCATAAAGGATAAAACCCCGCAACTTCCTCAGAGATAGAATCAGCACCAAAAGTAAAACCCGAAAACATAAAGATGATCTCCCGATAGCAGTAGTCTCTCTCTTGTCCCAGCAACTTCTCCTCTCACTCATGCACCCCCCAATGAGTGTGTGTGTGTGTGATAAATAGAGAGGATCACTCTCTATTTATATTCTTTCGTTCACTCTAAACCCACTCCAACATGTCAACCTTACTTAACAATTACTTACTAGAGCCGACATCTCTAGGAGTGTCTAATAAACCTAGTGCCCCACAACTTGTGGCGACTTTGCCTCCTCCGACCAACAAGGAGGTTTAGCCTTAACAAAATGGTGGGAACTATTACCCCGACTTACAATGACTCACCTAGGTTCGACTTCTCTAGGATAGTATAATAACCCTAGGGTCCCACAACTGCGGGGACTTTAACCCTTGACCATTAGGAGGGTTACCCACAATGACTTGACATGAATTGTTTACATTATAGAACCTCCCGATAGGAACATCGGGGCATGACATGAATCAAGTACATTACAGACACATCCTGGAATAAACATCGGGGTATAATACATAAGATATGCGGATGAATACATTCTGAAGTTACAAATACATAAACAATTTCCACGGTTGGGAATTTCGTTTTTGGTGTTGCACAGCCAATGGGAGAATAGATCCACAAATTTAGGGACCGAAGGAGTTTTTTTTTCCCACTTGAATCCCATAGAACGTTGTTGAAACAAATTGCTCATGATGGGTCATTTTTCCCCCATTTCCATTTCTGTTTTTGGCTCCCAGGACATTTTTCATCAATCCCAGAACTTGTATTTTACTATGTATGCATCCTTTGTTTTGGTCTGAACTGGTTTGGAGTGGAAGAGGAAAGAATTAGCTTGATAAACCTATTGTATAAAGGAACCACACACAGAGATCAATAGGGGCTGGTTATTCTTTCTTGCACACCCTGAAGAGCACCGAAATGGAAGGCATAGCCTGAGGGACTATGTAGCAGAGAAGGGGATGCTTCCTTGTGTTGGGTGAGTAATTGATTGGGAAAGCCAAGCTAGATCTTGTGTAGGTGTCCATATCTTGGTGGTCGAGCTCACTATCTTAGAAATTCAACCTTCCACCTCCTTAGCAGCCTGATAAACCCAAATGTAGATTTGGCTTGGCTGAATTTTGATATATCCTTGTCTATGTGTGAGCCTGTTGTAGTTTCCTTATTCCTTGTGGGAATCATGCCCAGCTCAGGGGTGGAGGTGCCGCTAAAAGATTGATGAGCACACTGGACTATGGTTGGGTGGAACGTTGCAGCGACATACCTGGCTATAGGACAAGCTTCTTTCAAGATAAGTATCTCTTGTGTTTAATCTTTGCGATTGTATTTGCTTAATGAAATATGACGAACATGTTGAATGTATTGCATGAATGTCTTTGCTTCTGCTGTAGATTGCATTATGCATCTGTAAATGTTTTATGTTCAATGCATTTTTTTTAATATGTCAATGTTCATGGGGGTAGTTTCCCTGTTTAAATGATAGCTGTAGCGCCATAGTCGAGTCCCCAAGAGATGAGGGGACATGACAATTTTGATCAGACCACCCCGAGGCACTTCAATACCACCCTAAGGCATTTCGAGACCATCATTACACATTTTGAGACCACCATTAGGAAATTCGACGAGTAGAGGAGACCAACAGTGCATGGGAGACCGAAAAAGACAACAAAGTGGCACAATGTCTTTGGTAATCCCTACCCTCATTTGTATATCTGAGTTCAATGAGGAATTTAGGAATTTATGAATCTCTTAGCAATGGAACTTGTGCATAAATTTCTAGTATGAGGGCATGTTGGATAAGTGTCAAATTGTTTGAAAATTTGTAAATCAACCACTTATGTCAAGTGGAGTCCTTTCATTTTACTTTTTTGGTTGAATTGGAGCATGCGTTGTCCAATAAGATGTGGAGCAAATAAGGTGAGAACTGGCCCAAACCAATCCTCAGATAATTCCAACCATACATTTTAATCCTCAAAGAATTCCTTTCATTTTAATGAGTGGAATGCACTATGCATGTACATACTACTTTGGGGTGCCAGGTTATGGACATGAGAGATATTGCAGTGATATAATTGATGAAATCCCTCTATTTCTTTAGAATTACTATAATACCATGAAGTTTCAATTATAATGTATAGGGGAGATCACAAATCCAAATCCATATTCATATGCATTAATTTATAATCTCATTAAATTTTAAAACTTTTTTATCACTAAATTCCTGCATAAGCTCATTGTTTCTTTGTGCAACATATTGTGTATGGTATTAGAAATTAGTCAATTAAGTGGGACATGTATTAGCAGATGTCCAACTGTGGACTTGTGAATAGATGACCATCTTATATCTCTTCTAAGATCTATTGATAGACAATCATGGCTCCATTTTCCCCAAGGTGACAAGATGATAACTAGAAAACACTATGCAAAGACACCCACAAGTCCTTGATAGAGTTTACCTTAACTGAAAATTACCTCGTCTTCTTATTTCCATGTTTCTACTTTGACTAAAATTGGATAGTATGTTCCTTTTCCATTCTTGCTTCCAGCCCTGGTGCTATCCCTAGTGATTTTGGGAGATGCATTTCCAGTAGACTGTCTAGAATTTTATGTTGATCTGTGACCATTTTCCAGTGAGTTGGTGTTTGTTGAATGCTTGTTGGATAATATCATTTTTTATGAATGATGCATTGATGCTTGCTTCTTTATGTTTGGCACTGGGGAGGATACTTGATCACTATCAGTACATTCATGACTATAACTCTCTGAAATATTTTGTGAGATTTCATCTGTTGTGAATTGCTTGAAAGTGACCTATTATCTCTTTTGTTTTTTGTCTACAGAGTACACCACAATCCATGAGTTACATTAGGATATGAAAGACATTAGATATCATCAATTGTGAATTTTTTTGAATAGGACTAAAAAACCTTCTTTTCTTTGGGATTGTAGCATGCTTCACTCCATTATGAATATCCATATCAAGATGTTGTGATTCAACAACTAAGCATAATTGCTTGGACAATGGTCTAAGAGACACCCCGAGACATTGTGGAATTGATGGACATATTAACCCATGATCATCCTTGACCCTAAACTCAGAATCAAATTTTGATTCATCAATTGTACCTTTCTTGGAAACGAGAACAACCACTTCCTTATTGTTATCCATTGAGTACTTCAGTATTTTGTTATAATTGAAGTCCGAGTTACATTGTGATTGTCTAATAGAGCTTGGTTTGGAGTAAGTGGGTATTGATCTTCCATAAATGGGTAGATATAGACTCCTTCCATTCCTTTATTCTCTCTTTATTTCCTTCCCTAGAGATATGCAATTCATATCCTGTTCCCTCCCACAAAGGCGGCTGCAAGTAGCAGGTGACATAAATCTGGGCATGTTTAACTCTATAGATCTATCTACAATACTACATGAGTTAGCAGATTCCGTTTCTATGGAATATTGTTCCTGCCTAGCTTAATTTTGTGTCATCCGATTTTCCGAGGGATCACTCTTTAGGAATTTCTTATTTTCCCTTAAAATAAGTTCAACATTTTGGATATGCTTTATCGCTCTTTGGCATTCATCTTCAAGGTGTCTCATGTGGAACATGATATCATCCATGGCACTTGTTCTTCGTTCCTTGGCTTCCTTCATAGACGACAAAATACACTCCCATTAATTTCATACAGTATTAATATAATTTGTTCACAAACACAGACATATAATCTCATATATCTTCTGAATATGTAGAAGAAATGAAATTATTTAATATAAAAGAGAATATAGGGGGGCATAGAACTGATAGCTCCCTCCCAAGTTGTGTTCCTCGTGCTCTGGTCCCAAAACTCATAGAACAAACAATCTCAGCTAGATCATCTTCCTTCGAAATAATATGGAGCAGCATCACAACCATGGAATCATTTGTTGTGTATTAATAAAAAAAATTGAATAAGATATTCTATATCCAACATACAAAAAACATGAAACTGTAATATATATTTTAATGTGGGTACACCAAATAACGTTTATGAATACATTATAATTCCTTATTAAGTGGAGCACTCCCTTGAATATGAATAATGTCATTAAAGGATAGACATCTAGCTGCCACTTGCTATTATTTTATGAAGGTCATTTATCCTATTTGGCATTTAAATCCGTTGGTTATAATCGTTTTGTAAGACAAGACTACTGCAATGATGTGATTGAGTGTTCACTGCTCTTGTGAGTTATGGAGCAGGTTCTTTCTATGATTGAGGTGTTTCTCTATAAGCAACTTCAACAACCCATGTGCTCTTTACTAAGACAATTTCATCCAATTATGATTTGCATGAACCACACCCTATATCGTTTGTTTAAGCAAGGTCCAGCTCTAATTTTTCCACCACATGTCAACCATATAAACACCCTAATCATTGTGATTAGAATCATTCTCACTCTCCATCTAGGTATCGAAATCCTATTAGTATGCTAGCAACATTTCTTACATATCTTTAGTGAGTAAGAGTAAAGGGAAAAAATGGGATAGTTATTGACTAGTGTATTGTGGTCGAATTTATGAAAAGTTGTGGTTCAATTTGAGCACTTATTTGACATCTAGCTGCCACTTGCTATTATTTTATGAAGAGAATTTATCCTATTTGGCATTTAAATCCGTTGGTTATAACCTTTTTGTAAGACAAGACTACTGCAATGATGTGATTGAGTGTTCACTGCTCTTGTGAGTTATGGAGCAGGCTCTTTCTATGATTGAGGTGCTTCTCTATAAGCAACTTCAACAACCCATGTGTTGTTTACTAGGACAATTTCATCCAATTATGATTTGCATGAACCACACCCTACATCATTTGTTTAAGCAAGGTCCAACTCTAAGTTTTCCACCACATTTCAACCATATCAACACCCTAATCATTGTGATTAGAATCATTCTCACTCTCCATCTAGGTATCGAAATCCTATTAGTATGCTAGCAACATTTCTTACATATCTTTAGTGAGTAAGAGTAAAGGGAAAAATGGGATAGATATTGACTAGTGTATTGTGGTCTAATTTATGAAAGGTCGTGGTTCAATTTGAGCACTTGTTTGAGGACCTCTTATCAACTTATGTCAACAACAATACATTTTTACAATGGTCATCATTCTAATTAATTGATTTACCATCGTAGAATTCTTCATTGAGAAGTGTCTTTAGATGGAAACATTATTTCTTGCTCCTCTTTGGCACATTTAGATATTATGCCCAATAAACTGCAGTGTGACATGGGCAATCCTTAACTGTGCCCAAAACTGAAAATGGATACTTCTATGGCCTACATTTAGGATAAAATGACATTTAATTCCCTTATAACCAACAAATCTTGCCTCATGGAATGGTTGGGACATTCTCACCATTGATCTAGTCAGGTAGTGAATGAGAATCAAGAACAGAAACACAAATGGCATGCTCCCTTTCTTGGTGTCAAATTTTTACCTGCTGCTGCAAGATGTGATGTTTTGAGCTGGTTAGATGGACATTTCATAAAGATTTTGTTTCTTTTATTATGTCACAATAAGGCCGGACATTACTATTTATTTTATCCTATGCAAATTAGGGACATTTAGGTGAAGCGTAAATTCCTCAAGGTGACACCGCTTCGCTATGAAGTTTCAAGTCTAGGACTTGTTCCTACTTTCCCTACCCATTTGCAGACACCTGACCCACTATTATTCCAACCAACTATTGTTTGAGAAATGGTGCCCATAGTTTCTTGTCATAGGTTTTTCTCAAGTGAATGCAAGTGGGAAGTGTGCTATGGATGTTTATATTTCACATTTATGATGAAGCCTTGATGGCATACTTTTCAAAGCATGTGGTCTACTATGGATCCTTTAGATATTATTGTTACCAACAATTTGGATAGATTTGTATGAAAAATGGGATCAAATGCTTGAGAGTGAATCTTTTGCACCTTGATTTCATACAAACTACTGAAAATAACCATTTTTTTGAAACAGATGTTTTCCAAAATGATCTCCATGTACAAGATGTTTTATGTCATTGACTCATTATTGATTCACCTATGGTAAATGTATCAAACTAGATGGAAATATTTGAATATGTACTATCATGTCTCATGCAAGCAAAGGTAAATAAGCATTGGAGAACATGTTTTACAATACCACTTAGAAAAAAAATGGAGCAGAGTAATGGTAGAATTAGGCATAGACTTGCACCTCTTTAGGTTCATTACAAAATTAAAGAGTTTCACTTTTTGTGGGACATGACATGTTACTTTTTGCTTCCACATGTGATGTTTTGAGTTGGTCAGATGGCCATTTCATCAAGCTTTTGTTGCTTTTCTTATGTCACTATAATGCCGAGCATTAATATTTTTTTAGCTTATACAAAAAAGTTTTGTACCTTGGATGGTTAGTTGCTAGAAGTATCAACAATATTTGTTTGCGCATAAAATGCTCTATACATATGTGTTTTATTAATAGATATAAGGAAGCATCTTATTTGGACAAAGAAAAGTGACTTCTTTGTGCTTCAACGGGCATTTTTTAATTGTGCAAGATCCATCTCCACTGGAGGATCCTTGCAAGAGTTCATGAGGATTATTGAAAAGTATTACGAGTGAATCCTTTATCAGTTTGAAGGAGTGGAAAAATATATGTTTGAAATGAACCCTTATATAATTCTTAAGAGATACATGCCCTTGAATTTCAAACAAGAAGGTCCTTGGTTTTACCTTGTGCTTATGGTGATTTATTTTTTCCTTTTTACTCTTTTCTTGATCTTTTTCTCTGTAAACTTGTAGCATCTATGTGCTTTGTAAACATGTTTTTGTATGTTGGCTCAAATTCAATCCAACTTTTAAATATTTTTAGACATATAAGTATGTGTTGCCATTCTTATTTTCAACCATTCATGATGTTCCAATAAATGGTTGTTTTTGCAGCACAAGGCAAGTTGCCTTCAAATTTGGTTTTACCAAATTATCCTGATAGGGATTTCAAAATGCATGCAAGGGGTTGAATTGATGTAATATGAACCTCTAGGGATGTCAACCTTCCTCCTATTTTTTAAAATATTTAAAAGTTGGATTGAATTTAGCCAACATGCCCATTCATGATGTTCCATTAAATGGTTGTTTTTGTAGCACAAGCTAAGTAGGAAATCAAGATTATCCCCTCATTGATTTCTTGTTGGCTTATGCAAATTAGGGATCTTTAGGTGAAATGTAAAGTCCTCAAGGTGACACCACTTCGTTATAAAGTTTCAATTCTAAGACGTGTTCCTGCTTTCCCTACCCATTTGCAGACACCTGACCCATTATTATTCCAACCAACTATTGTTTGAGAAATGGTGCCCATAGTTTCTTGTCCTGGATTTTTATTAAGTGAATGCAAGTGGGAAGTGTGCTATGGATGTTTATATTTAACATTTATGATGAATCATTGATGGCATGCTTGTGAAATCCTGTGGTATACGATGGAGCTTTAGATATTCTTGTTACCAACAATTTGGACGAATTTGTATGAAAAATGGGATAAAATGCTTGAGAGTGAATCTTTTGCACCTTGATTTCATACAAACTACTGAAAATGACAATTTTTTTGAAACATATGTTTTCCAAAATAATCTCCATGTACAAGATTCTTTATGCCATTGACTCATTATTTCTTCACATATGGTAATTGTATCAAAATAGATGGCAAGGTCTGACTACATATTTTCATGTCTTATGGAAGCAAAGGTAAAGAAGCACTAGAGAACCTGTTTTAAAATACCACTTAGAAAATATTGGAGCAGAGTAATGGTAGAATTAGGCATAGACCTGCACCTCTTTAGGTTCATTACAAAATTAAAGAGTTTCATTTTTTGTGGGACATGACATGTTCTGTCCATTTGGATTAAAAGGAAAGACAACTTGCAAAGTTCCTTGGTTTGCTCGACCAAATTTTCTATTGAAATGGATATGGTTAAGGAGAAACGAGAAATATTCTTACATGAAACCTCAAATTCAGGGCTCATGTTGGAGAATTTTTATGTTGAATGGATCATACTATCAAATATCTATGACTATGCACTTGCTTTCTGCGTTTAGGGGAAATTCATAGGCCACTGCACAAAAGGATCACATTTGAAACGTATCAATGGATTATATACCAGCAAGGTTTTGAATACTTGTATTCAATAGCACCGCATGAAAATATCTAGGTACAACAAGGCAATGAAAACACACTAGATCTGGTCATCCCTAAAGCCAAACTTTCTGTTGGGTAAACATCCAAGTATCATGACAGATGATAGGTTTCAGAGGCTATTTGAGGAATACCCAGTGAGAAGAAGAGGACATCACAACACCAACACACTATCTTTAGGCCTCTCTCTCAAATATATTCTGGTCTCAACATTGTTTAAACATTATGAAGGAGGCCGCATCCTGATTCCTCAGTTGTAAATTCATATTTTTTTTATAAGGAAGGTCGCATCCCTAGATCCATGGGTTATCCCTAGCATAGCTTTGAAGAGGCTCTAAATCAACAGATTGAAGGGTTAAACCTTTCCTCATTTCATCCTTCCAGCCTCAGTTGATCTGTTCATCCTCAGATCAGGGAAAAGTTTATCATTAAGTGTTTGGATTGTGTGCAATGATGGTATATATACGCCTAGAGGGAGAGAATTAGTTTTTGGAGGGTCAATTAGCTTGATTAAGGGTGAAGTTCTACCCTCTTTCCTTTATTTGAACCTATACATGTGGTTATAGTACGAGCACTCCCTAATTTGAGGCTTGTTATTATTTGGAAACTGGATATAGCTTAATATGGGTTTGTCACTGGACATTGTCGAGTGTTTCAACACCCCTCCCCCTTGCCTTGGATATTTCTCGATGAACAAGTAATATTTGAAGAGAATCGTTTATTAATATAGGTTTTTCACCATCTGAACATGGTTGAGGGTTTAAACCCCTCCTCCCAAAACAACCCATCATGAGCACAAACTCATTAATACCGAAATCCAAAATTGATTGTGCATGCATCATCCTATCTAGGGAAAACTCCTTCTTAGTGTATGATGAACCAGGTATTTTCCCCTTTTGTATGTAGGACTCATATGGGCTTCCATCAATTATGCCAAGCTCAAAGAATTTGTGAGAGGCATTCACTTGCCAAAGGAAAAATCTATTTTGCAAGTTTTGGTGCAAGGTTTATAATTGAGAACAAAAAACTATAAAGGAAATGTCAAGATCAATTACTGTGATATAGAAACTTCAATTAAGGAGGAAAGATTGTTACCAAACTCATTGGAATCAAATTGGAGCACATTTTTTAAGATAAAATCCAAAAGGCATATGCATATGCATGCACTTATTTACTTGTGAGCACTTATGCACTTATTTACTTGATCCTCGTTCCAATTATAAAGGGGTCATCTCCATTATCAAGCCCATACATGCCACCCTTCCAAAGGATACATAAATTTGCTTGCACATGACAACAATCAATTATTTTCCACTTTTCATTTGTGTGATGTCTATATATGCTCCAAATAGGTTGTTCAGATATTGTCATATCCTATGAATACTTATCATTGCTAAATATTCCTTCAAGGGTATATCAATATCCACATCCATTGCGATATGCTTGGAGATCATCGTTAGGATCTACACCATCATTTTGTGCAGTTGCTACAGGTCTGAAAATAGATAGCCAAGGAGTGTCATTTATATGGTTATACTAGCCCCTAAACAATTCTGAACATAGTCTAGGTCTATGTTCTTCATGCAGAACAAAAAACCCTCAAGGTGTTTTCATATTGAAAAGAAAAAACCCTCTCACATAATAAACAAAGATAATTGTTTTAGTGCTCGGTGGTATTCTTGCAAATGTATGCCTAGTGGTAATCCTTGAGCTTAAGTCCCACTACCAAGTGTAGTGGGACTTAGAATCCCGTCTCCAATCCCAATGCAATGCTTGTCAGAAACATAAACAAAGTTACCAAACAGTTGCAGTGTAGTGCTGCCCTTAATATGAGTGAGGCCAAATTTTATGAACAATATTGAAAAGGACAACAGATTGGCATCACTCATAACACCTTCACCAAATACCAAACTATAAAGAAAAAGTGTCTCATCCTAGCAAGATGATAATAAAATGTAGACATAATATCACATACTAGTACAAAAACATGTCAATGTCTAGGTAAAAAATGACAGAGGTAGATCTCTTTTAGGTTCTTGCTAAGCATAACGTAAAACAAAGTCAAGAGTAGTCTTTGAATCTTACATCCCACCTAGTGATTGAAAACAAACATTTGAACCTTAGGGTTTTCAAAATAATAAAAAAATGTTTAATAAATGTATATAGAAGACTAAGAAAATGAAGTAAACAACATCTTACTAAAAGCATAATATGAGGTCATTTTCCTTTAAGGTCCCACAAAGAGAGCGATCACTAAACACAAACATTAAAAATGAAAGGAAGGGGTCTCTAAGGGTCACTCAAAGTCACTAATGACAATAGCCTTCTCTAGAGACTCATCTTCCTCATCATTTAGGGGCCCATAATATATTAAGGTCTTGAGTATGAGCTGAATGCACTATGCATGTACATACTACTTTGAATAGGACTAAAAAACCTCCTTTTCTTTGGGATTGTAGCATGCTTAAAATTAGTCAGTGGTAAGCCTCATTCCAATATTCTTGTTTTGAATCCTTTTAATAAGGCTCTAACCTTCACACCATTGTTTAAGGCTTGTCCAAATCTCTCCTTGACTGCATTAACCACCCTAGCTTATTTTAATATTAGATTTTTGTTTATTTATCCATCTTGGCTTGTGCCTCTTTTTCTTGCTTAAAATTGATATTGGTTGGAGGTTTTCTTAACTAGATGGTATTTTGCTCTTATTTGCCAAGTTTTTTCCCATGGTGCAGGTAGAACCAAACATGTATTTTTCAAACTTGTATTCCTTGAGCGAGGATATTTTAGGAAGGCTAGAGGAAAGTGACACATCTAGCAAGTCTACAAGGGGTATATCAACTAGATGTTAGAAGATCAGAAGAAAATTCCATAAACGCATGGAATTTTTTCTTACTGAAGGGGGGTCATGTTCCTATGATGATGATACAATAGGCGACATTGAGGTTCCCTTAAGTTACAAACATCTAGTGAAACAATTGGTACCTACAGATCTTCCTCAACTGAACACATATTTTTGTGTGAACGAGAGGATATATCGAATTGCATCATCGAAATTACATGGATTGGGTTTGTTTTGCATGGATGGCATAAAGGGCGGTTACAGAAGATGTACATAATTGATGGAGTATTTTGGTCCCTATTACAACTACAAATATTGGATGTGCCTAGTCCAATATACACAAAGTATGCGTAGATATGGGTTGTCAGCAAATTATTTACAACTGAAAGACAAATATCAAAATAAAGGAGCAACGTTGTACATTGATGGAAGGCCAAAGGCCACTAGGAATATTGTGGGGTTTATAAATAGTGCACAACCAGGGTCTACACTTAAGAAACCCAACTACATATTTGAGGGGTGTGAAGAAAATCGTGTATTTGTATATGCCATTAAATCAATAGCTGCAGGGGAAGAGTTGCTTATTAATTACAATTTGAATCGAGTAGATACAAACACGTTTACTATGGATGTGGTACATCCGACAATTTTCCCAACCTTTTATTAATTAATTTAACCTCTTAATGATTTTTAGTTAGTAAATTGTTATAATTTTGTTTAAATTTTCTATATTTTCTTCATAGGGTAGTGATCGAGGCATCTCCCCAGCAGTTGGTCAGAGGATTACAACTTCTTCGAGGCAGCAGTTATACATCTTTGTAATAGTACAAATATAATTTGAAAATATAATTTTTTGTTGTTGTGTTTTTCATGAGTATATTCGTTTGGTTTATATAATGTTCTCTATATTTGTTGCAAAGTATTGATCATGGAATCCACTCGCCTGTTAATCAAAAGACAACAAGCTTGGGGCAACGTGTAAACATGATTGTAATTGTACAATTTAAATATGTCAAAATGTTTTGCTATTATATTGTTTCAGTGAGTACTTTGGTTTTGTTAGGTAAGTTTTTCTATGTTTTTGATGCAGGGTTATGTGAAGGGCACCTCCCTCGCAATAGATGATACCAAACCTGCCTCGACGAAGTAGGTATACATCGATGCCATTGTACAAATTTAATATGTACAAAAAGTTATGTTGTTCTGTTTTTTGATGAGTATATTTGTTTGGTTTATAAAATCTTATCTATATTTGATGTAGAGTGTTGATCGAGGAAGCCTCTTGGCTGTTGATCAGACGACATAAGCATCAAGGCAACATGTAAACTTGATTGTAATTGTACAATTTAAATACATAAAAAATGTACCAATATAGTATGTAGCATAATGTTTTTTTGTTGTGTATTATTGTGTGTATATTGGTTTCATTATGATAATGTTTTCTACTTCTTTTTTTGCAGGTGGATGATCAAAGAAAGTCCCCAACTATGGATCATACAACACAATCATCCATGCATTAGGAAAACCTAGTTGTAATTTCAGAAATCTATCATGATAGATATGTTTTGTTAATACACTTGTTTCCTTAGTCTATTGCTTTAACATGTTAGTAATGTTTTATATATTTTGTTACAGACCAATGATTCAGTGTATGAAACATCATCAGAACAATCAATATATTTTTATTTGAATGAGTTGTTGAACAATGTTGACATTGGTTCTTCTCTATACCCAGTTAAGGTGATAGAGAAGACCTTGAAAAAAAGTAATGCGGATATCCTTCGTCCGCTATTCATTATTCCATAGACAGACAAGATTAAAGCCAAGGTTGAAGTGTTGGAAAAGAGTCTCATTCCTTGTAAGTAAGTTGCGGAATCTTCAATCATAATATAAATTCATTTAGAACTTTATAATTTTTTATTTTATATGATAGTGAACTTATAAAATATGGTTTGTATTTACAGGATTTTCCGAGACTACACACTAGTGGTCAAGGCAATGTTGGTCCCAGTGATGCTCGTGGAGATAAGACGCCACATGAGAAAACAACTCCACGTACACCGAATCATGATCCATTGTTTTCTATTGAACAGTCAGCAACACGTTTTGTGACACTCCCAAGGCCAGTAGAGAGTGCACCCGTTGGTGACTGACGCACACCAGTTCGTGCAAAAGAAGGGGTGGATGCAGATCCTACTAGTATTGTTGATGTTGAGGCAACATTTCCTGGATATTCTCATGTCACTAGCATGTGAACAATACAAAAAACATTTTTGGTGAATGAATAATGCATTCCAATAAATATAGAGAAGATCCCAGGTAATTATATATTGTTCAAGTTAGTGTCTATAATTTGATTGTAATGTACCGATAAAACCTTTTTTTTCAACTAATGATGGCATGATCGTTTTGCAGGAAATGATGTTTTTAATAAACATCTAAATGATTTGACCTTGGATATATTCAGGCCCACCATCCGCACAAGGTGGGATAAACAAACGAAAAATTTAAAGAATGATATGACTAATCGGTTGGTTGGCATGTTCGGCAATGAGACATTCGATACAACAAAGGTCTTAAGGAAGGCTAGACAACATATGAATATTGTCCGAGACCAATATAGGGTTCAACTAGAAAGGAACCCTAGGTATGAGCACCCTCCGATGATTCCAGCAAGTGAGTGGAAAGCCCTAGTGGAAGATGGAAAGGAGAGGGCTCTGAGAAAAGAAGGAAAACTACCAATAGGAACAAGGAGGTATGCAATACTTTTCACAATGTAATGCTAACCCTTATTATTATTATTTTTTATATCTAATTTGGAACATCTAACCTATTTCAACACTTTCTTAGGTTTCCAAACACATCAAAGGCCACAAAGGAAAGACTAGAAAAAATTGATCACAATCTTGGGCCCGGTGGTTATTCGAATTTGGAGGAACAAATTGTAAGTATCGAAAACCCGATACTGCATCCAAACAATAAATTGCAAATTATTTTCGTTATAATGCGCCACAAAAATGTAAAATTAAATATGTTATGCAAATATGCAGGCCGACCGATTCAAATAAGTTCCCACTGAGGAAGTCTTGAAGCTTGGCTTCCAACACGACTTTGAATTTGTTGTTGAACGCCGAAAAATCTTGTCTGGGAAAAAATAGTCTTCTGGTGATCCATCTAGTGCACAGGTATATAAAATCTATATAGTTTAATAAAAAATTATTACTTGTGCAATATATCCATTATAAATATAAAATATTTATTATGTTTTGAGCATATTATGTTTTGAGCAGGAAAGAAATAACCCCCTTAATGTCGATGATGCACAACAACCGATCGAAGATCATGCTTCAAATATTGGTAATGAATTTATTCATATGCTACAATTTTATATATATCATTGCATATGGTGAACATTAATTGTACTTCTCCATATTTCAACTACAGAGTATGAAGAGGGTCACACTGTACAGGATGAGCCTGAACAAGAATACGAAGAATATGATGTGGCCACAACAGGTAAAAAAACACATTTGTAATGTTTTTTTTTAAATGAAATACTTTTCATTATAATAACAAAATATATTAATGCAACATTTTCACATTATTGCAGCAAATCCGAACCCATTTCCGTAAAATCCACATGGCAAGCAGCCTACTAGGCAGACATCACGACAGGTTGATGAAGCACCAGGAACTGAAAGACAAATTCCAGAAGATGTGATTCTTGTTGATTTTGTAAAGAGAAGAAAAATTAGAAAGAAGTGACTAAAGAAATATTATGTAATTATTTTTTATTATATAATGTCGTGCATGGTTTTTTGGCTATTGAATGAATGAATGGTTTAATAAATGTTAGCTTTTATTGAATGAATGTGTTAACTGAATGAATGAATGAATGGTTTAATGAATGATAGATTTTATTGAATGAATGTCTTGACTGAATGAATGAAAGTTTTAATGAATGTTATTTTTATTGGATGAATGGTAAATGTTTGTTTATGATGAAATATGCATGAATTTGCACTATCTGTTTTTCAAGTATATGCATTGGGTATGGGGAATTGAGAGTGATGTGAGGGGGGGAGGGGCCATAAGAGCTTCCACCGTCATGTGGTTGGCCCTGTTCAATAGAGAATATTAAATTATTCTTGAAACAGAGAGGAGCACAATGAATGGTAAGGAATTATCTATTTCCCACATTTATTTATTTGAAGCATTATTGTCGTAACATGTATACCATGACTTATAAAATTTCTTCTGGTGTATATAATTGTATTGTTGAAATTGTACTATTGCTATTTCACTCATCCCTTGGAACTTGTTACAGATAGCCTTAGGAAACGTTTTGAAATTTCAGAAGAAAAATTGGCGTTTTGATGTGACTGATGGTCTTATATACTTTGTTTTGGTTTCTCCATGTTTCCTCACGTGAACTCTTATTACCCATTATTTACTTGAATATTATTGTAATTTACATTATTAAATTAAAAATGTTCACCAAACGTAAAATGTTCATTATTAATGTTGTTTTTCTTCATTGAGACAAACTACTGAGACTATATTTTTTTAGCTTCATTTTGTTATTTTCATAAACAAGCAAATATTTATTTGAGGGGTCATAACATGAAATTATTGCAACATGAAAATATTTGTAGTAGGTTGAAATATGTTTTGAAAGGTAAAGCAAATGTAGACATTGTTAAGCTCCACAAATCAAGGGAATTTGTTCCAAGAAATTATAAGTATCGACAACATATTCGTATTTATAGGACACGAGTAAGAGAAATGATGCAATATCATGATATACTTTTAAATTGTAGCTGCTTTAAAACATTTTTATTTATAGCTGCAAATTTGCATCTTTTCATATTTCGTTTTTATTGGCATACATGTTAGAAACATAAGATATTTTACTCTCATATTGTTGCTTTTAATATGAGCTTTACTACGATTTGTTTGCCATCATTTGCACCTTTAATTGTTGTTAAGAAAATTGTCCATGATTTCTATTACATATGCAATTCTGAAGCATTCTTTAAAAAGTAAATACATCAAATTGATAGGTGGAATGTATGGTTAAATGCAGGATTATATCTTTGTCTCAATTCATAGTTATTTTATTGTAGCCATAAGATTTTGAGGAAGGTATTGTTTCTATTTTGCAAGTATTCAAGTGAAGGAGTTGAAGGTTTGGTATCCGAAGTTGAAGGGTTACTAAAAGCTTGGACCAACCTACATAATCAAGGAACACAATTTTGATTTCCAAGTCCTACTTTCATTATATCGAAACCGTATGTTGGGAATGAGTGTTTGCTAAGAAGATAGAAAAGTTGGAAATAAGTGATGTGAAAAATCTAAACATTCACATCTTTGTAACCCCTATCATAATTCTGCAATTCATATTTAGTACAAAGAAGCTTGAGAGTGCCCATATCTAACTACTCACTCTTGAGAGACTCTACAAAGAAGGCACAAGCCAAGATGCTAAAGGGGACATAGCATAAAATCAAGCTTATCGCCCCCCCCCCCCCCCCCCCCNTTGAAAAATGCTAGTTATACTTTATAGGGAATGTGGGAACCTTCCTGTAGACTTATATTTCCCAATGAAAGTCTAGCTAGAACAATTAACAACTTAATGGAAACATTGAGGGGTGCTCCTCTCTTTGTTGTGTATCATTCCAATCAACTCATTCAACTTAGTTAAATTAGCAAAAAATACAACAAACTATCCTACATAACGAGGTAAAATACTCCCTTGAGGGAAGAACCTTCTAGGGGCATTTAGCATTAATTAGTTAATTGTTGTATAAGTTATTTAGTTAGGGCATAATTTTGTAGTTTGAGATGTGTGCATGTTCATATAATATCGTGTTCTAGTATTTGAGTGGCATGCATCCTTAGATTAAGCATTTGAAATTCGTGAACTATGAAAACCTATAAGAAGGGAATTTTCCTCATTAATAAAAATGGTTTATCTCTTATTTATATAAGCTACATTTTTTGGGGCAGGGGGTATTTATATTTTTTTTTGCAAGTAAATATTTTCTTATCATTTGGTTGCAAATCAATAACTTCTTAGATTTATCCCTCTCATTTATACATTAGGATTACCTAGAAGCCTCCCTGCCACCATACAATATCATATATTTCTCTTCCTCAACTAATATGTCTTGGTCCTTTTGGTTTTGTAATGACCATTATCCACCCATCTACCTTCTTCAATTGATTTTCCTTTTCATTGCCTCCACCTATTGAAATATTGTGTAGCACAACTATTATCCAAGATATCCCCGTATATATACTTATTAAGATTTCTATACGTTTCCCTCCCACCCCAAGACATCCTACTGTGTTATGTCACCCTTATTTGGGGATTATGGAGGCTTCCCCCCATCCCAAATCTTTTACTTATGATTCATCACCTTTCCCAAGGATGCATCGCCCTCAAAATATCTCAACAATCCATTCTTACAAGAAACCCTAATGCGATCCATCACCTAGAGTTTCAATTGTAGATATTATACATTGTATCCTTCTCTCTCTCTAAATGGATCCTCAAATTTCATAATCCTTTGAGGATGTACAACTTGGTTTGCAAAGTGTGGTCCAAGAATTTTTTAATGATCTCACTAAATCCCTTAGATCGCAATCTATAGTCTCCACAAATATCTTCTAGATCCACACAAAAATGTCATTACCTATGTATGGTGGAAACCTAGATAATTTTTTTAATTTATTGATATGGAGCATCACTAACTACTTCTAAACATGCCCAAGTATGACTAAAGAACAATGCCTCCTTGTAGGAAGTAGTTTAGAAGGACTTGGTACATCCTAGTTGCAGTATCACTAAGATTATATGTATTTATATCATATATGTGGAGTGAAATGAATAATATACCACTATAAATACTCCTATGATCATAATTACATGTGAAACCTTGTTCTAGGCCTTGGAAAGCAGTTTTATTTACTAGGTTAATTTATCTAACCTGGTGTGAATGTGGTTATAGTTTCATCAAGCCCTAGAGAAATCTATCCAACATTTTTTTGATGTTTTTTCCAAGGCTCTTCTCCAACTTAAAACCATATATATTGAATGGCTACGTGTACTTAATATCACTTCCCTAGATGGATATTTTCTCCATGCCATAGCAATTGAACAAATATTTAACAAGAAACATATATTTATAGAATTTAGTAACCTTAACCCTAACACTAGCTCCAACCCTAACACTTTTACTTCCCTAATGCTCTACCCTTGCAAAGATGAAAAACCCATTATCCATATCCATTTCCCTAATTCCTCCTATACTCCATGATGATTCCATTATCAGAAGAGCCAAACTTGTTATGTTGTTGAACATTGATGCTTACAATGGAAAGGCCATCTAAAAAAATATTTTTTAATGATCAAACAAGTGATTTTATCACAACCCCTCTTCTCATGAACCTTCATATCCTCTTGAAAGTGTTTCTCTTCCCCGGTTCTTACTACCACCATCCCTTCCTTACCATTTCTAAGACATGCCCAATTTGAATAAACTCCAACACTCCCTTTTACCCATAAATTCAAATTGAAATACCAATAAGCCAACAATATCCTTGTGAATGGAATCCAAAATAATTTCATCTCTCAAACCTTCCTTTCTCACCTACAACTTCTTACCACCCCACACCCTTCACCTTGACATCTACATTGGGTCCAACAAGATGTACCTCATATTTTGATTAGAATTTTTTTTGGTGTAATGTTTTTAATCAGACCCTTCTAAGACACCATAGATTGTGATGTTTCTCCCCTTGAATTCTAAGAATTACTCCTTGAAATAAATTATTAGTAATAAAAGAGTGATCCATATTATGCTAACAACATGCTTACCGTGTTTTGAAATACAACAAAACCTTTCAACTTACTTCTATTTCCATTTGTTTTTCTCATCCTACTACCTATTAGCAGGATAGTTTGCACAAACATCTCTCTCTCCCCATTTAATGTTACTTATACCCACTGCTAGAAAGATCATATATCCACAATAGCCCAACCCCATTCCTATTTAATTCTTTCACCCTAATCCAACATACAATCCTTGATATCCATTACAATCGTTAGTACTTCTCCCTTTCATGCTCTCTACTAATTCCTTTTTCCCTTAGAGCTGTGGTTTTCTCAACTACAACTATGAAATGCGATGTACATCTACCAATTTATATGAATAAATATCTAGTATTCCTATTTGAGGTAATGAACAATGAACACATATAGAATTGACAGCTCTTCATACATCAATTGGTTGAGCCTACACATTTACTCTTTACGTAATGGATGCAACATATCATAGGTATAAATTTTTAGTTATCCATTGCTTTGTGCATTGCAATTATAATCCCATGCGATCATATTGGAATTTAATGCATATAAACTCTTTTTTTTTAAATCTGATTTTCCAACTACACATAATGCATCCTCTCTAGTTAAGGGATCCATGGGTTTACAATATGATATGCCAGCCTATAATGCATCTATCCTCTTTTCTGCCTCTATTTCACATGGAGGGATATTCATAACATGATGTTATTTACTAGCATATACTACAATCCATTTTCTATATATATATATATTCATGGTATGCTTAATTCATGATCCTATTCTTTTCAGTGGGAATGCAAAACCATCACTCTCATATTCCTAAAATATATTATCCATCCTTATACCATAAAATCACATATATAGGTGGATTAAAGGCATTCAAACCTAAATGAAACACCTCCATTCTATAACACACACTCATATATGGATGATAACAAATTAATGGATTCCTACTAAACATCTATAGTTCAATACAACAACAACAAGTATCACACAAATAACACATCACCTTCACAACACCTATCTTCTTTCTTGCACACATTGAACACGTTAGCTTCCCACTCTACTATTAGGTTGTGTATGATAACTTATAGTCACCAAATTTATCACCACAAAATAAATTCTAATCTAGGGAGTCATGTTTATTCCAAATTTAAATATCCAAGTAGCACGCCATGGGAATCTACATTATCAACATAATAGCACAATAATTCTAGTTTATATCATCCTCTAATTAATTTTCATCAACTAGGAGGCACATGATTTAAATAAACACTTTCATTATTTCTCTCAACCTTGCAAGGATCCTCCATGAAAAGGCTCTCAGTATCACATACTTGGGAAACCCCCTAGAGTGTTTATCTCCTTAGATTTCAACACTTTGGTCTATATCAATTGTATTTGGATTTCCTACTAGTTTTGAAGAAGATAGTAATTGATCCTATATATCTCTTACCTACTTCGACTCTCTATACAACTTTACTCTTAACTTGGTCATTTATAAATTCAAATCTGTTTCCATTTTATTGACATGTTTTCAAGTTTGGAGGAAATTGGAGAAACTTTCAAGATAAACTAGGAAGAATCAATAGGGAACATGGTCACCTTCCTCTTGTCCAATTCCTATAAAAATATTAACCATATCATCTAGCTAGCCATCCATACAACCCAATGAATAATAGGTACACCTACCTTGAGGGTGCATCCTTCTAGCCAGCTCAACCATCTAAGACAACACAACCATCTTAGTTAGCCAAATTCTAGAATGTGGTATTCTACGCCCTTTAGGGTGCAACCTTATAGGGTAATCTTGCATTAGTTAATTAATTTTTGTGTGGGTTAGTTATCCGGGTCATCATTTTCTAGTGTTGATATATGTGCATGCGCATCTAATATTATTTTTCTAGTGTTTGACAGTCATGCATCCTTAAATGGGGTTTCCAAACTTCGAGAGCTATGTAAGCCTATATGAAGTGTATTTTATTCATTAATTAAAATATAGAAATTTTGTTGATGAGCCACTCTGATTTTTGTGTTTTTCATCTTTTATCTATTCTTTATATCAACTATAGTCTTTTTTTTAAATCTATATTTCATTTGTTTTGCAGGAATGTTGTTACTTGTCTCTATTGATGGAGAGCCCATAAATGATGGTTTATCAAAGTGACCAATGGGGGTTGGAAATACTACGAGTATATTTCCTATTTGAAATTTTGATGTGCATTGTTTTGGAGATGTCAATGTCATGAGAATGTGAATTCTTGTATCATAAGTGTAATTATTGAATTGGAGAAATGGTGTACATATCACTGAATTGTTCATGATCCGTCTCAGAGTGGGATTTGTATCCTAGAGAATTTATGTTGATGCTTCAAGGCCATTGATTAACTTGTGTATTTGGTTGTGTTCTTTGAGTTGACAAATAAGAGATGTAGGCCAAAATTGTAATTGTATGTCAAACCAAAATCAATGTACAGTATACATCTTGTTCATATTGTATATCACTTACTCAAAACTATAGATTCCAAGGACGTCACTACCATTCAAGCTTGGACAGTTTGAGGAAGACACCAATGCTTGCCATCTTTAGAACCATTTGTAGGTGTTTAGTGAAGTTATCATGTCATAGACATGGATATGTGTCTTTTGCTCATTGTATCCACTTAGGATTGTTTATATCATCCAATTCACATCAAAATTTAGATATGGAAAACAGCATTAACTTGCCTTTATTTATACCATCATCATAAGTCCTATCACTTTATACCATGCGTCAATATACAATTGAGCAGTCAATATTGTTCATACAATGTTGTATGTGACTGTATATTGATACTACTTATAAACCATTTATCACATACATAATTTTTACATATACCATCCTTAGGCTGAAGCAAAACTTGGGTATGTAATGAAGTGTAATATTTGTGGAAACTTCACAGGAAATCTCAGTATACACCCAAAACAATTTGTTCCAAATTTACACGAAGGTAGCAACATGCCTCAAACTTCAAACAATAGCAAAAATACTTCAACGAAAAGGGATTGTAAAGAGGAAGAAGAGCAAACTCGGGAGGAGAACCCCTCTATCCCTAGGATTTGTAGCTTTCTACCGAGCTAAAATGGTTGGATTACTAGGATCTCCTAAGACACTAGGATAGACTAAGATGTCTATGTTCCTTATCGATATCCTATTTGGAATACTCTTTGTCCATGTGTAAATATTTAATTTGTGTTGATAGTGTTCTTCTATATCAAGATGAAATAAGAAATCAGTTGTTTTATTTGTTTTTACAATCATGGTATTGAAATATTATAACTTAATCGTATTGGACATACCAGTGAAATATACTATTATATGTTATACCCACTTTATAGAAAATATCGATAGCATTGTTGATGTGGAACTTAAGGGCATGCCTCCTAAGGACAGGCCACCGGCTCTATGCAACCTTTAACGATGACTTTCCAAATTCCTAGCATAAAGTATGTATGGTTATTTGCATCTTTTATCTTTCAAGCTATTTGCATATGCATTGTTTATCATTTCACTTATTTTTTGAGGTTCTTGCATTTAGTTTATTATTTCTTCTAGTCTTTGGATTGCAAGAAAGTAGTTAAGGAATTAATTTGTGGGCTCTATGTAAAACTACAAACATGCCTTTGAAGAGATGAATAACTTTAGGAAATCATTTCCATTCTCTCATTTCTTTACTAATGTGGTTTTTTGTTGTGAATGTAGAAGTTAGTAAGTATAACTTGAGCAATAGAGAAGAGTACAACTAGTGCATGAAATAATGCGAATGTGGTTAGGAAAATGTGTATAGGTAGTGGGTAAATCATAGGGATCATAGATGTAGAGTGCATGATAGTTTACAGAGATATAATATAGGTTTAAGGTCATGTATATGGGTTTAATTTCTAAATAATATATATTCATTGTTATTTTGTATCAAATATTGTGTTCTAAATAAGAGACATTACTCATCAATTGGTATAAGGGCCTATGATTAAGGCCTATGTTCTCACTTGAATATATTTATTTAGAGAAGATCTTGAGCCAAATTTTAGTATTTTTTTTTTTGGAAGTTACCATACCACCCAACATGTCTCTACCTTAGAAATAATTCCCTTGGAGTATGCACTCCCACCCAAATATTTCTTGGAACAAAGACTAAATTAATGTCTTCCTAGGGACCTTTTTTTTATTGTCCAGTTCCATTGCTTCAACACCCACCTAACTCTTTAATTTCAATAGAATATATACTCGGTTGGATAGGAAACCCTACCACCCTAGACAAACTATATTTCATTCCAAATAATCTAACATATCCCTAACAACTCTCTAGTAGTAGCACTAGTTTTTTTGGAGGAATCCTTCCCACCCCATCACTTCTTCTTTTCAAATTTGGATATGTTTTCTCATTCCATATGCATCTCATCAACCTAGGGATCCTCTAGTTTAGTATTTACATTTTTCCCATGACTCTTTCACACAATGTATCCTCAAAGAGAAGCTTCATCATATGAGGATGAATCTCATCTCTCTAACATTGTTGAGGATATAAACAACTCTCTCATAGGTTCCTTATAATGTGAGGATAGTGTTCTTACCTCTACATTCTATCTTAGTACCTACACTTCGTTCCCCAAATATGGTGGTAAAATCAAATTTTATTTGGTAGACTCATTGCTACACAATACAATTGCACATTTCAATATGTGTATAAAGATGAATGAAAAGACACGTTTTCTTATTGTAGGAAACCACTTAGAAGGTGTGGCACAATCTCGGTGGAAGTTGGATGAAAAATGATAGATATGGGTATAGTTGGTCATGGGATATCATTTTTTTTTAAATTTTCACAAAGCCATCGGATTTCTGACATCCTTTTCCATGTAACATGACGACAATGCGATACCACCAATGGCTATCCTTCTCAATTATTCGACCCCCTAAGCAGTGAATTCCTTGAAATTTTCTCGTCAGATGTTCCATCAAATCTGACGAAAGTGTCATACCATCGATGGGTCTCCTTTTCAATTATCCGACCCCCTATGGGGTGAAATTCATCGTATTTTCTCGTCAGATGTTCCATGAAATCCAACGGCAGTGCCATACCACTGGTGACTTGCCTTGTCGGTTCTCCGACTCCCTATGCAGTAAACTCCGTCAGATTTTTGATGTCCATTGCATCGCATTGCCGATGTCATGTTCAGTTAACTTTTTCAAATATGGAATGGAAATATTAAAAGAGTCAGTGTCGGATATCTTATGGGTATATGTCGAAAATCCGAAGGAATTATTTTACTGTCGGATATTCACCGAAATGCAACCGACGTTTAAAAAGGAAGTTGATTGTCAAATGGTCGACAACATGATGTCAAAAATCCGACATCTATGCCATCGGATTTTGGATTCAAAAATGCTAGTGTATGTTTTGTTCTACATCTATACCATATATACTAGGGAAACGGTTTTTGTCTGCACTAACCGTATTTTTTCGGTAACACAAGCTCAATATAGGCATAGTAGCAATGTGGCACGACTAAATCCAAGATTTCCCAGTGAGAACTTCAACTTTTCATATTCCACATCAATCCATCTTCCATCTACGAGATGACACAAACATGGCATGAATAGTTGTGATATTCAACAATGTGCAACTCAAATTTGAACCAACCACTCATTAATGGAGTATAACAATTCTCACAATAAGGCTCTCATAGATTGCTAGTGCAAATTAACGTAGATGCTATGGTGCAAACTACCATAGTTTTTTTTCTAGACCAAAGAACTATAGGCTTTGATACCACTGTTGAGATGCCCCATAGGGAATTCAATCAAATGACTAACACAAAGCCAATAAAACAGGAAATAGCTATGTGTGATATTTGTTTCTCATTAAGATATGTACATATAAATACATGGAGAATGACTCTTGGTTTCATATTCCAAGTGGTCTATTGGACTACTTCATGACTCTTCCTATTCACCTATGACTTTTCAATTTCTTTTCTCAACAATATTCCATAACCTAAATGAGTATGTTTCCAACACATTAAATCCATATTGTATCATACAATTTCCAACCCCTAAAACATTTTTTACAGATGCAAAATTAAGCATAATCTCATAAAAACATGCAGCAAAAAATAACTGGAAATTTTTGTATTTTTAAGCCCAAAAATCTGATCCATATGGCTGGAAAATCTATTTAAAAACCTTTCAAGCATGGTTAGAAATTACTCTGAAAATTCTGCTATAAATCATTTCCAAAATTTCAATAAATGTTAAAACAAATATGCAAAAATATGTTCAATATGATACCCAAAATCACCATTGTAAATTAAGGCATGTGGCTCACTTTTATTGCAAATCTTCCACTATATTTGGTTGTTCCAGAGGCTCAAAATTTACAATTCTTTAATTAGATGCATCACTAGATGGAATTCCCATAATTTTTGGTGGAGTACATGTCCCTACTATGATCAACAATCTGAAATATGACATATAAATATTTACGAAATGAAGAGACATGCACTTGTCATCCTATCATCAATCAAAGGTTTGTCTTTAAGATTTTCCATCTCAACATCATCATCATACATATCATCACTTCAAAAATTTGAGAGATGTTATAGTTTACCAAATCCTTGTCATAATGTGGAGAAAAAATGGATGCTTCAATGTTTTTTTCAGCATGTGCTTGCTCTTGAATGGAAACAAGAAATATCTCTTTTTCAACAAGACCCTCATACATTCCCTTCAACAAGATCCTCATACATTCCCTTGATACATTCAACATAGAGAAACCATCCCTCGTGGTTATTAGGGCTCCATTCCTTACAAAATGTCTCAATCAAACATGCAAATGATGATATTTCTCCTCTACCAAGATCTTGAAACCATTCACGTGCATGCACTTTTAAACTACTTGTAAACAATCTCATCAAAATATCTTCATGAATAACACCAAGATCATAAATGTGTTCCACAAAATATGAAATGTGAAATGTGGTTGAATCGATACACCCACAAAATATTGGATCAAAATTAAAAGCATCATTTTCTAGCTTGTAACCCTTGGATACTCGAGAAATCAAGTGCAACTTACCTTTTGGCCAACCATGGAGGCAATGCCATATTTCTTTACTTTTAATTCTTCAAATGAATGCTACCAAATATAAAAATGCATATAGACATATCTAACTCATACCAATACCAATATGTGTGCAATCGTCAAGATGAAGCCTTCAAAATTTTGCTTGCTTCATCCCTATAAACAACAAATTCTCAAAAATCTACAAGGAACAAGTTCTTCGCTTCTTCATGGAGTTGTCATGTGAGAAGAAAAATATGCCATAAGAATCTCTCACAAATATTGTGGATGTAGCAAGAATTCAAATTCTGGGAAATGGACTCCATCCCTGACAATGGTACAAAAATGTTACTTTACAAACTGGCATGTGTGATTAAATCCCAAAAAAATGATGCTTGCCCAAAGGCAATTTAGAGGGGTGAAACGGCAAAATCGTTTCTTAAGAAAATAACCAGCACAAATCAACCAAATTGCAATACTCCATGAATAACACAATATATGATTGATAAAATAAGAGTCATATTACAATGAGAATGTTGCTTGTATAAATACACATGTTGGGTGCCTTTTCATAATGGGGCATAACCATTCATCAAGGTGTCTCTTCATTAAGTATTAGTTTATTTGATTGTTAATGTTTATTTACTATATATTTTGTTCATTACATTGCCTCTCCCTTAGAATTGCTTTGCCATCAAAGCATAGTTACTGAAGACTTTATCCCCTGTTTTTGCTCGTAACGCTTTCTCGTGACATTGTGTGATGGTAGTTGTGACACTTGACGAAATGAGATTATACGTCTTTTTAAACATTGTGTGGAAATGTTGTGTCATTTGCGAAGTTATCCATCCAAGATTTACTTTTAATGGAATTGTTTGTTGATCGATTGGTTGGAGTTTTAAACTTGGTCCTTTCTCTTTGTAGGAATAATACTGGAAATTTTCTTCTTTTCCTTGTCGTCGATCATAATTACTCTTGTGATTTGGATGGCGATATGGTACTCGATTTGCTTGTGAAGTATTTTTAGGAACTTCAACTTTTGGTGCATTTAACAATTTTTGTGATTGTTTTTGGGAACCATTTTTTGTTGATGCTTGTAGGGATGTGACAATATGATTGTTCTTCTGAATTTGAGCATTGACAAGCTTTGTATTGCTTCCCTTTTCCAATGTTTGAATTTGATCCTTTGATGAATTCTCTATGGCATCAATGATCATTTCCTTGTAGATAATTGATCCCTTGCACCCTAGCTTTTCTTGTAAATATTTATTTTCCTAATTTAGCTTCTTAACTTGTATAAACATGTCTTGATTAAGTTTCCTCAAGTGTGAGAGTTCTTCATTATAGTTTGACTTGACGATGTCATATTGATTGTCTTGATTTTTGTGCTTTCTTTCTTTTAAGCTTATTAATTGCTCTAGTAGTTCTTTATTAACCCTTTTTAAGGAAGAGCTTTCTTCGTTCTTGCTTGATAATTGTCTTTGAAGATCTCGATTCTCCTCTTCTAACTTTTGATTGCATTGAACTTTATCATTTGCCTTCTTGATTTGTAGAAGTAATTTTTTATTATGATCTCTTAAACAAGAGATCTCTTCTTCTTTATCTGTAATAACCTTATCGAATTCTTTCTGTATTGTCTGTTTTGATTTCTCATTTCCCTGCGACATCACCTTTGATATTTCCTTAAAGTATTCAAATGACGCAACTTTTGATTCTGACTTCATGTTAACGGTTCTGTAATGTGATTTTCTTTTTTTTGTAGGGAATATCATAAACTTATTTTCAGCATTTAAGATAAAAGTCCCCAATGTTTCTATCCACGGTTATCCCAAAATTAGTTCATCGTCACTACTCCACTAGGATCTAACTATAAATTGAGAGATGTCAATATAATCTCCAATGTTCATTTGTAAATTGTTTATTTCGTATTTTTTATTATTTAAAAGTCCAACATTCCACCTATATTTGACTCCGGAATTGCTAACTCATTAGCAAATTCAACACTAATATAAGTATTATTTTTATATCACTTTTTTCCACTAAATATTTGAAAATAACTTTATATTTTTTTAATGGATATTTAAAAAATATTATATGATGAGTTAATGTGACCCAAGTGAACACCTTTATAAAATGTGAACCATATAACACTATTTTTTTTAAACATGTTAGTTGTTTTAACCTTAATATGAGTAGTGACTCACACATTTTAACCTTTCAATGTATCAACGGAAATTGCTCCTATTTTAACCGTTTAATAAATCAACGCTTCTTGTGTCAATTCAAGTATGGTTGTGTGTCTTTATACCTTTACGATTTGCAACAACAATTTTAGGTTTATTCGTCAAACCAAAATGGCACGGATCTTTATACCGCAGCTTCGACAGTTGAAATATTTGAATGTTGTGGATGTTGTTTGAACGCAATGGCTTTTCTCGTCCACGAAATTCAAAATGGAGGTTGTAATGGAGAACGATGTGAGTAATTATAGGGATGACGGGTATACATGTGCTTTATCTTGTGATTGCAGCTACTTCCCTTTGGTTGCCATGATTTCCAAGGACTTTTTTAAATATTTTGGTTTTCTTCAAATTAAATGAACCAATTCGCTAACATTAATCTTTTCCATTGACACTTTTTTTTTCCAGAGCTATAGATAAATCTGTAGGTTGCAGTTTATGTTTTCATTTATCTCTGGATATCTTCCAATTTGTTCTCTAATAGAGTGTTATTACTCTGAATCTTTTTGAACCATTCTACTTGAAATTAAAAAGCACAAATAAGCCATATTACAATACTCCATGAATAATAATAAATGTTACTTCTCAAACTGGCATGTGTGATTAAATCCCCAAAAAAATGATGCTTCCCAAAGGAAACTTAGAGGGGTTACCCATTGTCACCTCAATAACTCCCTCTTTACATTTTAGGTTAGCCCTTCTCCAACACGAGGGGAACTTCCCTAAGATAAGATTATTAAGGCTATGACAATAAAAGACAAGGTGATGTGAAGATATAGCTTAGCAAAATGTTTTGTCTTTTATAGTATAGGAAAATAGAAGTGTGATGGAAGGACTAAGAGACTCGTGCCATTCCAATAAGGGAAAATGATATCGAAGGGTTAGTCACAAGAGGGAGAATTCATAAATGGTTAGGAGAAGGGTTGCGTGTGGGTTGCATACACATGCCACAAGAAACTCCATCACAGTGAAAATGATTGTAAAAATAGAGGGACCAAAATGATGCCACATCAAAACATTGTTAATTAGGGTACATGATATGCAATGAAATATTAAAGAGAAACAACTATAGGAAGATGATAGGATCAAATTAGCATATACATTCATAAGACATCAAAGGGAAATAGAGAAAATACTTCTCGTATAAACCCTTCCAATGAGGTAATTATACCCTTATCATATGGCCCTAATCAAATAAGTTCTAGCAATTATACATATCGTTTATAACATTTGGAAATAGAAATAATAAGTTGCACATTGATAAGGGAAGAAACCCTTACACTTATAATAGAAACAAGAAATATATATCCATTAACCTCCAGACGAGAGAGAACTTCCATGATTCAACCATGAGAAGTGAAAGAGAAAGCAAAGCCTTATAGCTTTAAGCTCCTCTTCCTTCTGCAATAAAATAATAACAAATCTCTAGATTTAGCCCAATATGGAGTAAACAAATACAAAACACTCCAACAACTACCAAATACAATAAAATATGGTGGTCAAACCACAAGCCTTTAATCAAGGAAGAATAGTGCACGTTAATGAAACAAAGGAAACTAGCATGAAGAAGTCCAACACTCTAGCCTCCAAAGGCTCTCCCAAAGGTAGTGTTCCAAGGAAATGGTCCAATAAGCTAGAAAAATGATACATGGAATCCTAGATCTAGGGTTTGACCCTCTAGATCTCCTCCAATGACCAACAACCTCCTCAAACCATGTAATCACTCCTACAAAGTGGAATGCTATCTCCAAAAATGGCATAGAATTGTATGTAAAGTGCCTCCGTGGTGAATGCTACAAAGAACATGGAATGCACCTCAATAAATAATAGGTTGATGTGTAATAAAGGCCTTCCATGCCAAACATCCCATCATAGATTTATAGTAGATGCTCCAAAAGGCGAGTGCCCCAACAAATAGGCATGTAAATGGATGCAAAAAACCCTCAACAGTGGACGGACCCATCAAAATGTGTAATAGATGATCTCCCAAGTGAAATAATTTCATCAATTAATGCTAAGAGTGAGTCAAAGTAACTCTCTAGAGTGAACACCCCCACACGTAATCACAGACAAATGTCCAATCCAACCTCCAAGTGGATTGTTACCACAAAACATGGCATAGATGAGTGTAACAAACTCCATATGTGTGAACGATCCAAACATAAAGCAATAATAGATGTGTAAACAACCTCAAAGGTTTGGAGATTTGTCTCCCTTTTGACCTCATCAATGGTCAAAATGTGTAATAGATGATCTCCCAAGTGAAAGAATTTCATCAATTAATGCTAAGACCGATTCAAAGTAACTCTCTAGAGTGAACACTCCCACACATAAGCATAGAAAAATGTCCAATCCAACCTCCAAGTGGATTGTTACCACACAACATGGCATTGATGAGTGTAACAAACACCATATGTGTGAACGCTCCAAACATAAAGCAGTAATAGATGTGTAAACAACCTCAAAGGTTTGGAGATTTGTCTCCCTTTTGACCTCATCAATGGTCAAAACCTCAACATATGCAATGAATGTTCACATATCAACCGAATTATCAAGAAACATGGAGAACACCAATCAATAATAAGGCATCAATCCTAGTACCAAAGTAGCCAAAATAGATAACTATCTCTATGAAGGGGATGACCCCATCTACAAGCAATGATATGCCTCCACGCGTGGCAAAAGAGAGAGATAGGGAGGTAGTTCAACACAAAATGATACCAAATAGAGTCAAGATGCTATCCTCATGCTAAAACCCAAGAACGCTCCAATGAAATGAGTGTTGAAGCCATCAAACAAGTGTTAGCAGAGAGAAGAAGAAAGAGAGAGAGAGAAATATCTCTAAGATACAATCCAGAAAACACTCTCCTTGACTAGAGTAGCGCACCCTTTCTGCTGGAGAAACTCGTTGTGAGTGGATAAAATAATGAGGATGGGCGCCTCATGTTTATATTGATTTTCCAAGTGAAAAATTACTGGGGTCGACCTACCTTGGGGAAATACAAAATAATTTTATTTTTTTAATTTTCTTGTGTATTCTTTCCCCAGGGTTTACATTGATTATTTCTATGGTTTACATGAGTAGTTGCATCAATATAATCTCCCATAGGAGGTACAAGGAAATACAATAAGAATAACTTCTGAATTTGCACAAAGTCCAACACTCTCTCTCAGCAAGGAAGGTATTCTTTAGATATGGTCATCATTAGCATCATGAGCATATGTGTCTTCTTCTGTACATCTCATTTGTCTCGATCGAGTCTCTATACATACTGAAGGTTGTCAACACTGTCTCTATCCATCGAGAGGTGTCATCAAAAATATGATCCACTCAGTCCATCGGTAGATCTATCAGCCCTGCAACTATACATGGTCCATCGGAGAGAACAACAATCATAATCTCATATGTTATAAGTTTTTCTCTACCCGAGAACCAGAACATGCTTCAGACGACCATCTACTATCAGTTCATCTCAAGTGTTTGTGGGAATTCTCCTACACCAAGTTGAGAACCAGGGCTAGTGGGAATTCTCTAAAAACACCAAGTTAATAACCAGGACCAATAAAAGTCACTAGTGTACACGACCACCTACTACCATTTCATCTCAAGAGCTAGTGGAAATTCTCCAAAGAACACCAGATTGAGAATCAGAACATATAGTAGTCATCGGTGCACACAACCGTCTATGTCCTACCCATCTCAAGATGTCGATAGGATTTCTCCCATACCAGGTTGAGAACCAGGACGAGCAAAGGCCACCAGTGTACATGACCATCTACTACCAGTTCATCTCTAGAGCTGGTGGGAATTCTCCAAAGAACACCAGATTGAGAATCGTAACATATAGTGGTCATCAGTGTACACGTCCATCTTCTACCTTCCTGTCTCACAATGTCGATGGGATTTATCCCATACTAGGCTGAGATTCAGAACAAGTAGAGGCACCAGCATCATAGACATCAATCTTGACTTTCCCTCTCCACGAGGGATGCATTTTCTTCTACTCCAAGTATTTGGCGAAAGTATTCAAACTTTGTCCTGAGAAGAGGCTTGGTAAGAATATTTGTAGTCTGGTCATTTGTCAAAACATATTGTAACTCGACATCACCTTTCTGCACCATATCACAAATGTAGTGATAACAAATCTCTATATGCTTCGTCTAATCATGAAATACGAGATTCACTAACATCTGTATACAACTATGGTTGTCACAGTGAATCACAGTTGGTCCTAGAATCTGACCAAATAATCCAGCAATGAGTTTTCAAATCCATGTTCCTTCTCGAGTTGTTGTACTATCAGCCATATACTCGGCCTCTACGGTGTTAAGTGCTACTGAGTTCTGCTTCCTACTACACTAGGAAATCACTGCAAATCCCAAACTGAGGCAACATTTGGAAGTACTCTTCCTATCTGCAACACACCCGACCCAATCTAAGTCAAAAAATACTTGCAATATCATATCACATCTTGAAAAATATATTAGACCATATCCCACAGTTCCACGTAAGTATATGAGAACATGTTTTGCAGAAACCTAGTGAATCTGCCTCCGATCATTCATAAACTAGCTGAGTGTATTCACAATAACTTACATATATATGGTCTGGTGTTTGTCAGATACATCGAAGAGCCAATCAACTGGTGATACATGGTGGGATCAATCATATTAGAATTTGAAGTAAACTCCTTCAATTTCTTGAAATTTGCATCCATTGGGGTGTTAAGTTTTTAATGGTTATATCAGACCTTATAAAGGTTAGCATCATAACCATAAGCCAAAAGATCATTGAAAGATAAACAAGCACAACCACACAAAAAGAACACAAAGATTTATCTTGAGAAACCCTCATGGGGAAGAAAACCCAACAAAAACTTCCTCTGTATAAGATGTATAAAAGATAAAAGACAAGACCCAAAAATAGGTGCGCCTCCCTACAACATATATGTCTCTCTCTCTCCATGCGCTATGCACAAGTGAGTGTGTGTGTGCAGAAATGAGGAGATCCTTACTTCTATTTATATTCTTCCATTCACTTGATTTTCCAGTTAACAAGTCGGCCCCGCTAAAACTGACTGGGCCGACTTCTCTAGGAGGACTCTAACAACTTAATATTATATTAACTGGGGTGCTAATGACCCGACTTACAACGGAGGGAATTTCCTCATGACTCTTATTAATTCTCCCGATAGGAACATCGGGGTATAATGAAATACAAATGATTCTCCCAATAGGAACATCGGGGATAATAAGTAAATACACTTCGAAGTTACAATAATTCAACACTCCCCCTTAACGATAAGGGTATTATATAGCAACAACAACAACAACAGTAGGAGGAGGAGAGAGAGCATCTTCAACATCATGAAGGTGATACGTCTATACATCACAGGAAGTTTTTCAACATTCATCAGTAGCTTGGAACAACTACTCTTTAATGTCTTCATCTTCTGCATCATATGATCACTTGATCCTTTTGCAGCAACGCTTTGATCTTTTGATCCTTCGTGGCAGCACTTCGATCTTCTTATCCTTTGCAGCAGCACTTTGATCTTCTCGATTGACAACATTAGCATTTTAGTCTTTTCAAACAGGAACATCATCATCAACAATACTTTGAGTAACATCATCAGCAATACTTTGATATTTCGATCATCATCAGCAGCAGCAATACTTTGAGCAACATCATCAGCAATACTTTGATATTTCGATCATCATCATCATCATACTTTGATCTTTCGATCAGCAACATCAGCGTCATCAGCAACAACCGACAATCCACAATACAAAGACAAATCTCTTCGGATCACTTTTGGACTTAAGTCCAGGGATGATACAATCCTACCACATTCTCGACAACCGAAGTTACCGGATACAATTACGATATAATCACTCCCTATCACTTTACGACTAAGTCCAAGGAAGATGCAATCCTACCACGTTCTCGAGTACCAAAGTCACCGGATCCATTCTGAACAAAAGTTCAAGGATGATACAATCCTACCACGTTCTCGAGTACCAAAGTCACCGGATCCATTCTGAAAAAAAGTTCAAGGATGATACAATCCTACCACATTCTCGAGTACCAAAGTCACCAGATCCATTCTGAACAAAAGTTCAAGGATGATACAATCCTACCATGTTCTCGAGTATTGAAGTCACCGGATCCATTATGAACAAAAGTTCAAGGATGATACAATCCTACCACATTCTTGAGGACCGAACTCACTGGATCCATTCTGAACAAAAGTTCAAGGACGATACAATCCTACCACATTCTCGAGGATCGAAGTCATCGGATCCATTCTTAACAAAATTTCAAGGATGATACAATCCCGCTTCATTCTCGAAGACCGAAGTCACCAGATCACTTTAGGACAAGTGTCCAAGGATGATACAATCTGCTTCAACATCACTGCTCCCCCTTTTGAGGAAGGTCTTTCCGAACAACACCAAGCTTGTCTCAAAAGTATTCAAACTTTACTCGAGACAGAGGCTTCATCAACACATCAGCAACTTGTTCATCGGCACTCACATATTGTAGCTTTATGGCTCCCTTCTGCATCATATCTCGAATGTAGAAATATCAGATTTCTATGTGCTTCGACTTATCGTGGAACACTGGGTTCTTCATCATCTTTATACAACTCTGGTTATCACATAGAATCATGGTGGTATCTAACTCCAAGTTGAATAAACTTGACATCAGCTTCCGAAGCCATATGGCTTCACAACTAGTAGAGAAAGATGTTATATATTCTGCTTTAGCCGTGCTAAGAGCAACACTGGATTGTTTCCTGCTAAACCATGAAATCATAGCAGACCCCAGACAATAACATCCACCTGATGTGATTCTTCTGTCTGAGACACTTCCAGCCCAATCTGCATCTGTATAGCCATTTGAATCTGTAATCCTGGTTTTCATCATAGTATAGACCAAATTCTATAGTTCCTTTCATATATCTCATCACATGTTTTGCAGCTACCATGTGAACACGTCTAGGTTGAACTAGATACTGACTTCCCTTTAGGTCTCGGAACCATATCGTAGACTTCATTCCTCATGATCAACTGTTACTCTTTGACCATAGCTTCTTCCATAGCTGGAAGGGTTTGCATCAATGATGTCACCCAACTGTGTTACACAACTAGAGTGTGTTTGAGGCCTCTTACTTTGGTTTGGAATTCTCCCCATACTTTTCTTCATCTTGAGTTATCTCTCGTACCCAAGGTGGTATTCATCTTTCGAGGTGGATCTACCACTCTCTAAAGCTCTTTCTTCCGTCAAGGTGTCTCTAACCTTGGGAGATTTAGGTTCATGTTTATTGGAGTGAATCTTGAATTGTCATCACTTGTTCTTCGGAATAAGTATCATCCTCGTTTTCTTGTAGGTGGCTATACATGACCTTTCCTACAAGTCAAATGCACCAGTTGCATGGTTAGAACCATTTCATTAGACATATGCATAACGACAAAATTCTTATGCACCATGCAACTGTTTAACCAATACAACATTCATCCATATCTCATGGAAACTTTCTAGATGACTTCCATCTCTACCACGACATCATTGAGATTGTGCACTAATCCAATATGTCAGCAAAGAGGTTTCATTCTAGGAGAGTTGTATAGCACCATGAGCCACTTACCCATCACATGCATATTAGTAGTATATTGTCATTAATGCAAACGTTTTATCATGCATAACACATCAACTGAATATAATCAAATGCATAACAAAACAATATCATGAAATGACAATTGAATACTTATCTTTTATTTGTTTTGTGCAAGGTAGAGTCCTTCTTGATCCTTCTGCTTCATCATCTTCTTCATTCATGACATCATCATTTCTTATCCAAATGCTAAGATGGATAAGAGGTTCTTTAATAATTGAGTTCTTCATATTCCTCATTGTTTGAGGGATCTTCTTTGAATCGTGAGCGCTTGATCTTCAGTTGCTCCCATATTCTCTTCTCTTATTATGAGTCGAGTTTCTTCTTGTGTAAGGCTTTATCCTCATCTCCCTCTGGAACTGGAACCTCTCCACTTATGTAGGTGTCCAATTCATTTTCTTCAAGAACCAGTGAAATCCTATGCTTCCATGCTCGAAATTTTTCAGCTTCACCAAGCTTGTCATCAAGCTGGGGTGCTAGGTCATTTTGAAATGAGAACCTCAAATGTAAATAGCAAAAGATTAGATCTTACCGATTTGAGGTGTTCGTCATGGTTCCGGATCTGGTTGATCTAGGGTTTGTCAGAGAAACCCTAATTTTAAAAACTTGGAATATTTTAGATCTGATTGTATAGAAATATGTGCCTCTTGAAGGCAAGCTGAGCAACATATTCATTTTCCCAAAACTGTGATCAGAATTGCAAAATATCTGATGCCCTAGTTTTCTTCAGTTTCTTCTACATAATTCTTGATATTGTTTCTGTTGTATCTCCGAAATTACTGCTCCTCTGTGTCTAAAATTTCGTACTGAGGTAGCCTCGTCTATACTCTTTCCAACATCGTAGGTTTGAGGAGAATTGGTTTCACCAATTGGGACTTATGCATGTTTTTCCAAGGTGACTTATTTTAGGACTATTCAGAAGAGTGAACTTGTACAGACCTCCACGTGTCACCGTTTCACCTTCGGGGTATGAAATATTTACCACATAAATTAAATTCTGTGCCCTTTCTGTAAAATCTTGTGAAATTTCATTTGGAACTTTGTAGCCCGAGATATAGCAATTCTCCTTAGGTCACCTATTTAAGGTTGAATCTTGGGAGAGTCTGGAACCCTAACTTGGAGGAATCATATCTCCCAAAATATAGCGAATATGAGGCTAAAACTTTTACACAGGGTACATAAGGCATTTATCTTCAGCCTGTGAAAGTTTCAGCTCCTGAGCCTTCTCAAATATTGATATATAGCGAATCTACCAAAACTACTAGTTTTAGTATTTTAAAGTTTTCAAGCATGAAACCCTAATCTTCAATAGTTGTAGTTGTAGCACTGTTTCGGCTGCGCAGAGACTTCTTTCAGGGTGGCTCTGATACCATGTTAAGTTTTTAATGGTTATACCATATCTTATAACATTTAGCATCATAACAACATAACCATAAGCCAAAACATCATTGAAAGATAGACAAGCACATCCACACAAAAAGAACACAAAGATTTATCCTGGGAAACCCTCATGGGGAAGAAAACCCAGCAAAAACTTCCTCTATATGAGATGTATAAAAGATAAAAGACAAGACCCAAAAACAGGTGCGCCTCCCTACAACAAATATCTCTCTATCTCTCCATGCGCTATGCACAAGTGAGTGTGTGTTCGTAGAAATGATGAGAGCCTCACTTCTATTTATATTCTTTCGTTCACTTGATTTTCCACTTAACAAGTCGGCCCCACTAAAACTGATTGGGCTGACTTATCTAGGAAGACTCTAACAGCTTAATATTATATTAACTAGGGTGGTAATGACCCGATTTACAATGGAGGGAATTTCCTCATGAATCTTAGTAATTTTCCCGATAGGAACAATGCGGTATAATGAAATACAAATGATTCTCCCGATAGGAACATCAGGGATAATAAGTAAATACACTTCGAAGTTACAATAATTCAACACGGGGTAGCCATGGACTTGCAGTCCAACATCTTGAATCTCTTCAAAATATCAATGGTGTATTTTCCTTGACTTAGGAAAATTTCCTTCTGCCTCTACCATACTTCTAATCCCAAGAAGTAATGCATCAATCTAAGGTCCTTCATTTCAAACTTAGAGGAAAGATTTTTCTTAAACCATCTAGTTAGTTTCTCATTTCCTGTGAGAAATAAGTCGTCCACATACAAGACCAAAATCAATGGCTCATCATCCATAATATTGTAATAAAGATTAGGATCTGCATCACTCTTGGTGAATCCCAAGTTTACCAGGGATCCATCTATCCGTCCATACCAAGCATGAGGTGCTTGCTTGAGTCCATATAATGCATTTCTCAGTTTGCATACACGAGAATATTTCCCATGGACAATAAACCCTTCTGGTTGTTCAATGTAAACTTCTTCCTCGATAATACCATTGAGGAATGTGGTATTTACATCCATCTGATGCAGCTTCCATCCCATAGCTGAAGGAATAGCAATTATGGTTTTGATGGAAGTATATCAAGCCACGGAAGCAAATGTTTCATCATAGTTAATTCTCTCTTTCTGAGAGAATCCTCTTGCAACAAATTTGGCCTTGTGTTTTTCCATGCTACCATTTGCTTCGTGTTTTATCTTGAAAATCCATTTGGAGGTCGCTACTGACTTCCCCTCAGGTCTCGGTACAACCTCCCATACGTCATTCTTCATGATGGATTGGAACTCCTCCGTCATGGCATCCTTCCAAACTTGGTGTCTGGATGCTTCTTCATAAGTTGTAGGTTCTGAGTCAATGATGTGACTCGTCAATGATACATAACTCAAGAACCTCCGAGGTATTTTTCTTTCCCAATGGATTCCGTGTGGAGCTTCGTGTCCCCCTGCGTCCTGCAATGTATGTTTTTCCCATCTAAGTCTTTTCTGGTTTACTACCATATATGTGGGATCACCAACTGGATCAATGGGATCGATCGCTTCATTCTTTCCTTCAGAACCCATCTTAACTTCTGGAGGGGGATATGATCTCATCTCTTCATCATTATCGATCTCCATATCATATCCTCTTCCTTTTCGGATAGCCATCTCTTCTTCAAAGGTCACATCCCTATTGACTTCGATCTGCCTCGATCCTGGGATGTATATTATGTAAGCCTTTGAAGACTCACTGTATCCCACGAATGTTCCCTCCTTGCCTGAAGGTTCTAGTTTCGTTCTTTTATCCTTGGGCACATGAATGTACACAAGGCAGCCAAAGATACAAAGGTGGCCCACTTTTGGCTTCACTCCTGTGAAGGCTTCTTCCGGAATCATGTTCTTCAAGATTTTAGGAGGGCATCTGTTTTGTACATAAACAATTGTTTTGGATGCTTCTTCCCATAAGAACATTAGTAGACTCTCATTTATCATGGCTTTGGTTTCCTCCACAATTGTTCGGTTCTTCCTTTCCACAACCCCATTTTGTTCTGGGTCATAGCGCACTGTGAGCTCCCTCTTCATTCATTTTTCTTTGCAGAAATCATTGAATTTTGTAGAGGTATATTCTCCACCATTGTCTGGTCTTAGGATCTTAATTCTTCTTCCTAACAAATTCTCAACTTGTACTTTGAACTCCTTGAATTAGTTGAGTACTTCCTCGGATTTCTTGGTCTTGAGAAAGTATATCCATGTCTTCCGTGAGTGGTCATCAATAAATATTACATAGTAGTTGTAACCACCCAATGAAGTAACCGTCATGGGTCCGCACAAGTCAGAGTGAACTAGATCCAATATTCCCTTGGATCTGCTTTCATTTTTCAGAAAGGAACCCTTGGTATTCTTACCAAGTGCACATCATCTACATACAACATCATCGTCTACATGAAGCATTGGTATACCTGTCACAATGTTCCTTAATACTGCGAGAGCTTGATAGTTTAGATGAGCTAGCCTTTTGTGCCATAGCTCATTAATGTTAGTGGAATCATGGAGTAGAGCTTGAGTTGGTAGAGTTCTCAGACGATACAAGATTTCCTTCGTTACACCAAACACTTTTGTTGTGTCCATGCTAGAATTATTGTGCCATGCAAGCACATTTCCATCTGCAAATGTAACTCTATATCCCTTGTCTTCTAAGGTGGAGATGGAGACAAGGTTTATTTTCATACCAGGTACATACAACACATTATTCAGATGTAATAAGTCATTGGATTCCAATTGAAGAGATGTAGATCCAAATCTTTTAACAGTGAAGTTGGCATCATCTCCAAGTACAACATGGAGATGGGATTCTTTCTCAACAACTTTTGAGAGGTTCTCTTTATAACCAGTAATATGCTTGGAAGCACCACTATCTATAAGCCATGTATCACTAGTGGTGAGAACCGTACCTAATAATGTTGATATGAAGAAGAATCCTATGCGACCTTAATTTCTTAGTTTCTTGTGATGATGACCATCTTCCACGTCAATTGTTGAAGCTTCATGCTTCCTCCTGTTTGAACTAAAACACTTGCTTGCATAGTGACCATATTTCTTACACTTATACCATTGTATGTGTGATAGGTCATTCTTCTTTTCCCTCTGATCTGGAGAAGAACTTGGTCTCCTATCCTGGTGCTTATGTTTGTGAAACTTCCTTCCCTTTCCCTTACCTTTCTTGGCATGAGTGATCAAGGCTTGATTCTTAACTTGAGGGTCATGGAGTCTTTGCCTCGTTGCAATCCTGGGCTCTTCTTGAGTGCATTCTGCCCATAACTTGTCAAATTTAGGCAGCTTGGTTCAACCACTAATGGCTTGGATTAAGGACTCCTAAGATGATGGAAGACCATTTAAAGTGGTTGTGACAAGCTCATTTTCTTCAATCTTATTTCTATTGGACCTTAGCTCGTCCCGAAGTTCAGTGATCCTCATGAAATATGAGCAATAGATTCGAACTTTATCATCTTCATATTTGACAGTTGGTTCCTCAATGTGAGTCACATTGATGCTACTGTGTTCAAATAACTTCTTCAAGGTCTTAAACATCTTCCTAGCTATCTTCTTTTCTGAGATTTGCATAACTAAGTGATCTTTGACTAAGTCCACCAAAATTCTTCTTTCTTATGCATCACGCTTCTTCCATTGGGACTTGGCTTCTTCCGCTTCTGGTTCTGGACCTTTCTCATTGATAAACTTCAAGAGATCATTTTCTTCTAGGATGAGAAGAACCCTATGATTCTACGATATGAAGTGTGTAACCCCATCAAGACGATTTTCAACATTCATTCCAATCATCTTGTTTGCAGATCTGAACCAAAAACCCTAGCAGAAGTTAGGTCATAATATTTTTTTGAATTTAGAGAAACTAACCTCACAAATAGATGTACCCTATCAAGGCGAGTTGAGGGAAAATGAGGTTGAACCAAAACAGTGGTGGGAAGTCTCCAAAATTTGAAACCCTAAATTCTTCCCGCATTGTCCTGCAATTAAAAAATTAAACTTCTCCAAATTTGATTCTACTTCCACCAAAAGATGTGCCTCCCCTAGAGCAAAGTTTTCGCAGCTCTTTTTCTGCTGAAGAGATGAGGGAAAGCCTTGGAAGGTCAAACCCTAGCTTCCGGCAATGGCCTCTGATACCATGTTAGTTTTAACAATATTATAGCAGTATAACTTAATTGCAATTTAAAAATAGGATCTCTAGAAGAAAGACAAACCACAGAAACAAAAGACACAAGAATTTATTCTGGGAAACCCAATTGGGAAAAACCCAACAAACCTTCGTATAGAAATGATAGCTTTTGAGAGCAAAGAGAAGAAGAAAAAGAGAAAGACGATCTCTCTAAGATACAACCCCCAAAAAACACTCTCCTTGACTGCAATAGCACACATTTTCTACTGGAGCAACTTGTTGTGAGTGGAGGAAATAATGAGGGTCGTTTCTTATTTATACTGATTTTCTAAGTGAAAAATTATTGGGGCCGACTTGACAGTTTGACTAGGGTCGATCTACCTTGGGGAAATACAAAATTATTTTATTTTTATTATTTTCTTGTGTATTATTTCCCAAGGTTCACATTGATTATTTCTAGGGTTTACATGAGTAGTTACATCAGTATAATCTCCCGTAGGAGGTACAAAGAATTACAATACAAGTACAATAAGAATAACTTCTGAAGTTGCACAAATTCCAACACTAGGAGGGTGCTCTATGGAAAACCAACCACAAAACATCTTCAAATGCAAAGTATCTCCAACAAGCTAGAGCACCAAGGTATTTTTAAGGGTGAAATTTCACGAATTGGTTATTTGTGGCCATTTTAAAAAATATATAAAATTATCAATTTGCTCAAAAATTCATCTATTTTTACATAAATTGATGAAATTGTTAAATGTAACACCCTGGTTTTGACCCCGTTTGCATGATGTATATAATGTAATTAATCGTGGTGAGGAGCTAAAGGCAAAAGCCCCACCATCGATTTGGTTGTGTATGTTTCGGCAATAGGGATAGTTGTCGATGGTATATCGTGCTATTCGGCACATTATAGTTTGACATCATGTAAATACGCACATCAATTAAAATAAACCTACAGCCAGCTACGACGGTGCAACGTTAAAATGAAAATGGCATGATTCTAAAGGATAAGGGTGGGGGATGTCAAACCTTGGACTATGGAGGGGAAATCCATGTGTTACCACCCTGTTTGATTTGCCATCTTCCCTTGTCTCATCCAACTGCTTTAATGTTTTGATTGAGTAGTTGAGGTAGTTATGGCTGGGAGTGGAGTGTGGCAGGACTGACAGTCCTTGCCCACACGCACACTCCACCAGCAGGCTGACCTCACGTTGGCAAGCAACCTCCACCGCCATTCTCTCCACGAAGCCATTCTCTCCATTGGGGGGGGGTTCACTCTCAAGCAGGGACACGCAGGAGAAGGCCAGTTAACCTTCCTCACGTATGGAGTCGACATTTTTGCCACTACCATGGTCGGACTGTGAAGAATCGTTGTGGTTTTCTTTTGTTGTTGATGGACTGTTGTTTTCCCTGTTTTGTTGGCCGCGTCCTTTCCCCCCACACTCAGATTGATGGAGAATCGATGCTTTTCCCATCTCTGCCTATGTAACCTTCTTCAGCGATTGCATTGAGGAATTGTGTGCTGTGGTCTCTTGGATGTTGGACGACTGCTGATTTCCACATCCATTGGTTGAGTTTTCCCTTGTCTGTGTTGGGAGTTCTGCTTCTGCCCCAACTGCGGTCTGTGTAAGGTTCTCATCATTTCCTCATCCAATTGTGGTCTGCGTTTATGTTCTCCTTTTGCCCAAGATTGAGAATCAGACTTCTCCTCTGTTTTGGGACTGTGTAAGGTTGCCATAGTTTTCATTGTGAGTTTGGGCTGTTGATGTACCCTGGTTTTGGGTTGTTGCTGAGTTGTTTTGGCCACGCTAGGGCCAAGAACAACTCTGAGTTGTCTTGTGGACTTGAGCCGTGTTCACCTTTTGTTTGGGATTGTCACCCGGTTGGCTTTGCCTTCTTCACAGAGCTGTGAATGGGTTGTTTTGCTGCGGTATGCAGTGGTTGGTCTTCGGACTGTTGAGAGTAGGATTAGAGGCTGGGTATGCTTGAGAAAACTGGTGTTGAGGCACCAGCTTAGCATTTAGCCTTTCCTAGCTCCTTGACGACCTGGTAAAACCCTACTGTGGGGGTTTGGCTGATTGGCAAACATTGGCTATGTGTAAGCCTGCATTGACCCTTATTCCTTGAGGAATCATGCCCAGCTCGAGGGTGGCAATGTTGTTGGGAGATTGATGAACACGCTGACCTATGGTTGGGTGGAACGTTGCAGCGACGTAGCTGGTTGCAGGGCGAGTTCTTCATTAAAAAGATAAGTACTTGACTGTTTCATCTCTGCAATTATATCTACTGTTTCATGAGAAATAATGAACATGTTGAATGTTGGAATGTATATGTTTGCTTCCGCTAAATGTTGAGGAACTATGCATCTTTGTATGATGGATTATGCGTCTGGGTATGTATTATGTTTAAGCTTTTTAATTTCGGCATTTACCCATGTTCATGTTCATGGGGTTGTCTGCCCGTTTGTTTGGTGTTAGTAGCGTCCTCTTCGCCAGTGAGAGGGTCGGGGACGTTACACTAAAATTCGTCAAAAATTTACAATTTTTAATATTATATCATATGTTTTTTATTGAATATCCACCTACGTATCTATATGTATAATTTTTCGATCCAAATAGTTTCCTAGAATACTATACATAGAAATAATATTTGAATTCTAAAAAAATACCATGTTGAGCAGTCCACCAAAAATGCTAAAAATGCTAGTCCATGCTATCAAAAAGCTATATCAAACCACAAATGCAAGAGCATTCAAAACAAAATAAGTGGCTTACAAGGGGTATAAATGCCAAATAAAACCCAAATCAGCTTCTCAAGAGGGCGACCCACAAGAGAGAAATCCATGTGTCATAAAGTGCTATAATATCCATATGAGAGCACAAAACATCATAAGACGTAATGAAGATCCATCAACCTGTAACCACCACCGAATGTGTGACAAAAAAACACATGAACGCCCGTGACAAAATGGGGGTAACAAGTACCATAATTGGTTGTGACAGAAACTAGAGGTACTCACAAGGAGCCAAAATTAAAGGTACTCAATAGGTGCGAGTTCCCTAAGGAAAAGGAGCCAAAATTAAAGGTACTCGATAGGTGCGAGATTCCCGAAGGAAAAGGATTTTGATACGACACTATTCAGCAAGTATTAGTTGTTTCCAAAATCAAATAATCTTTCCCGGTGGAGGGAGTGATCGTGAAGCATTCTCCTTAGCAAAAATTTGAGATGACTTGTATAGTTAGGAAGATGATAGCAATCAATATGAGGACTTAGCTGAGTAGTCTGAGTCATGACACTCAAAAAGTTTGTTTTGAGAAGCTGCCAGAAAGAAAGAAATTAGACGAACCAATGCTTAAGGTCAGTTTCTAGCATAACCACATTATGCTAATGAAACAAATCTGAAACTCGACATTATGAGATTTCATATAAATTAACATGATAATAAATTTAATGCGATAAACACAATAAGTGTGTGAGGAGATATCAATCGATGTAATAAATTAAACTGAAACGAATGCAACAACTTTTAAATTTAAGATGTTATAACTATTTGGTAGTTAAAATTGGTTATGGCTATAAAATATACCAAGTACAGAACAGTCACTTGATCTCAAGGCTCATTTAAAGAGAGTTGTGAAGAAGCATTTTTGAGGTGTTAATTTTTTATCTTAAATTTTTTACACATCAAGAAAAAAAATCACCTCAAGAAATTTGATCCGTCTCTATGCTTAATAGATCCAAGTTTAAGATGGATCTATGCTGGTTTTAATATTATTTTATTTTATTCCCCGACATGCATTTTTTTATTTTTTGTAACATTACATTACACCATTACAACATCTCTCTCATACTAGGCTGTAGAGCACCTCGCTACTCTCGGCGCAACTGAATCAAGAAGTAGATGGCACATGCCACGCAACCTATTTTTTAGCATGCATAGGAAAGCTGGTTGAACAGATATTGCAAAAAGAGAGGTTATACTTCTTCCCTTCAAGAGGACAAATTTATTTTACACAACAAACTGCAAATGTTATAGACATTTTTCAACCATCATAGAAGTAGGAACAGATTGTTATATACCTTCTAATGTAATCCCTGGACTGAAAATCTGCTTGCAAAAAATATTTTTATTATAAATTTATATGATAAAACTGAGGTCCTCTGCCATGGTACCATGCTCCCTTTGATCACCACATTTAAAGAGGATTGGTTGAGTTGCCACTATCTTGTTTACTGAGTTCCAGCATTTAGCTTTTATTATAAATTTATAAGATAAAACTGAGGTCCTCTGCCATGGTACCATGCTCTCCCTTTGATCACCACATTTAAAGAGGATTGGTTGAGTTGCCACTATCTTGTTTACTGAGTTCCAGCATTTAGCCCAAGCTAAAAATACAAATGATCATTTATCCCTTTAAGGAAACTGAAGATTCACATTGAATTACGCCATCCAAATCACTAGAGGTCCATCGATGCCTCCTATACATATATGTAACTTTAGTATCAATGCCGGTAGGTCCTTACTGCTTGTTCAATGTGTCGCCTACAAAGGGGACAATCTGATAAGTGTGATGAGCATGATGTACAGCAGCACATATGACCACACCTGTTGCACCAAGAGCACACCCACAAATGAGATTAAAATTAAGCTATGCAATCACCACGTTACGTAAGCATGAAAAGTTAAAACAGTTGAGAACCAAAAAGACTCTAACAATAGAAGCAGAAGGATAAAACATACGGAACAAAGACTGCATTATATTCTTGCTCCAAACATATTACACACAGATCTGGCTTAAGATTGTCCCTTTTTACACCATGACCAAGTTGGTTTCCGGTATCGTTATGGTCCCCTGGAAAATTCAAATTAACTGAAAAATTATTTGTAGCAAAATAACTCTTCCTTTTGGACATTCTATGGAAGATAATTGTAACACAAATTTGAAGCAACTGCAACAATAATCTGGATTTTACCTTCAGGGGCCTTCCACTCCATCCGCCGAGCTGCAGCTTCCATTACCCTACTAGAAAGAAATTTAGTGATCTTTATTGTGATAACTGGGGTGACATCAAACAAGTAGGTATTTTTAATCTTTTCATTAACACCACAATTTCCAAAGTAAATCTAAGTACTTTACCTTCTTCTCCTTTCCATAATATGCCTGATGGTATGTGTTGTCATTAAATACACACCAAAAATTGTGAATCCCAGAGATGCAAACTTGTACCACCTGATGCACAAACTTCTCTGTGAATACATTCTATGGAACAAAAAATCATAATATTCATGGAAAAATGGTCTAGTAATGCAAAAATTTCAAAGAAGCTACCTTGCCCATTTGCCAAGATTTGCAATAAGTTGATCAATGCTCTTTGGGGAGACATAAAATGGGCCTTTGTGAGGCTTCTGGATTCGAATTGTCCCTATATCATCTTTTACAGCCTACATGAAGGCACAGCACAGAGAAAATCATGTTATTTATTCCAACAGATTATTTAGAAGTTTGTTCAAAAAATTTCAGAACAACTACTAGTTTCTTCCACATTATCATTGTACTCAAAACAATCTTTAGTAGATGACAGAAGACTTCTGTTATGCAATCAGTGATACTTCTGTTATGCAAAGAGTCATAGAGAATCAGAAAAAAATGAACAAGGCCAAAATAATTTGTATGCCCCTATTCAACCACATTATATTTTGTCTGTTCAATGCTCTTAAATTTTTAATTTGGTAAAGAATTGGGATCAAGCATTCTTGAATAAAAAGTGTTCGTGATCTCAATACAAACATAAAGAGCTTAAAGTGCCAAATTCATCTAGGTGAAGAGAATTGGATCAACGCATTGCTTTTGGAATCAGGAAAAACCATCTGAAGATCCTATTAACACTAGGCAAGGTCAAAGGGCAGGGCATGGACCACCTCAGCCATCATCTCAATGTAACTTCGGTGTTTAGACTTAGAAAGATATTTCTGGTCTTAACAACAAAAGCACAACTTCTATTCTTTGGTTTCCTTCATGCCATTGATGCATAACCCTCTAGAAACAAAACGACTAAAATGAACATCTGTGGAGTTGAATACAATAAACATAAGTAACTGAGTAAGTCAAAAGTTAAAACATTGAGATGAAGTATTGTAATATGTTGTGCCGCATACTGAAGTTTCAAATAATTTTCAATTCATGCCATTGTCTTTGCTTGGCCATTGGGATACTCTCTGACATAGTAAAATTGCCTATTGTGCCTTTTCAACAAAGACCATAGAATCTCAAGAGTGCTTTTAAACCTTAAAGGGAACATGGATAAACAATGAACATCGTAAGATAAAAGATAATGATTTAAATAAATGTTGTGTCTCAAGCACACAAGTTACAACATTAAATAATGCTACCTCACCAACAACAGTCAGAGCAGCGCCTGTGGGAAGTACTCTCTCGACTCGCTTCACTCCAAGCATCTGTTGTAATAACAATCATTGAATCAAAAGCCATAACTGATCTTAAATATTTCTTGTCATAATGACAGTATTTTACCAAGGCATTAGCATGAAATACAGACCTTAAGGCCTTGCAAATAGTCTAGTGCATCACGTACAAGTGACCGACCAGATTCTTCAATAACTTCACTTGCAACAGTTAATTCTAAGCCTGCTGCCCCACGAGCACCAACAACATATACACAGCCTGTTCCATCCTCCTGAAAATAAATAGCCATCTGAGATACAGAACATAAAAACATCTGACTTGCAGCAATATAGCTTTATAAGGTTTCATAATGCAATTCTCACAAGAAATGTTTGAAAACTGAGCTCAAATATTTGTATTTTGATATGCTTGAAAACAATGATTGCTACATGCATCAGATTTGATAGGATGAAGATGGCAACATTACCAGATACCATGGGACCTCTTTACTTATTGAAAGCATCAAGGCAGAGTCTTGAATCCATGAACCAGCATCATTATGCTTTAAAAAATGTTGCTCAGCCTAGAATATTATGAAAGCACAACACTTAACTTCATCCAGCATAAAACAGAAAGGATGATATATGTGACAGCATCTGAAACTGCCAATAAATAAAGCCATCATAAGGTCCAAAAAAAAGCTAAATACCGTCTCCTCCAAAATAACACCTCTGAGACTGCTGTGTTGGCAATTAATTGGATTTTCAGACCCCACTCGTCCAGCAACCGAAACAACCAAAGGTAAGACTTTACATGCTGTTTCCAGAAGTAAAACTGCAGTACAAGGTAATGTCAGAGTCACTCTTCTAGAATAGTAGCTTCCAAAAGAGAGAATGAAACAATGATAAGGCAGCCAAAGTGAAAATCAATATATGATGTAATAAATATTCCTTTTAGCTTCCTGAACAGTATCCATCCAAAACACCAGCAATTTTATCTGCCACATAACTAACATGCATTAATCACTTTCAAAATCCATCTTTGTTTACAAATGGTGCCAGGGATCAATGGTGGAAGCAACAGTAGGAGGAGCTCTTTCAGTGAAGCAGGAGAATGTCCAGAAGCATCTGCCCTTGAGTGATGACATTGTTGGGCTGGTGTGATGATTGCAGGCCATTGCTGAATCCATTCTCCCCTCCTGATACAGGGCCAGGACTCTTGCAGTTAAAAGGAGACCACTATTCGTAGTGGGCGTGGTTCTCTATCCTTTAGAGATGCCCTGCAAAGGATGGCTGTTAATATGGCCCTCAAGTGTTCTAAGAGTTCTGGTAGAGGTTTTCATGAGACCCCGGTTTCCTGAGTTTAACCCCGCTACTTTAGCTTTGTTTTCCACTGCTTTTTGGGTGAAACATCCAACCTGCCTTTACACGTTTCTACATTGAAGACATATGAGAAAAAATCAGAAATGCTCCTGAAAATTTGGTCACCCTAGAAGAAGGTTCAAAATGGAGACTGAGAGCTTCCTATGCTCAAATCTGTGTCAAGGTAGACTTAACTAAAGAACCATTGGAAGAGTGTGTGATGTCTAAATCGTGATGCCATGATGCCTGGTGGGAGCAAGTAGCAGATTGGGAGAGTGCCACTAGATAACAAGGAGTCAAAATAACTTTAGCAGGTGATCAAGTGCAGCAAAGAGGCCAGAGAGAATGTTCAACCAAGGTAAAGCCCACACGCAATGGAATCAAATCACAGCTTCATCCCAAATCATTTGTAGGTAGGACTTCTCCACATGCCAGAGTGGTGTAAAGATGTAAAAGAGCTCAAACATTGGTGTGCCAAACTGAAAAAGCTCTGAAGAAGAGCTAATAGAGACCAAAAGAGGAAATCCATCCCTTAAAAAGACCCAAATGACCCCTAAAAGCAGGCTGTTCAGAAAGCAGAATGTGTAACTTATTGTGCAAGAAAGGCTGGGGTCAACACCAATCAGCATGGACAGAATATAGCCATTGCTAACCACAATCCGATGTGTGTAACAGTAGCATGGAGACAAGAACAATGGGGGTCTGTGCAACTCTTTGGGGATGAGTCAAATTAAATAAAAAACTGACAAAAAATAATCACCACTAAAAATCACACATGAACCCAGAAAATGCATGAAACTGGACCCCACAAAATCTAATTGAGGACAAATGTCGGACCACAAGGCTCAAAAGAGGCAAAGAGGGGTGATAAGGAAAAAAACGGGTGGAACTCCTCGAAAATACCCTGTAATGTGTTGAAGTGTACTTGGTACATGTGTATAAATCCGGACTCAACCATGATTGCATGACAAAGTGCAACTTTTGTTGTTACAATGTGTTACTATGTATGATAGAGTACTATTTCTGGGAGAAGCAGCTGAAAAATGGTTTTTGACCAAAAACAACATCCAAAAGGAGCATCGCTCCTTTCTTAGTTTGAGATGAGAAGTGCCTTTCTCACATTAGAAATGGTTGTTTCTTGGCTTTTTTCTAAGGAGAGAAAAACACCCACAAAGAAACAAAACAAAAAAGCAAAAGAATAATTAAAAAAGTAAGTGGGAATTCATCCATAAATAACAATAACCTCATTTTATCATTCATCCAATTCTTCAAAGGATAGAAGAGTGTAGCAACTACTAATGAGAGTGAAATTTCAGATTGAGACTTGTTAATGTATTATCTTATCTAGTTTCTTTATTTTGTTTTCTTTTAACTTTTCTCAGCTCTATCTGCCCTTCATTATGATAGCGAAAAGCTAAAGAACCACTACTTTTGCAACATGACAAATGAAAGCCCCTAGCATTCCAAAATAAACCCTATAAAATGAAGTTTTGATCAAATAAAAAGCCTCTAAAGCTAGGTTGTGAGCACATGTGCGTCTTTCATGTAGTGGGGAGTAGGTGGGTCTACGAGAACAAGTGCTTGGGTTTTCCCTTTTCATCGACTTAAAAAAACTGGGTCAGTGGCAAGAATGAGGTGGCACTTGAGTTGGATTACAGAATATCAAAACAAGTTCAAGTATGTGATAAGGCCCTCAGTCAAAGAACACAGCATGTATAAAATAGTTCATTGACTTGGAAAAGATAAAACCAACCCCTACTCAACATGACATAGATTTGTATGTCAAATTTCTTTCACTTGACTAAGGAAGCTCATCCTTCCTACATTAGTGTTGGCTCAAAGCGTTAGTTTACTTGTTGCTTAGACATTGTTTGACTTTTGTTGTGAGTGGATGCATTGGTGGGAGAGAGTTTCGTGAGAGCAAGTTGCCTCAAAGTCCCTTTTCATCTATTTTTGGCACATGGAATTAGGGCTAGGAGGGCACACTAAGGTTGTTGCATAAAAATATGTGGAGTGGGTGAGTTGGCAAGCGCAGGCATGTGCTTACCTGACCTTGGCACATCTAGGGTGTGCTACTTGAGTTAGCTATAAGCGTTCTTGGCACTAGTCATCAAGTAACCACCTAGTCTTAGCATAAGTGAGATGCACTATTTGAGGAAGGATGCATTCCTTGGGTTGAGGTTTGACGTTGTTAGAGGAAGATTCTCATGGAGGACACAAGTTGGTTATAGTGGACCTTGTCAAGGTGGAGTGCTCCACTTTTGGACCCATTGTCATTTGTGGACCAAGTATGGGGTTTTACCTTACTTGTAACTCACTCCTCTTGCTCTATAAAAGGAAGGAGGGGCACATCACTTTGAGATCTCTCTTTTCAAAGTGTTGTAATCTAATTACTGTTGGATTGTTGCAGAAACGTTGATTTGATCTTCATATCCTTATTTTCTTAGATCTATTCCTTGTTTGCCGCTGGAATGATATAACCTCTTGATATGCAATGTCTACACTCCTAAATCTTCTGTACAGCATTTTGGTTTATGTTGATCTAAAATTCTCATAGGTGTTTCAGAAGTTTTCAATTCTACTGTAGGGCTTGAGTTTGATGAGTGAATATGTATTGTCAAGAAGTAAAATTTTAACACAGACCAATATTTGTTTCTTACTTGACACCATATATACAAGTATAGAGGTTTGACTACTTACACCTCGTGTATGCAGAGACAATCAGTTTTTAACTTTTTAGCTCAATCAGTGTTTTGATCAGTTTTGACCTAGTCAACCTTGTTGACTTGGTCAACAGGCCAGGACCGTAGATGGATGTGGCTACTTTGGTTCGATCGATGTATTTTGGTGCATTTGGAGACCAACCAGACCATTCCATGCTTCAGTTTGTAAAAATTTGCTCATTATCATTATTCTTATAAAAGTTAGTACACAAATTTTAATTTAAAATGGTGGAAATTATTAATAGATGTTATTACAGGTCCCTCCATGATGTCTGAGTAGTCACTATGGGTGGATTTGATGCTTCTGAGTTCATTCGTGCAATTATTTCAGTATTTTGGGCAAGGGAAGATGATGTTATGAGCAGATTTAGTATTTACAGAGCATTTCAGCATTATAATTATAAATAATCGAAATGACCATGGCTTAGCAAGTGAATGGCAAGGATTTGAATTGGGTACTATTCCTTATGCTCCAGAGGGTCTCCCGACATCATTCTTTATGGGTTTATCATCTTTAGGCATCAGACCTTTAGTATTGCTTTCCCTAGGCAATTTACGCTTCATAGAGAAGGGTGCATTTGTGGATGATATGTTTCACTGTTGTACCTTGTACCATGTTAAGATGATGTATTATGTCCCTAGGAGACACAACTTGGACCCTAGGTGACTTTTATGATGTATTTTCATCTTGTATCATTATATCATATGTATTTAGACATTGTGAGGCAACTCGCCCACCTCATATCTAGTGATCCATGTAGTGAGTGTGAGATTAGATCCCCACCCTTGATTATCATTGTATTATGTTTTAATCTCAACCGTTGATTTAAAAGTTGGTTAGGGATTTGGTCTCTCTCGAATCTATTTAAGAGAGTAGACCCCTCATTGTAAAGCGACTTTGGCTCTTGAGAGAAATAATAGAAGATTATTCTTAGCTCTTCTCTTCGGATTTCTTGTGGATGATTAGCTTCTCTTTCTTCTAAGCTTCTGCTACTACTAGATCTAGATCTTTTTCTAAACAAATATTTTTAACTTTGTCTTCGAAGGAGGGCGTTTTCTCCCTAGTGTGAATTGGAGGGGACTCTCTCTCTCTCTCAATGGGGAGACTTCATCTCAGGGAGTTTTTCTACATGTTGGATATCTATTGCTTTGTGCCATTTATATGTTTTGTGCCATTTATATGTTGTGATCACTCTCTATTTTTGTCAAAACGATAGCTTTGTTAATTTCATTTTGATTATTGTAATTGCATTTTGCTTCCACTGATCTCTTTGTCTTTGGCAAGGTGCACTTGTGGATCTCATTGCTTGTTCAAGAATGGATGCTTGATGTATATGGTGCTATTGAGCAAAGGGAAAGGATCTACATCAACCAACAGGATCCAAGTAAGTCCTCTAAACATTTTCTAGATTTTATTTTACTCCATTGTCAACCATAATAAAAATCACTACTAAAACCCTCATTTGTAGTAACTAGGAAAATTCTCTGGATCCAGTCACTTAGGATCTCAGAAATCCAGCACTTGGGTATTTCTTGCCATCCATCAAAACCTCTAAGAACCTTGGGGCATCATCTTTTGACTCCATGTGCCCATCTAGAGTAGGCACTAGTCCCTTTAGCAATTCGCACCCCTTGGTCTAGTAGTTGTTTTCTAAGTGTGTGATTTGTCTTTTGCTTGTGACATCTTTCGGTGTGTCAATCTTTAATCCAAGCAATTCAATTGAGTGTTAGGAATCCTAATTCATTAACTAAATTATTATCTTGGGAATTTTCCAATTTTCTACTTCAGATCCCCCCAGGGTAGTGACTTAGTCATTTTTCACATAGCACTCTTAACCTGGATCGTTGTAATTCATTAGGTTAACAAGAAAAAAATTATTTGGATTGTATTTCACATCTATAATTAGTAATCAATCCCCTTAGCCTCTCTCTCTAGCTACCTTATTGATCTAGGGTTCATAGTCAAGATATCTCTATCTTCTATTTGTCTTACTTGTCTGGGTATCTTGTCTTTCGGTCTTCCCACAAGAATTGGCCAGGGTCTCCCCCTTATCCATTTGATTCAATTGACTTAAAGTGAAGAGAATCTTGATCGACATGACAACTGATCCATATTTGGGGATCAAGATCCTCTAAGGTCACATCTTTAGTTGCCCATCTCCTCTACTGCCCTGGATAGGATAACTTTGTTGGGAAACTACAAGTTGTGTGATAACAGTACCTACAAAAGCTGGAGAGGATCTAAAGTCCCCTAAACAAACAATGGAATCGCCCATGGATCTCATAGTAGATGGGGCAACAAAAGATTAAATGCTCCCCCATATCAATCTCCCAAGGATGGCATAGCTGGAAAATCCTGTCTGACTGGTCAATCTAGTGGTTCGTCTCAACTCAGAGTCAATGTGAGCCCACCTGCAACTGGCCTACCTATGTACAGGGGTTGGATGATAAGTCCATCCTTCACCTCCATGAAGTGCTCATCATAGAAGGCAATCTTTGGACGTAACCCACCCAGATGACATGAACAAACTTTCTGTAGATGTTATGGATGATCTGGTTTAAATCCTACCTAGTCGGTAAAATGTGGCATGAACAAACTATCTGTAGATGTTGTTATGGATGATCTGGTTTAAATCCTACCTAGTTGATAAAATGTGGCTAGGTGCATCTACAGATTATCTAAACAGGAGAAGACGATCCCTCAAGATAGCTACAAATGCTAAAAGATCTAAAACCCCTGCAAAGTGCAAAGCAACGCCGTGCACTAAAGAGAAGGTTATAACTAATAAGATTTATTTTTGGAAATATAACTCTCCTATTAAGGTCTCTCTGCTTGGAATCTAGACTAGATTAGAGAAAACCTCTCTAGGGAGGCACATTACTCATACACAAGGAATCTCAAGAGATCCTGAGAGAATCTCTCAATTTATGGCACCCTCACTCTTATAAACGCAAAACCAAACTAATGATTAATCAATAGTCCACTTACAATTTAAAAATAAATATCCCTAAAATTGAAGAAATTCCTAAAAATAGCAAATGATATGGATAACATATTCAAAGCAACAAACTAACACTCCCTCTTTGCAAGGAACATGTTCTACACCACACCATGCTTGTTTCTCATCAACTCGAACTTCCCCTTTGCTAGGGGTTGTGTCCAAGACTCCAAACCTCGACCACATCTAAATCTTAAGGAATATATAACAAGATCACTTTTCTTTGCGCCTTATCCCAAGGAAATGATATATGATCTCAATGTGCTTACATCTATCATGGAAAATTGGATTCTCAAAGAGCTTAATGCGACTCCAATTATCATAGTGAATGAAAGTGGGCTCCAACATCACATTGATCAACTCAACTACCAATTTACGAAGCCAAACTGCCTCACAACTACCAAAGGAGGCTGCAATCTACTCTACTTCTGCTAAGCTAAGTGAAATTGTTGCATGTTTCCTACTGAACCATGAAGTACCTATACTGCACAACCAAGTTGAAGCAGTAGTCAAAAGTGCTCTTACTTGTTTGTGCTTCTCTTACCTAATCTAAATCACAAAACCATGAAGTAAGCATTCACCATCTCCTATATACTCCATATCATAGTGAATAGTGGCCTTTAGATATTGGAGCACCTTTAGATATTGGATCGCATGCTTAGTAGTTCTTGTTTCCACTAAGTTGCACTAAGGGGATTTCCAGTGAGACACCAAGGATCAGAACAAGTCAATTGTTCCTACTTAGTGCTCAGAATTTCCAAGGATTCATCAAGACCAAGTGTTGGTCCCTTTTTGTGTTTTTTACATGTTCATACCCTGCAGGGATATTGTAATAAATGACTTAGCATGATCAAATTATGTAAAAGGTTTGGCTTTCCTAGGACTTAGTCATCAATACTTTACTCTAGGGTGTTTTTCCCTTGGGAATTATATGTCGTTTTTTAATGACTTATAATTTGAGTTTTTCATGCGCTCCTCCAAAGCTAGAGTAAGTGTCTTGGTGCGTAAGCCTTAGGAGGTTATTAAAACCTAGATTTGAATGTATATTACCATGCCAATCATTGTTTTTGAGTGATATGAACATGTACTAGGTCCCCCTAGGATTTTTTTTAAGTTTTGAAAAAGTTAATTTTTCCTGTAAACTTAGGCTATTTTTAATAGTTTAATTGGGAAAATTAAAAATGTAATAAAAGTGTGGTCTACAGTATGATTTGGGCATGAGGGTGCTCAGTTTCTAACTCAGAGCACCTATTTTACCTTTAAACTCACTTTCCTAAGTTTTTAAGTGATTTATTTTCACTTAATTAAGTTTTAGTCGAAAAACCCAAAAATGGATAAAAGAAAAATTCGGCAACTCATAAATAAAAGAAATATGTTGAAAATGAATTCTCTAAGTTGGCGAAGCAAAGAGGAAACATTCTAAAGGTTTCTAAAACACGCAAGAGTGTTTTTCTCCTCAAAATGGAGCAAAGAGATTTTGCTAAAAGGAGAGGGTGCTTTTCCCCATGAAGAGGGCGCAACTCCCAAGGAAACGTTTAAAAAATGGAATTAAAGGTGGGTGGGTGAGTTGGTTTCTAAACAAAAGAGGATTTATGGCCTTTAACAACTCGGATCCAACTCAATCCAAGCTCATCAAGTGCACCCCCTCTGGCTCTCTCATGTTTCTATTTAAGCGGGTGCTTACTCTTCATTTTCATGAAGCAAGGAACCTCTACTCCTATAATTTTTTGTGGTTCTATATTTTGAATAAAGTTGAGACTTTGGAGGTCCGAACTGTACAAGGGTTTCATGAATGCGAATGTTGTGCTAAATCGAGGTGATATTTAGTTAGTTACTGCTTTCTTTTCTTTCAAGTTTGTTGATCTATCTAGCTTAGAAAGTCATTGTTGGCCATAGAGCAAGCATTTGTAGTTTGAAGTTGCTTGTTTATGCTTTTATTATTAGAGATCTAGGAGTAGCAGACTGTAGTCGGTAATACTTATGCTCTCTTGATTTCTTTTAGTAAAACATACTAGATTTTGATCTCACTTGTGTTAAGGATTTGTAGCTTGCAGATCATCTCAAGTGAAGGAGAAGTGGGAGCTCAGTTGCATCCCTTTTCTCTTCATACTTTTATTTGGATCTAACACTTCTTGCAATTTCAGGCATCTTTACATCCTCACAGAAATTCAAGCCGGAGCTTGAGAACCTCTCTTCTTCTCTTCAAAAATTACTCTCTCTTTGGTTACTTTTAGAAAGCAAGTTTAGATTTCTTTTAAAAGAACTTATCATAAATTTCTTAGCTTGTTTATCTTAATAGATCTAAAAGTGCTTTAAATTTGCAATCTTAAGCTTAGATCTAGTTTATGTTCTTAGTACTTAAAGTGGCATAAATCTTTATATTTTTCGCAAGTACTTAAGTTGTATTTTTTTATTGTATTTTTATATTAGTCTACTAATTTACAAACAATTAGCTTGCTGGTTTTTGCATTTTATTGATAGGACAAGCGGAAGTGATGGTGAAATTTCAAAGTTTTTAGCCTCTCAAAGTGCCTCCAAATCCCCCCTCTTTAATCCCCATCTTCCAGCAAGCTATTGTAATCTTTTTTTATCAATTTATAAGGTCAAAAGACAACCCCTTAATAAATTATCAGCATAGTAATAATTTAATAAAAGACCAAGTGGGATTACGGTTCCCACACCCTCCTTCCCCTATTTTGGGGGAAGACTGTATTTGTCCTTGAAGTGGTTTGATTTTTTTTAGATTAGACTTGACTACTATAATAATTCTAGATCAATCAAGTTAATTTCAAGTTTATAATTTCATTTAAAGTAATCAAATACTAACCCGGCATTTTATTGCCGTAGTAATTAGTCTCACAAATTTCTTTGATTTTCTATTTACACAAGCACACAATCCATCCTAAAAGGTATGTATCTTTTTGTACTTTGCTTTCACAAATTGGTATAAACATTTGCTTATTCCGTGTATGCTCTACCCCTCGCAGCCTTGTCTAAGACTTGGAGGTATCAAAAGCGGTATTTTGCACTTATTAAATTTTTAGATCTAATTAATCAACTCATTTTAATAAAAGTAACAACCTGGAACATTACGAAAATCCGACGTAACGAAATTGAGAAATAGTGGGAAAATTTTTCAGGGAAAGCGAAAACAACTAGAAAGTGACCATGGAGTCCCATTAGGCTACATCCTTGTTGGTGTAGTGTTGAACACCCCCCCACGACTCCATCTAGCCCACATTTTACCGTGTAAAGCCACTTTTCCCAAAATCTGGACATATTCCCAGTACCATTTGGTATATCAGGAATCCCTTTCCCTTTAATTACTCATCATTTTAATAATTACAATTGACCAAGTACACAGCAAAATATTTTCCCTTTTTCAATAGCATTCATCGTTTTGTGACTCCATATTGGCACTGGTTTAATTCCTGCATTTTCTATTTTGCTTACAGTCACGTCGTGATTATTGATATATCTTGTTATGCTATTGAATTAAGTGCTAAGTTTTTTTTTTGCACAGTGTCTTGTCATTAGTTTATTCATTTCTAACTCCTAAAACAACCCTATCCTTAAAACAATTAAAACATTTAAGAGCCTTAGAAACTCTTTTGTAGGGACTACCCCCCTTGGCTTCGCTAGGGATTGAGCCTAAACGAAGGAGTTGGGATCAGGTGACAGTACCTAGCTCGAGACTTGCCCCCAAGGACACACCAAGCAGCTTGAAAAATTTTGTTGCATTTTCCCCCAGGTGCGTAAGAGGCGGCAACGGTTCTCCAATTAGACAAGGTGGGCTCTACCATGACCTAACTCAATGTATTCATTGTATAACATATATTTGGCTAAATATTTACCAAGTACATCGGTGACCCGATCATCTGCAAAAATAAAGTAGGATCAACCAAGTTTGAATCCTTGTCACAAGTCAATTTCAAATTTAGAACCATGGGTGTAGATTTCAATTTGCAATCAAACATCTAAAATCTCTTTAGAATTTCTGAAAAGGAAGACTTCACTTGTAACCCACCATACCTCTAACCAAAGAAAATAATTTACAAGATCAATATCTTTCATGTCAAACGCAGTAGCACATTCCTTCTTACACCATGAGATGTGCTAATTAGAGAATCCTGTAATGAGAAGATCACCTACATACAATACCAAGACAAGCAGATCAGATTTATCAAATATGAAATAAAGATTTGAATCTGCAAAAGTCTTGGAAACCCACAACTTGTGCAAATACTCATCAATCATGGCATACCATGCCTTTGGTGCCTTCTTCAGCACATAAAGGGATTTCTTTAACCTGCGAACATGGGTGTCCCACCATGATCTCGAAACCTTTCTACTGATTTATGTACAACTCTTCCAAAATTTACCTTAATGAATGTTGATTACAGCTGTAACTACCCAACACAAGCTAAAAAACTATAATTAATGCTGCTAGTACTGAAATCCGCAGTTGGCATTCTGTTGCAAAGGCTACAAGACTGTTGAAAGAGCTAAGTTGTATGCAGTCAGCCTCTAAAATAACCCCAACGAATTTCTTGAGGGTAGAACTCCAATAATATCCACCATGCTATCAAGTCAAACTAAAGATTAAACTTTAGTAAACTTAACAGGTTAAACAAGGAAGTCGAATCAGGGTTTTAGTAAGACAACTAGCAAAGAGAACTGAGGTTTCAAGAAAAGCAAACCCTGTCAATGACAAAATTAGCCAACATGGAAAGAATTGGATAAAAATAGGAAAAGGTTCCAAGGCTTGATAAACTTAGCCTAAATGCCAATTTTTACAACGAAGGTCGAGCAAGGGTTTTAGACAATGTTCCCCCAAGTTTCCGGGACGCGGGAGCGTGGGAGCGGGGAAACGTACGGTGGGGGCGTGTGGAGACTACCCCCAAATTCTAGGGAAATTCTAGGGGGGCAGGGGGGCGGGGGGGCGTCGAGGTCATAAAAATTAAAAATATATATATAAATTAAAAAAAAATAAAAATTATAAATGCTAGATAATAAATATCATAAATCCTAACAATGTAAA
>LPNX010608521.1:359254-388173 GCA_001517045.1 Pseudotsuga menziesii
GTTTTAGAGGTTATCTCTTATGCAATGATTAGATAAGGTGAATTAAGGTTTTTGGCTCAACAAATATAGCAAATTCGAATTAGGGTTCAAGAGGATAAGGTTAACCATAATATTTCCTCAAAATAAAAAGGATAAATAGGCTTTTAATTTGACTATGATAACAAATTCGAAATAGGGTTTTAGACTAATCAAAGCAGCCTAGAGTTTTAGCTAAATTCCACATAAATGGACCATCATCAAATGGCTGCCACGTGTCATTCTAAAACTTCATCCAACTACTCAATTTTGTACTTAACTCACCATCCTCCACCTATTGGAACCTGGACTGTTCCACCATTGTACCTGCCAAATATAGACCTGCTAAAAATAGCCATGCCAAAAATTAACCCAATTCTCAAAAAATAGGGAAAATTAAAAATGAAGAGAATTGCTAGGAGACCATTGCCATATATAGCATGTCTTAAAAGTTAAAATAGACACTACTAAAAATAGCAATGTTTCATATGTAAATGAAAATAATATCATTAGACTCGTCTTTCTGCAAGGAACTTGACTATGTGCTCAAAATTGACACGAAAGCCCTAGAGAACGTCACATACGGCCTAGTGAAGGAGAGAATGTCCTGATGAGGAAGAATGCCCAGGAGAAGGAGCGCCAGCTGTATGAAGGACCAAGAGGGTGTCCTTGTGGCTATGCAGAGGAGACGAATGTCTTGTAGCTGAAGCAGAGGCCACTAGAGCATGTAAACAACATATGGGGCCATGTGACCCAGTGGCCAACCCTTAGGGGCCTCGGTCACCAACCCTGAGGTTAAATACCCCAGCAAAGGGCAGTCAGCAATGCCATTAAGCCATGGTACCCGTAAAGGCGGAACCAAAGGGCCCAACCATGACCACCATTGCTCAATAACACTCTTCTTGGTCAAAATTTGGCTCTCTCTCCCTGGGGTACACCTGAAGGTGCAGGTGCAATGTAACACATTTCCATTGATAAAACATGATTAAATAACAATAATATAGCATAAATAAATACCTAGCTTTAATAGGTCCTCTTAGCAACTGAATGTGCAAGCACAACATTCCTCTCAACCATAGGCACTTTGTCTAGCATATATTATTTATACCAAGAGGCCACCCCCGAGCTGAGTAACAAATCCACTAAGGTGAAAGAACAATAGTAATCTTTTACAAGACTCTGAATGTGGCTTGAACGTTAAACCCACAACCACTCTCAACTGACAAAATAAAGAGCTTGGACCTAGGTTACTTCGGAGCGGAAGTGAAAGCGAGAAGTGGAAGTAGGAGTAGGAGTGAAAAGTGAAATTTTCAAAAGCTTCCGGTTTGGAAACGTTTCAGAAGCTTTTTTAATATAATATATATTTTGATGCATATATGTCAACAAATGCATGTAGAATATTGAAATAGTTATGAAAAGAATAAAAACATGAAATAAACCATAATACCATATAACATCATTCATCAATCATCTCAATCATCTAGTAGTGAATTCGTCAACCATAGTTCCAGTATCCATAACGTCAACCTTAAAGCTTCAAATTTTCAATATATAATAGGCTATAAACTAGGGATTCTTCAATAAATAGCCTATAAACTATGTATTCTTTAAAAACTAGTTTTGAGGCCACCAATAAATAGGCTATATACTAGGGATTCTTCAAAAACAAGTTTTGAGGCCACCAAAATCAATATGAACAATCAACACTACCAACATCAAGGTACATAGAGGGGTTGATGTATTTGACTAAATGCTAATCCCATACCCTCATACATGATAGAACCCAGTGGAAACATTGCAATCCTGAAATCTTAAAAACTGTTAAGCCTGTTGAATTTTGAGTGGGATCAAAAATTCTACTTTTTGCATTTGAAGTCCGATGAGGTTGGAACCACTCTCAAACATCCTGAAACAATTAACGGTAATGTTAAAAATTTAAGTAAAAAGATAGAAAATGAAAGATAAGGATAATGCCAACTTTTACTTTAAGAATTTAATATTACCATTTAATGCTACTGATGATTACTAGGGTCAAGTTTTTTGCTATTAGAGTAGGATTTTTCTCCTTTATATCGCATTAATATGGACCTAGGGTTAGTACCCCCCCCCCACCACCCATCACTTAACGTTTTGGTTTTTTTAAGAAAATTTGAAAAAAAAGGAGGAAGCGTTTTTTTTGCAAGGAAGAGAGCTTCCTGAAAACACTCCCAAATGGATGTTTAGGAAACGTGCTTCCCGAGTGCTTCTTGGACGCTTCCTTTAGAAGCATGCTTCGGGAGCAGGGTCGAAGTTGGGGTGGGGGGGGGGGGGGGAGGGGGGGGGGGGGGGGGGGGGGGGGCCTTCCACGCAACATAGGCTTGGACATTATATATTAAAGCTCAACTTTTAAACAACAAACTCAACTCTCACACAATAAGCTTGCCTCTCAAATAATGAACTCCATTCTCAAATAATGAGCTTGGTTTTCCCACAATGAACTGGACTCTTAAACAAGGAGCTTGGCTCTTACAGGTTAATCAATAGAACTCAATTTTAAACATTTAAAATGCATAGAGCTCTCAGCTCTTTCAAATCAAAAAAATAGAGTTAGTTCTTGAATCATAGAGCTTGTCTCTTAAGACATAAGGCTCAGCCTTCAAGCGACAGACAGGGCTCTACACTTTTAGAAAATACCATGATTAGATAGAGCTTATGTGCTCTCCAACACTACAACAAGCAACTAGAGTTTTGGTTAAAGCTCAACTCTTTCTACAAAGCGCGGCTCTCAACTAATTCTTAAGTAGAGCTAACAATATGAATTGAACTTGGATCTAATCCTGTAGAGCACGGCTCTCACTCCAATACAATAAATAAAATAAATAATATGAATGGAGCTCGGTTCTTCCAACAAAGCATGGCTCTCAACCATACCAAAACTAAAATTTAATCTTCAATATTAAAACTCAATTTTTACACAACAGGACTCACTCATAAACAGAGGTATATATGGTGATCACCAAAAGGAATGAATTGAATCGATGTTCGTATAGAAGCAGAAAAACAAGAATTGAATCTAACATCATTACCTTTGATCCGTCAACAAGAGATGTGTTAAAATTTGTACCAAGGAAAGTGGTTTTCCACCTTTTGATGCCTAAGGGTGGAAAAACATTTAATGAGGTCCATAGTTACTTTATTAAAGTGAGAAGTACTTTATAAGTTTTAAAGTACTGTAGAGTTTGTTCATGGTTATATTTTTACTTGACTTTATGAGAAATAAAGTGGGTGAACAATTAAAAAGGGCATATTTAAATGAAAAGTGTGTTTATTTTCATTTAATGAGTTATTAATGAGCATTTAATGAGAACCTTAGATCTCATTGGTCCAAGATCTAATCTTGGCCATTGAATCTTAAGTGGTAGTTACCATGAATAAAAGACCAAAATCTAGGGAAAAGGCATCATTTTTTTCCATGACTTGAAGAAGAAAAGAGCAAGAGAGAAGTTGAATTCTTTGAGAGAGAGAGAGAGAGAAGACGTCTTTGAAGGGAATGAATTCCAAGATAGCAAACTGGCACAAATTTCAGAGTGATTCTGGCACAAAATTCAAGGTTCAGTATAGCAGAGTTAGGGCACATTTTCCCATACAGCAGGTGTATAAATCGAGGCCGTACAGCAGTAATTATCAGTCTGTACAGTGTAGTTTCCTGGAGCAGAAGGGCACAGAAACCGAGGTCTGTTAGTGGCACAAACTTCCAGAATTTTATTGTTGTAACAGTGACACTGATATTGAGGTTAACAGGATGCTTAAATTTGAGTAATAAGTCTGCAATTTTGCAGTTCGTACAGTGCTGTGAGGGCACGAAATTCGAGGCTAAAGCTGCACAGAAAACGAGGCAAAGTTAGCACAGTTTTTGAGGTAATGTTTGCAGCCATCCTAGGTTGAGATAAGTTGTGCTTCACTATTGATAATCTGCTGTAATTTTATTTGAGAAGAAAATAAAAATCGTCTCTCTTATCAGGTTTTCCCTTCGGGGTTTTTCCTGAACCAAGTTTGGCTAAAAAACCGAGTGTCAAATTTTTATGGTGCGACTCTTTAATATTTTGTAATAGATAAAGTGTGTAAAAGTTTCAAGTGTTTCAGTTACTGCATTGTTTATGAGAAGAAAACCCTATCTTGCAGTTAAAAATAAACTTGGGTTGGGCATTAAACAATATGTACAGTTGAAAATTGAAACCAGGTTGGGATTTCAAAATTTTACATGGTATCGGGGCCACTTTGAAGGCCACTTTGAAGGGCAGAAATAAAGATCAGTGATAAGTTTCAGATTTGGAAAAAATGGAGAACATGTGGTTGGTTTTATTTACAGGTTCTTGGACTTACCTTGGTAATGGCTACTGGGTTAAGAATTGAAGATAGGCTGGATGGGACAGTAAATTTTAGCCCATGGAAGGCTAGAATTATATTGATTCTTCAAGAGAATAAACTATGGGATATAGTCAACAATACACAGGAAAATACAGTCATAGTACCTACAGTCGCTGCAGACAAGATTGTTTTTTATAAGAAAGATATAAAAGCGAAGAGGATTATACTTAATGCCATGAAGGATCATGTAATCCCACATGTCACAGGGAAAGACCATGCTTTTCAGATGTGGAGTTAACTAACTTGTACCAAAGTTCCAATGAAAATAAAAAAATGGTACTAAGGGTGAAGCTAAAAGGTATCCATATTAATAAAGCTGAAAACATGGATTCTTACCTTACTAGGATCACCCAGGTTAGAGATGAGCTCGGAGCAGTCGAGGAGGTTGTACAGGGCAGTGAGTTAGTACGTGTTGATTTTCTGAGCAGCATCGAGTGCCCTTCTCTTCGGAGAATGGGACCACCTGCTCCGAGACCACGGTGAAGACTCAACCCAATGTTGAGTGACCATTCTGTTGAATGGTAGATATCTGGTCTAGGACCATGATATAAATCCAAATCTGCCCTGGATAGACTCAACCTTGTGTTGAGTAGACATCTGGTTCAAGACCATGATGTAGACCAGTCTGGGACTGGTAGACTCAACTTAGTTCTGAGTAGCCATTCTCTGGGAGAATGAAGACACTGTAAGCCCTAGACTGGGTCTGGGCATGCGTGTGGCACTTTGACCCTTGATCTATGGGCTTGGTGTGCTTCTCCAAGGATTAGCTACCCTTGGTTAAGTTACCCTAGTACCAGATCTATGTGTCACACAGTGTGTGAGATAAAAGCATTAATAACTCTCTTGGTTTATGATGATGTACTTTTGAAATAAAAAAGTACCACAAGTAATGACCACAGGGGCACTTGATAAAAGGCCAAAGTCAAAAGTCAAAGAAAAAAAATAAAAGTACCTTTTTGGTAAAAGTGAAAGTGAAATTAGGAAAAGAATAAAAATATTATTATTTTTATCTTTTCTAATCTTGTCCACCTAAAAGGACCACAGGTGGAAAAAAAAATTAAAGGACTTCTTATAAAAGTCAAATGAAAAAAATAAAATTACCTTTTTGGTAAAAGTGAAAGTGAAATTAGGAAAAGAATAAAAATATTATTATTTTTATTTTTCTTAATCTTGTCCACTTACAGGTGAACAAAGGCTATAAAAGAAGATCAAGCCTTATCATTTGTTACACACACTTTTGCTCTCACAGGTGAAGCTATCTTATGTTCAAACCCTCAGCTAGGGTTTTATCAGCAATGTCCATCTTCAGCATTTTTGCACAGCTATCTTCAGCATTCCATTTTTTTGGGCAGTCTGATATTTTCGGGCAGTTTTCAGCAATTTGTTATTTTCGGGCAGTTTTCAGCAGTCTGCTATTTTCGAGCAGTTTTCAGCAGTCTGATATTTTCGGGCAGTTTTCAGCAGCAATCTGATATTTTTGGGCAATTTTCAGCAGGTTGATATTTTCCGGGAGTTTTCAGCAGGCTGATATTTTTGGGCAGTTTTCAGCAGGCTGATATTTTTTGGCAGTTTTCAGACAATCTGATATTTTCGGGCAGTTTTCAGCAGTCTGATATTTTCGGGCAAGAGAAAAAATCTCAGTTTTTCTGAGAAAGCCCTAAATTGGTAATTTTCTGTAATTCTGGAAATTGTGGGTAAAATTATCAGTCTGATTTTTACTAATGAATTTTACAGTTACTGTGGTCAAAATCCAAATCTAGATTTGAGGAACTTTTTGAAGATTTTCTTAAGCCATCTCATTTACGAGATGAGCTATTAATGCTTTTGGGGTTTTTGTCCTTTGAAGGTTTCCCCAGTGAAAAATATTGTGTCCATGTGTGCTGATGTGATGAATGTGTTTTTACTGCACTGTTGATCTATTTATGTTTATCTGCAAATTTTTAAAGTTTATGCTAATGCTGAAAATTCAACATGGTATCAGAGCTTAGCATGTGAAAACACAGTAAAGGGATACTGCTGTTGTTTATCACTAGATCTTGGAATAAGATTTGCAGATCTAACATTTGGATAAGTGACAGAGATGGCTACCGTTGGTTTCAAACTGGAAGAGAAGCTCTTTGGTTCAGCAAACTTCATTTCCTGGAAGGCCAGGTTGACAGCCATTCTTGATGAGAATGACTTGGATGACATTGTTCTTAATGTCACAGAAGAGCCAACTACAAATGCTGGTAAGTTTGCCTACAAGAGGAATCAAGGTAAGGCTAGAAGAGTTATTTATGATTCTATCAAAGAAGAATTGATGCCTAACATCACATCCTTGAAAACTGCTAAAGAATGCTATGATACATTGGTAAACCTCTATGAAAAGAAGGCTCCCAATCAAAAGAGAGTCTTGAAGAAGAGGCTATGAACTTTGAAGCTGAACAAAAATAAAAGTGTTGGTTCCTTCTTCACCAAGATCAAACAGGTAAGAGATCAACTCCTTGCTATTGGTGTTACTGTTGATGATGATGATCTTGTACAAACAGTGGTTGATGATCTCCCAAGCTCTTGGGAAACCTTCATGGCATCCGTCTGTGGACGAGAAAATCAACCAACCTTTGAAAAGCTTTGGCATGATTGCATACAAGAAGTAGCAAGGAACACTGACAAGGTAATCAAGCAGGATAACCTTGCACTTGCAGCAAAGACTAAGAAGTTCAAAAAGCCTTTCCCTCAGCAGAAGAAGGGTAAGAAACCTTAGGGTAAGTTTTTTTGACATGTCCAAGATTGAATGTTATACTTGTCACAAGTTTGGACATTATGCTAGAGACTACGGGCAGAACAAGAAGAAACCCAAGAGAAGGTTTCAAGCATCTACTGCAAAAGCAAAGGAAGAAGAAGATGAAGAACCAAAGAAGAAGAAGAAAACCAAGGCTAATAAAACTGATGAGCCTAGAAGAGAGTAATATTTGATTTCTGCTCTAACTAGTTCTTTCTCAGCTTGCTCCACTTCTTGGTTGGTGGACAGTGGTGCCTCCAGGCACATGACAGGTAACCGTGTTACCCTTACCAGTTACAGAAAGAAGAAGTTCACCACTCAGGTAGAACTTGGAGATGACTCCACTTACAAGATTAAAGGAGTTGGCTCAACTTCACTTCAACTTGACTCAAGTACGGTTCTTCATATTGATGATATTCTTTATGTTCCCGGGTTAAAGAAGAATCTTTTATCTGTTGTTGGTTTAGAAGACAAGGGCCACAGAGTCCTCTTTATGGACAAAAAGGTCTTTTATGGGCAAAAGATACAGATCTAGACTCAGCAGTTCAAATTGGGGTTCGAGAGGGAGACCTCTACAAGACCTCCAAAGTTTCCACTCATGCTTTGGTACATCACATAGTTGATCCTTGTGAACTTTGGCATAGAAGGTTTGGACACCTTCACTACACAGCTCTCCCAGGATTGCAGAAGATGGTCACAGGTATGTCAGAAGTTTCTCCAAAGCATGAAGGAATTTGCAAAGGATGTGCTCTAGGTAAGAACACTAAGAACGCCTTTCCCAGAAGCAAGAGTAGATCTAAAGGCATTTTGGATTTGATTCATTCTGACATTTGTGGGCCCATGTCTTCACCCTCCTTGACTGGGTGTTTATATTATGTCTTGTTTATTGATGACTACACTCGGAAGTCTTGGATTTACTTCCTCAAGGCCAAGAGTGAAACCTTTGACAAGTTCAAAGAGTTCAAGACATTGATTGAAAATCAGACTGGCAGGCACATCCATATCTTGAGATCAGATAACGGAGGTGAGTATGAATCTAATGAGTTTGATGGTTTTTGTCGAGAAGCAGGAATCAAGAAAGAGCTGACAGTGCCTTACAACCCCCAGCAGAATGGGGTTGCAGAAAGGAAGAATAGAACGATCTGTGAGGCTGTTAAAGCCATGATCACTGATCTAGATCTTCCTTTGGCTTTATGGGCTGAAGCTACCGGAACTGCAGTGTACATCCAGAACAGAAGCTCTCATGCTATCTTGGGTGAGAAGACTCCAGAAGAAGTCTTCACCAAGAAGAAACCTGCAGTTGATCACATGAGGATATTTGGCACTCCTGCGTATGTTCATGTGCCAAAAGAAAAGAGGGCCAAGCTAGAGCCTTCCGGTAAGAAAGGATTATTTGTTGGGTACAGTGATTGCTCGAAGGCTTATCTAGTATATATACCTGGACAGAGGTACATTGAGGTCAGCAGAGATGTGATCTTCCATGAGGAAGCGGTGTTTCGTAAAACACTAGAGCTTTCACCGGAAGATGTAGTTGCTCCACTTGAGTTTCCAGATTCAAAAATTCAGAGGGAGGAAGAGTTTGATGATCAAACTCAGATGTTCCTAAAAAATTGAAAGACCACTAGAAGAACTACTTGAAGTTCCTCCTTCCAAAAGGAGACCTGCTTGGTACCGAGAAACGGTACAAGAAGCCGAGAAGCATAAAGCTCCTCCAGGGACTTTCAGAGAAAGCATAAGACCACAGAAGTACTCCTGTCTTATGAGTCAGCTTATCAGTTCAGAACCTTCATCGTACAAAGAAGCAACAAGTAAACAGGTATGGGTTGATGCCATGATTGAAGAGTATAAGTCAATCATGAAGAATGATGTTTAGAAAGTTGTTCCCAGACCTACAGGAAAGTCAGTGGTGACTTCCATATGGCTTTATAAGATCAAGCATGCTACAGATGGCAGTGTGGAGAAGTATAAAGCCAAATTTGTATCTCGTGGCTTCACTTAGAAAGAAGGCATTGACTATGACGAGACATTTGCACCTATTTCCAGGTACACTACCATCAGAACCATCATCTCACTTGTTGCAGTATTCGGATGGAAGTTACATCAGATGGATGTAAAGACAGCCTTTCTCAATGGTAAGATTGAGGAAGAGGTTTATATTGAACAACTTGAAGGCTTTGTTACTCATGGGAAGAAAACCCATGTATGTAAACTGAAGAAAGCCTTGTATGGACTAAAACAGGCTCTAAGAGTCTAGTATGCCGGGATGGATGGATTTCTCCATAGCTTGGGGTTCTTCAAAAGTACAGCTGATTCTAACTTGTACTTTAAAGTTGTTCATAATCATGTCTTGATACTTGTTCTATATGTAGATGACTTGTTTCTTACAAGTGATGAACAGTAGATAGACCAGTGTAAGAGGGAGCTTACCTCTGAATTCGAGATGAAAGATCTCAGATTGATGCATTACTTCCTAGGCTTAGAAGTCTGGCAAAAGCCAGGTGAGATCTTCCTAACACAAGGAACGTATGCAATGGATATCTTGCAGAGATTTGGGATGCAAGACTGCAAGTCCATGAGCATACCAATGACTACCAACTTGACAAAGTTGCAGAACTCAGCCTCTAGTTCACAGAATGTGGACTCTACTCTATACAGACAGCTCATTGGTTCCCTGATGTATCTCGTGCATACGAGACCAGACATCTGCTACACAGTGAATGCACCGAGTCTGTTCATGTCAGATCCGAAGCACATACACTTGGTAGCCGCCAAACATGTACTCAAATATGTGCGAGGGACCATCACTTATGGGCTCAAGTATACTTCCAGCAGTGGAGTATTGTTATCTGGATATTCAGATTTAGATCGGGCTGGCAGTGCAGTCGACCGAAAAAGTACCTTTGGTTATTGCTTCAGTATGGGATCAGCAATGATCTCTTGGTCCAGCAAGAAGCAAGGTTCCATAACTCAGAGTACAGCTGAGGCAGAGTATATTGCTGCAAGCAATGCCTGCAAGGAAGCAGTTTGGCTTAGAAAGTTGTTACCTGATCTGTTCGAGGGAAAGCTTGACCCAACGATCATCCATTGCGATAATCAGAGTTGCATAAAGCTTTCATAGAATCCAGTGTTTCATGACAGATTGAAACACATTGAAATGAGGTATCATTTCATCAAAGACCTAGTGCAGAGAGGTGCTCTGAAGTTACAGTACATTCGTACAGATGAACAGATTGTAGACATCTTGACCAAGCCTCTGACAGCATCAAAGTTCGTGTACTTTCGTGACAAGCTTGGTATGGCAGAGAATGCCTCTCTCGTTGAGAGGGAGTGTTGATTTTCTTAGCAGCATCAAGAGCCCTTCTCTTCGAAGAATGGGACCACATGGTCCGAGACCACGGTGAAGACTCGAACCCAGTGTTGAGTGACCATTCTGTTGAATGGTAGATATCTGGTCTGGGACCATCATATAAACCCAGATCTGCCCTGGGTAGACTCAACCTTGTGTTGAGTAGACATCTGGTCCAGGACCACGATGTAGACCAGTCTAGGACTGGTAGACTCAACTTAGTTTTGAGTAGCCATTCTCTGGGAGAATTAAGACACTGTAAGCCCTAGACTGGGTCTGGGCATGCGTGTGGCATTTTGACCCTTGATCTATGGGCTTGGTGTGCTTCTCCAAGGATTAGCTACCCTTGGTTAAGATACCCTAGTACCAGATCTAGGTGTCACACAAGGTGTGAGATAAAAGCATTAATAACTCTCTTGGTTTATGATGATGTACTTTTGAAATAAAAAAGGACCACAGGTAATGACCACAGGGGCACTTGGTAAAAGGCCAAAGTCAAAAGTCAAAGAAAAAAATAAAAGTACATTTTTGGTAAAAGTGAAAGTGAAATTAGGAAAAGAATAAAAATATTATTATTATTATCTTTCCTAATCTTGTCCACCTAAAAGGACCACAGGTGGAAAACAAAATTAAAGAAGGACTTCTTATAAAAGTCAAAGGAAAAAAATAAAAGTACTTTTTTGGTAAAAGTGAAAGTGAAATTAGGAAAAGAATAAAAATATTATTATTTTTATTTTTCCTAATCTTGTCCACTTACAGGTGAACAAAGGCTATAAAAGAAGATCAAGCCTTATCATTTGTTACACACACTTTTGCTCTCACAGGTGAAGAAGACTATCTTATGTTCAAACCCTCAACTAGGGTTTTATCAGCAAAGTCCATCTTCAGCATTTTTGCACAAATATCTTCAGCATTCCAGTTTTTTGGGCAATTTTCAGCAGTCTAATATTTTCGAGCAGTTTTCAGCAGTCTGCTATTTTCGAGCAGTTTTCAGCAGTCTGATATTTTCGGGTAGTTTTCAGCAATCTGATATTTTTGAGCATTTTTTAGACAGTCTGATATTTTCAGGCAGTTTTCAGCATGTTATCGCTCCAGAAACTCCTCTAGGTTGCAGCTCGAGGATGCCTGGTAACTTAAATATTTTTATGGTTTTCTAACTGGATCAAGTCAGGTGACCTATAAGACCTTACACTCTCAATACATGCATGAAACCCAATCAAGGATAAGGCTTCTAATTACCACTGTTCAAAGGTTGGCAATATGGTGCAGAGATGGAGAACTTATCATGCTGGCAGATCCATACATAAAACAGATATATATAAATGGCTAATCATGACAAGGAAAGCACTTATAATTCAAATAACATCAATATGCCAATAGGGTGACAGCTATAGGACATCAATTAATCTGAATAAAACCTGAATAACACATTCAAGCATAAGCACAAATAAGACAGAAAATGGAAGTTGAACATATGATAACAAAAGAGCTTATATTAGGTCATAAGCAATATGAGAAGCTTGACAATAGCAATGGTCTACAAGTCCCCGAAGTCGAACATTTTCAATAAAATAAGTCTTAGGCTTTATAGCCTTTACAAAAATACTTAGATCCTGAAAACTTGGATCTGATTTAATGAAAATAGACCAAAAAAAAAATTGCATAATTAGGTCAAAAACCCTAATTAACTATTAGTCTAACTATTTGTAGAATTCGTTCACTGTTTGAACTTTCTAATAACTAAAGTAAGTACTGGCAATCACTGCCACTGGTCTTCTGTTGGTTAAGTCACTGTTTTACTTTGACAGTTGAGTGTTGGTGACATTTTCTACTGTTATGTCACAGCAAAACTGAAGCATACCTTCCCTGATGTTTTCTTTAGCATCCTTCATCTTTATACTTCGTCCTTGAGCCATCCATGTTCGCCCAAAACTGATCCTGCGTGTCAAAAATTGATCTTATGCCTCTGTCTGCTTTCGGTGGTTAAGAGGCCAAAATATCAGAACGGTTAGCTACCAAAAGCAACGCTTTCGGTGGCTAATGAACTGCCTCAGCATCCGCCTAAGCCACTGAAAGCCCTGTTCTTCAAAAATTCTTAGGCTGCCTCCAAAATTGTTCTTTCCAGTGTGTCTACTTGATCTTATGCCTCTGTCTGCTTTCGGTGGTTAAGAGGCCAAAATATCAGAACGGTTAGCTACCAAAAGCAACGCTTTCGGTGGCTAATGAACTGCCTCAGCATCCGCCTAAGCCACTGAAAGCCCTGTTCTTCAAAAATTCTTAGGCTGCCTCCAAAATTGTTCTTTCCAGTGTGTCTACTTAGCTTTATTCTTCAACAGGCTCTATATTAGGAGGGTTAACAGCAGCTTGGCTTGCTTCTGGAGGCTAAAGGCTAACTGCAGCTTCAGCTAGGGTTTCCAATGTGAGGTGGCTGCTAGGGTTTAGCTTGGCCTCCTTCATCTGCAGTTTCTGAAGACTAATCATCCTATACAATCTTGTGTTGTCTTTCAGGTACCTTTTATTTAGTCTCTTTAGGAAAATATACCTTTCTCTCTGCTCTAGGTAAGATTTATGCAGCAGCTTGTTCCTACTGGTCAATGTAGCATTATTTCTCTTTACCTCTCTGACCAAAATTTCCATCTCATATACTTGCCTCAGCAATTGATTTATCTTTTGACTCTTGGGCTTACTAGAGGAAGCCTTCTCTGCTGGTTCATCTTGCTCTTTTGGTGTAGGTGATGGTAGTTCTTCGATCTCTTCTACAGCCTGCAAAGCTAGGTCTGCACCTTCCTTTTGTTCCTCTTCTGAATCTGAGTAGGGCAGGTTCAAAATGTTCTCACTGTGTTGTGACTTCTTGGCCCTTCTCATTGAAATCCAAGTTTCTTTTGACCTTCTTGGCTTTGGAAGAGGAAGGAGGTTGTTCTGCTGTTGCTGGGGATATAGCCCTTCTCTTTCTTTTCCCACTTCTTGGTGTGCTAGACTTTTTGGCAGGAGACTTCCCCTTTTCTTTTGGCTAAAGCCCTATTTCAAAACCATTCCAAAATAGGAAATAAGGCCATGCCATATTCCTTCTTTTCAGCAATTCTTGGATCAGCAGTTGGATAAGGCCATGATGAGACAGTCTGCCAGCAATCTTGGTTGGCTGGGCCTTCACCTGGTATGCCATCTTTGCCAAACTCCTGTATAAGTAAAAAGGCAAATTCAGTGGGCTTCTCCCTGTGAAGTGGTTCATCAATTTAAAATGGTAAATCATAGCTCTGTTATATCTCCCTTCACATGTTATGTAGACCACAATGGCCTTCAACAGTTGCTGCCACCTCTCTTCTAGCAAGGAGGATGGTACACTTTTCTTCCACACCACCTCCCTATGCTCAGGCTTCAGGTAAGATCTGAACTCTACCTCTTTTGGTATGGTAGTCTTAAACCGCTTCTCTCCTGTGCTAGGGAGTTCAGTCACTTCAGTAATTAGGGTTTCATCTATCAGGAATTCTTCTTTACCTATGACTGCCTTGGAGCCATCGAAGGAGAGGGCAAATGCCTCAACCACCTGCTGGTGTGAACCTTGAATCTTCTCACAAAACCTATAGCAGCCTTAAAAAATTGGCAGACCTCTGGATGTGCCTCCAGGTAGCTGATGTCTCCCAACTCCTGCCTGAGAGCAGGTCCTCCCTTCTTCATCTTGCTGAATGCCACTCCTAGGTACCTGCAACAAATAAATTCAAGTTCTGTAGGATAGTGTTTTAGCAGGCTGCTTCTCTGAGATGGATTTCTGGTGGAGAGAAATGCCAAAGTCGAGGGTGGGGTGTACTGAAGATTTGGCACTGATTATGAGGGCTTTATCCTGCATGATTGATGCTGAGGTCAGAGGGTGATGGCTCTTGTTTGATCTTTTCGAGACCCCTGCCCAGCAATTATGTTAAAATCAACCCTGGACACTCATTTGGCTTTTCTGCAGTCCGGTGGACAGATGGAGGGAGAAGGAGGGTTTCATCACATCAGTCATTATCAGTTTCAAACAACGACCTCCTTACTCATTTCCTCATGCAGTTATGCAGCCTCCTGTCCTTTCGATGGTTTATCATGCCCTTTACTGATTGTTATTTTGCTAACGGGGTCTGATTTGATAGATTTCTAACCGTTTCTCTCTTTTACCTTTTCGGTGGTTAACAGCCTTCGGGAATTTGTCTACTAGCCGCCGAAAAGATGGCTTTCGGTGGCTAATGAAATGATATCCCTTTCGCCCAAGCCACTGAAACCCTTTTCCCAATGTCGCGGTGAAACTCAGCTTTCGGCGGATAGTGGCCTCGCCGAATATTCCTTTTAACCGCGGAAAGCCCGTCCTTTCGGTGGTTAATGAAACGTAAGAGTTTTCACCTAAGCCACTGAAACCGCTTTTTCCCCAACACCTTTTTGCCTACTTTCGGTGGTTAACGCCCTTCTTGAACTGTTCGATAAGCTGTCGAAAGCAACACTTTTCGATGGCTAATGAGATGTCTGAAGCCTAGCCTAAGCCACCGAAAGTGCTTTCACCATTTACTCGCTCGAGCCCGCTTTCGGTGGTTAACCATTATCCTGCGTTAAACTGTTAGTTGCCAAAACAACGCCTTTCGGTGGCTAATGAGCTATTAAGAACCCCGCCTAAGCCACCGAAAGCTAAAACTTCCAATTTCTTCAACCATAGCACAAACAGAGGCCTTCAATTTATTAGTCATCTTCAAATCTTTCATGACATGACTCGAATTCTTCATACGATCAAAATAAATTTATTTTGGGAGATAACACAGCAGGCTGATATTTTTGGGCAGTTTTCAGCAGTCTGATATTTTTGGGCAGTTTTCAGACAATCTAATATTTTCGGGCAGTTTTCAGCAGTCTAATATTTTCGAGCAGTTTTCAGCAATCTAATATTTTCGGGCAGGAGAGAAAAAATCTCAGTTTTTCTAAGAAATCCCTAAATTGGTAATTTTCTATAATTCTGGAAATTGTGGATAAAATTATCAGTCTGATTTTTACTGATGAATTTTACAGTTACTGTGGTCAAAATCCAGATCTGGATTTGAGGAACTTTTTGAAGAATTTCTTAAGCCATCTCATTTACGAGATGAGCTATTAATGCTTTTGGGGTTTTTGTCCTTTGAAGGTTTCCCAGTGAAAAATATTGTGTCCATGTGTGCTGATGTGATGAATGTGTTTTTACTGCACTGCTGATCTATTTATGTTTATCTGCAAATTTTTAAAGTTTATGCTAATGCTGAAAATTCAACAGTACAGACGGCTTTGAATGGCGTGACAAAGCCATGGGCAGTATTTGTGGAGTATGTTGTCGTTCGTGAGCATATGCCTTCCTGGGATCGTCTTTGGGATGAGTTCATTCAAGAGGAGACCTAGAGAGGGTACGTACAGGGTAGTTCATCTCATAGTAAGGAAGATGAAGAAAATGTGGCATTGGAAGCTAAAGGCAAGAAGAAAAAGTCCAAGAAGGGTCCCAAGTGTGGGACTAAGCAACAGGGTGGTGAGCAGAAGAAAGACATGAGCAAAGTCAAGTGCTTTGCTTGCCAGAAGTTTGGACACTATGTTGGACAGTGTCCAAACAAGAAGAAGAAACAGCAAACAACAGCTTCAACAGAGATTGATGAGTATGTTGCACGGTTCAAGATAGGGTTTTCTCCCTATGTTGGTTGTAAGGAGAGAGCATCTATTACCAACGTTGATGTGGAGGATCAGGGGGAGTATTCCTTGCTTGTTGGTCATTCATTGAGTGCAACCACCACTCCGTCCACTTGGTACATTGACAATGGGGCTTCGATCCATATGACAAGTACACGAGACATGTTTATTGAGTTCACTCAGACTGGCTTGGACTTGGAGGTGGTGTTGGGTGTTGATACTGTTGTCAAAGTAATTAGGCGTTGGACTGTCAGCTTTCAAAGAGAGTCCATGGAGCCCATGACATTGAGGACAGAGGATTTGGAGTGTATGTCCTGGATGGGAAAGTGCATGTTTTTCCCAAAGGATTGGGTCCATCTGCCTCGTTTTCCATTGGAGTTAGATGCGGGAAACTGTACAAGTTATTATTTTAGCCTCATCATGCTTTGGCGCACTGTAGCAGCAGCAGTGAGTTGTGTGAGTTGTGGCACGGGAGGATGGCCCATTTGAATCATCCTGCTTTGAGGATGCTGAGAGATATGGCGACAAGATTACCAGAGTTCATCACAGAGCAGAGTGGTGTGTGCAGAGGGCGTGCTTTGGGAAAGTACACCAAGAATGCTTTTCTGAAGAGTGATTGCAAGTCAGCAAGAGTACTCGACTTTATTCATTTTGATTTATGTGGTCCCATGTCATCTGCTTCATTGATAGGTTTTGAGTACTATGTCACTTTTATTGATGACTTCTCCAAGAAGACTTGGATCTACTTCCTGAAAAATAAGATATCGAAAAAAGTCTTGAAGAGGTTCCAAGAGTTTAAAGCTCTTGTGGAGAACCAGACAGGGAGGAAGATTTGGGCGCTCAGGTCAGACATTTGAGGAGTTTTGCACACAGGAGGGTATCAGGAGGCAGTTGATTATTCCATATACTCCACAGCAAAATGGAGTTGCTCAAAGGAAGAACAGGGCTATATTGGGATAAACCAGAGCAATGCTTCATGATCAAAGTCTTCCTTCTTTCCATGGGCTAAGGCCTGTAATACTACTTTGTATGTTCATAACAGGAGTCCACACCGAGCCTTGGAGTGTAAAACTCCTGAGGAGATGTTCACCGAGAAGCCTGAGATAGGCCACTTCCGCATATTTGGATGCCTGACATATTCTCATGTCCCTTCTGAGAGGAGGACAAAGTTAGATCCCGCAATACAGAAAGGCATCTTTGTTGGTTATGACGAGACTTCGAAGGCTTTCTATGTATACCTTTATGCACAAAGGAAAGTTGTTGTGAGGAGGGAGGTGATATTTGAGGAGGAGCAGACCTTCAGAAAGTCTCGGGAGTCAAACAAGAGCAGCAGGCTCCCACATCAAATGTGAGCACATCTCAGATTTCAGGGTGTAGAGTCATAGGTTTCAAGGGTGATTGGTCCACAAGTTACAGGATCTTCAGGTTCAAGGACTTGTCTATAGAGATTCTTGGTACTGGTACAGGTTCTCAGGTCACAAGTACACCAATTTCGCTTTCAAATGATTCGGGCTCACTTGGTTCCGGTTCACTAGGCATGGGATCTCAGACCTTAGGTACTTCTTCAGGTAGACAGTCATCAGATGAGGATGTTCAAGAGTAGGGTTCTCCACAAGAAGCTACTTCCAAGAAGAGAAAGCCAAGTTGGCTTAAAGAACTTGCGAAGCTACAGAGTCTGTGGAGCCACCTAAGAGGGAGGTCAAAGAAAGTAAAGCACCGGAGAGATATCCCAGCTATATGGCAATGGTGACTAGTCTTTGTGATTCAAAGCCTTCCACTTTTGAGGAGGCAACTACACATCAGGTATGGAGAGATGCCACGGTGGAAGAGTACAGCTCCATCATGAAGAATGATGTGTGGGAGGTGGTTCTGAGACCAAAGGGGAAGTCAGTTGTGACTTCTCGGTGGCTCACAAAATCAAGCATGCTATGGATGGCGATATCAAGAAGTATAAGACTCGTTTCATGGCGTGTGGCTTCTCACAAATAGAGGGAGTAGATTATGATGAGACATTTGCACCAGTGGCTAGGTACTCCTCTATCAAATCTGTGATCTCTATTGCTGCAGAGACGGATTGAAGCATTCATTAAATGGAAGTGAAGACAGCATTTCTGAAGGGTGTCTTAAAGGAGGAGGTGTACATGGAGCAACCACAAGGATTCGAGGTGCATGGGAGAAAGTCACATGTGTGTAGGTTGAAGAAGGCCCTTTACAGGCTGAAGCAAGCTCTGAGAGCTTGGTATTCCAGGATTGATGCATATCTGCAAGAGTTGGGTTTCCAGAAAAGTGAGGTTGATCCAAACCTTTACTACATTGTGGTTGGTGAGGATCCACTTATTATGGTATTGTGTGTAGATGATTTGATCATTACAGGTACAGATAGGCTCATTGCAGAATGCAAGAAAGATCTTACATCGGAGTTTGAGATGAAAGATATTGGGTTGATGCATTCCTATCTGGGTCTGGAGGTGTGGCAAGAGTCGGGGCACATCTTCCTCGGACAGGGGAAGTATGTTATGGATATTCTGGAGAGATTTCAGATGCAGGATTGCAGACCGATGACTACACCTATGATCACCAACTGGAAGAAGATCCATGCTTCTGAGGGAGAGTTGGTGGATCCGACAGTATATTGGCAGCTCATTGGTTCCTTGATGTATCTGGTCAACACAAGACCAGATATTTGTTTTGTAGTGAACACTCTGAGTCAGCTCATGGTGGAGCCTTGGAGAGTTCATTGGATTGCTACAAAACATGTGTTGAGGTACTTGCGTGGTACAGTGGGTTTTGGTCTAGATTATAGGAGAGGAGATGGAGTCAGTTTGATTGGCTATACAACTTCTGATTGGGAAGGTGGTGTGACAAACCGAAAGAGTACATCTGAGTGTTGTTTCAATCTAGGCTCAACAGTGGTGCCTTGGTTCAGTCAGAAACAAAAGTCAGTTGCACTAAGTCTCGCAGAGGCAGAATATAAGGCAGTCAGTCGACCATTTCTAAGGCCATTTGGCTTTGCAAGTTGTTAGCTAGGTTATTTGGTCAGGAGTTGAGGCCAAAAATGATTTACTGCGATAATCAAAGTTGCATTAAGCTTTTGGAGAATCCAGTCCTTCACGACAAGTCAAAACACATCGAGATCATATATCATTTCATTCGTGATTATGTCCAGAGAGGTGCAGTGGAGTTGCAGTACATTCCTACTGAGCAACAGGTGGCAGACCTTCTAACAAAGTCTTTGGGGAGAGGCAAGTTCAATCACTTCAAAGATAAGTTGGGGGTTGTGAAAACCACTTTCCTCGGTAAGAGGGAGTGTTAAAATTTGTACCAAGGCGATTGGTTTTCACCTTTTGATGCCTAGGGGTGGAAAAACATTTAATGGGGTGCCTAGTTACTTTATTCAAGTGAGAAGTACTTTAAATGTTTTAAAATTGTTGATTTTTATACCTTGGAGTTGTTCCCCTAAGTGACATTTGCCTAAGTCACTAGGTAAAGGGATTAAGTCACTTGGATTTTATATTAATGACTTGAGATGAGCATTAAATGCACTTTATAGAATCAAGTGCACATTTAAAAAGTGAGTGAGTTAAATTTTATTTTGTGGAAAAAAGTGATTTTAATCACAACCACTCATCTAATCTAATATGAGCCCTTGGATTAGATGGATTTTCATTCACCCTAACTTTTTACCTAAAAGAAAAGTTTTCCAAATGAAGAGGCACTTTTGCATTTTTGAGTGAGAGGAGAGCCATTTCTGAGAAACAGGGAGAAATAGCAGCATAAGCATTTTTCTTTTGGCACGAAAATAGAGAAGGAAAAAACAGCAAGCGGCTTGGCACAAAAATTGAGACAAACAGCAGGAGCATTTATTGTTGTTTCGTACAAGCCGTACTATATGAATTACGTACATGGCACAAATCCCAAGGCAAAAAAATCGAGGCATGAGTTTCAAGGCAGAGATATCAGGCACAAGTTTGGGCACGAATCCCAAGGTAATCACAGCCAGCACGATTTTCAAGACAACCTGTACAAAACGAGGTCGTACAACATGTCCGTACGACTGTCGTACAATCTGGATTCTGTACAGTAGCACGAAAATGGAGGGTGCAGCAAAAAATTAGAAATTTCTGAGTTTGATGTTTTTGTTTTGGCACGAAAATCGAGGCAGATTTTCTTTCTTCTGGTTGAGATAAGTTGGGACTGATTTTTCTGTCTACTGCTATAATTTTTCAAGATAAATAAAATTTTCTCTCACACAGGTTTTCCCCGGAGGTTGGGGTTTTTCCTAGGTCATTGGACCAAAAATTTATGTGTCCGAAAATTTATGAGTGAATCTGTTTTATTTGTTGCTCATAAAAAGTTGTAGAAATTCTTCTTGTGTTTCAGTCCTATATTGTTTATGAGAAAAATCTAATTTGCAGCAGAATGTTAAATTGGGTTGGGCATTAAACAATGCTTTAAACGGAGTTGGAAACCGGGTTGGGAGAGTGCTAAAAATTATACATGGTGTTATCCAACTTTTTGTACCATAGTTGGGTTACCTGAGGAGCCACCGGTTGACAGACTTGTTCAAAGCCTGATTCCAGTGTATCAGTTGATCTGTCTGCTTGTCTAGCCAATATTGGCTAGTCACTTTTTTATTTGAATAATTTTGACCATGGCCCGGCAGGGTTTGTAATAAAATGTGCTAGTAGGATATTTTTTGAGTGGTTCGGTCTCTTGAGACGTAGAATCTCAAATAGGGTATTTCAGGGAGTTTTTTGCCCCTGACAATTATGCTTTGCCTTCAGCTGAGTATAATTGACGAGGTTTTCTCCCACTTCCTCCAAAGCTGGAATGCCTGATGTTGAATTCAGGGCCTTGGGGGGTTATTAGAGCCCAACTGAGTGTTATAAGCCTACTAGACATTATTTAGATAGATCATGGTCGTGTCCTAAGTTATCTGGACACAAAAAAATTTCAAAAAAATCTTTTTCGAACAGTGAAAAATTATTTTTTTACTTTTTAATTTTTAATTACTTTTCCTAAGTTTTTTGGGTTAATTTTTCCATAAATTAAATGGAAAAAACTCGTTTGTGATCCGGACTCAGAATTCAATGATTGAAGGCTCTAACCTTAAGCCAAAAATCATTCTTGATCAGCCAGCTAGTCAAAACCAGCTTTCAAATCAGCAATCGAACACATAATGCCTTTTTACTCAAAAAAGTCAGTTTTGAGTAAAAAAATGATTTTTATTAAAAAAATGATTATTTTGGAGAAAACTAAAACTCTCCAAATTAATCCAAATTCAGTAAAATAAAAGGCTAAATGACATCTCCTGGAACACTTATGATGATTGGAGTTATCATAACTCAGCTTCAGTCATCATTAAGAGAGCAATTAATTTATTATCAGTTATCAGACATGTCATCTCCAGCTAAAGATGAGATGGAGAGCTCTCATTGGTCCGATGATTTGATCGAGGTGAAGACTGAAGCTTACACCATCAGTAGGCTTCCCAGACATAACAAAGTAGGTTTCCAGACCTAGCAGACAGCTTTCCCATGCAGCAGGGTTGGTTTTTTGGTTTTAGGGTTTTAGCACTCTCTCATTTGTTAAATAGAGGCTCTTTCAGCTCTATTGAGGATGGATTTTGGTGTAGAGAAACTCTGGTGAAACTCTTGTAATTGCTTGTTGCTTCTATGCAACCATTAGAATAAAATTAAGGCTTTGGAGGCTCATGTGGTGTGATTCATTGGATGATTGCACTTGATGGATGAGGTGATGTTGTTTTAAGGCTTTTCTTTCTTGTTTATTTGAGATTATGATGTTATGTTTTAGAAGGCTTCTGTAAGCACATAAGAACAGGTATTTGCGGTTTGCAAGTTAGTTGTTTATTGATTTACTTCTAGAATTTAAAAAAGAGCATTGTTTTATTCAGTTGTAGTTCATGCTCTTCTTTATTTCAATTTGTGAACAATACATGATCTAATCTTTGTATGGCAAGTCTATGAGTGTTATTTTGCAGATCCTTCCATCCAACCAAGCAGAAGTTCGAGCTCAGCTGCATCTTCTTCTCTTGGAGTCAAGTATGTTTTTCCGGTAATTGCATGCTTCATGAGATCCAAGTGCTTTAAAAAGATCCACATGTTTAACCATTCTCTCCTTGCTTTTATTCATCATTCAAATTAAAAAATCTTTATTTTCTTGGGATTAGGACACGTTTGGGCTTAAGTGAACATTCATTCACTTAGCCTTTGCCCCGGTTGGTTGCCCTGTGCTTTATTTTCAGCCTTTTAGGCCTTTTATTTGCAGCATTTCCTTCCTTTTGTTCGTTGTCCACTTTTTGCCCTTTTGAACAGCCCTCTTTTGCCTCCTTGTTCCACTTTTTGCAGCCCCTTTCCATCCTCTTTTTGGGCCATCTCTTGGGCTGTATTTTCAGCCTTTTAGGCCTTTTATTTGCAATCTTTCCTTCCTTTTGTTCGCTGTCCACTTTTCCCCATTTTTACCCTTTTGGACAGCCCTCTTTTGCCTCTTTGTTTCCACTTTTTGCAGCCCTTTTCCATCCTTTTTCTTCAACCATCTTTTGGGCTGTACTTTCAGCCTTTTTCACCCTCATTTTGCAGCCCTCTTTCTCACTTAGTTTCCAGCCTTCTTTTGACTTGCCTTTTGCTCTCTTTCCACCCCTCTTTCACCCCTCTTGCCTTGCCTTTTTCTTGCCTCTTTTCTTCCTTCTTCTTAGTGAGTTTGGGTAAATGTTTTTAGCTAGTTTATAGATTAAATTTCAAGTTATTTTTTATCAACTAATATCATAACAAGTGTGTGTCTAGAGCTCTTAGATTGCAGACAGGTGAAGAAGAGCGCAAAGGCCACAAACGAACAAGGAGTGCAAAAAGAACAAAAAGACTGATATCCCTCTTCTTGCATCCCCTTCTTTCCCCGTTCTTCCAAGAAGCAAAGAACACATCATCATTGTAAAAGATTAATAAAAAGAGCTGAGTGGGAGGAAGTCTCCTTCCTTTTCTACTTCCCCTATTTTGGGGAAGTGTGTCTTGTGTTCATTTTCATGATTTACTTAGTATAGTTTTCCTTAAGCAATTAGTTTAGTTCTTTGATTAGACTTAGTTTCATTCTTACTAATTGCTAGATTCATCATTGCTTGTTGGTATCTTGTTATAAATTGTTAAATCATAAGAAGAACCAAAATCTCTTGAATCTCACCATAAGGTGAATCAAGAGTGCTCTCTATCGGAGAGTTTTAATCAACCACCTTTCATATTAATTATTGTGTTTGTTTAATTCAAATCATCCATAAGTAAGACTCTTGAACTTTCAGAAACACAAGTCAAGAGCACTCTCTATCGAAGAGCATCTTAGGTTTGCACAACCCCTGCATTAGTATCATCTAGATTAGCTAAGTCTCTTGAACCACTGTCATAAGACGAGGTCAAGAGCGCTCTCTGTCGGAGAGTTTTAATTAATTAACTTAATAAAATTCACAACTCACACCCCTTTAATTAATTAACCCCCCTCCCTCCTTACCGGAGTATGCTCTAACCGATCCTAGATCGGAGTACCCAGAAACGGCACTGGATCTTTAAACCCCGCAAGAGTAACCTAATAACACTTAAACACCCCGTAACCAACGCACCGGCGTTGTAGGGATTCTTCCAAAGTACTTCCTAGTAGAGGCGTCGGAACCTTCCGCTGTCATAGATTCTCAGCTAGCTAGTCACTTGACAATATCAGCCTGGGATACTGGGCGGGCCCGACATGTCTTCAATGGAGGCAACTTAGAAGAGTCTCCCGACTTTGATAAACCTTTTTGTTGACACCCTAAAGCAAGACCACAGTTAAAAACTCTTAAAAATTACCAAGAGCACTTGCAAAACCTAACATTCATTGGCATCTTTTGGGATTCACATCTTTCTAAATACGAAGCATCTCCGATAATTTTACTCCATAGGCACTGGTTCCATATTTTAGCATTGTTGATAATCTGGGCCATTTGTCCATTGAATGTTTGATTATAAGTCATATCTGTGAATGCTTTATTTATTTTCGTGAATTGCTCAAATATTTGTCTATCTTTTAATTCCAGTGATAGCAACGTGGATTGCCTTGTCTTGTGCTCAATTCATCACATTAATCATCTAAAATCACAATAACTCCTAAACAACACCCATCCGCATCTGAAAACATTTAAAATATAACTTAAACATTGAGCCCTAAAAAACTCTTTGTTAGGGACTACCCCCCTTGGCTTCGTTAGAAGTTAGCCTAAAAGGAGGAGCTAGGAGTAGGTGACAGTACCTAGCTCTGTGCTTGCCCCCAAGGTCACACCTCTCCCACTTTCCTAAGTGAGGAGACAGCTTTCGGAAGATTTCTGCTGCTGGTGTGCAATCGGCGGACAACACATGGTATCAGAGCTTTGATAAATAAAGGGCAAATTTTTACACAATGAAAAATTTCAGACTTCAGTGATTTCTTTTGTCAGTGGGAAGCAACTTGTTGAAACTTGAACTTTGCAGAGAAAAATGGCAACAGGACTTAGATTGGAGGATAGGCCTGATGGGGCTGGGAATTTTGTCCCATGGAAAGCTAGGCTAGTGTTGATATTGGAGGAAAATGAGTTGTGGGATGAGGTAGTGTACAACACTACAGCTAATCCTATTGTGATACCTGCTTCCACTGATGCAGCAACACTTTGTGCCAACAAGAAGGACATAAAAGCTAGAAGAATTATCCTAGATGCAGTGAAAGACCATGTGATCCCACACATTTCAAGTAAGACCCATTCATATCAGATGTGGGATGCTTTGACCAGCTTGTTTCAAAGCTCAAACGAGAATAGGAAGATGGTTTTGAGAGAGAAGTTGAAAAGTATCAAGATGGCCAAAGTTGAGGGTGTGATTTCCTACCTTACTAGGATCTCTCAGGTGAGAGATGAGCTTGCAGCAGTGGGAGAGGTTGTTCCTAGTTCGGAGCCAGTGCAGACAGCTTTTAATGGGGTTTCAAAGCCTTGGGTTGTTTTTGTGGAGGCCATAGTAGCCAGGGAGAACGTACCTATATGGGTTAGGACTTGGGATGACTTTGTTCAGGAGGAGACCCGGAGAGATCTTGTGCAGGGCAGCTCTTCTACTAGCAGGGAGGATGAGGAGAATATGGTGTTGACTGCAAAGGGGAAGAAGAAGTTCAAGAAGAGCCCCAAGAAGGGTGGGGCTAAGTAGCAGGAGGGACAAAAGAAGGTTTGAGCATTGTAAAGTGCTTTGCTTGTCAAAAGTTTGGGCACTATGTTGGGCAGTGTCCACAGAAGAAGAAGAAGAAGAAGCAGCAGACAGCAGCTTCGACAGAGGTGGTGGAGTTTACAGCTAGATTCGAGAGAGAGTTTTCTCTCTGTACTGGGCATGTTGATAGAGAGAGAGGATCCATCACCACCACTGCGGATATTGATATTGAGAGGGAGTGTTCCTTGTTGATTGGTCATTCTTTGAGTGCATCCACCACCAGCACATGGTATATTGATAATGGAGCTTCAAGCCACATGACAGGTGCTTAAGAGATGTTCTTCGAGCTTTCACAGGCAGGGGTTGATGTGGAGGTAGTGTTGGCGGATGACACAGTTGTCAAAGTTGTTGGGCATGGGACCATTTCATTTCAGAGAGAGCCCATGAGTCCCATGATCTTGAAAGATGTATTGTTTATACCTGGGTTGAAGAAGAATTTGATCTCAGTTTCCATGATCGAGGATAGGGGTCTTGGGGTGTCCTTCCTGGATGGACATGTGCGTGTTTTTCCCAAGACTGCAGGACCATCTGCTTCCTACACCATTGGAGTCAGATGTGGGAAATTGTACAAGCTCTTGTTTCAGCCCCGGCATGCTTTGGCACTTAGCAGCGGCATGCGAGCTTTGTGAGTTGTGGCATGGGAGGATGGCTCATCTGCATCATCCAGCTTTGAGGATGTTGAGGTATATGGGTTAAAGGTTTTCCAGAGTTCAATACGGAGCACAGTGATGTTTGCAGGGGTGTGCTTTGGGAAAGTACACCAAGACTGTTTTTACGAGCAGTGATAGAAGGTCAGTGGGAGTTCTTGATTTGATACATTCCGACTTGTGTGGTCCGATGTCAGTTGTTTCTCTGAGAGGGTTTGAGTACTATGTGACATTCATCGATGACCATTCCAGGAAGACCTGGATCTACTTCCTGAAGAGAAAGAAATCTGAGGAGGTCTTGCAGAGGTTCCAAGAGTTAAAACTTCAAAGCTCTTGTAGAGAACTAGACTAGGAGGAAGATACGGGCACTCAGATCAGATAACGGGGGTGAGTATATCTCCAAGGAGTTCGATGAATATTGCAGACAAGAGGGCATTCGGAGACAGTTGACAGTACCATACACTCCTGAGCAGAATGGGGTGGCAGAGAGGAAGAACAGATCTATTGTTGGCGCTGCAAGAGCCATGTTACATGATCAATTGCTTCCTTTGTTCCTTTGGTCGAAGGCATGTAGTACAGGCGTATACCTTCAGAACAGGAGTCCCCATCGTGTCGTGGGGAACAAGACACCCGAGGAGAGTTTCACATGCAAGAAGCCTGAGGTGAGTCATTTTCAGATATTTGGTTGCCTGACTTATTCACATGTCCCTTTTGAGAAGAGGACAAAGTTTGAGCCCACAACAGAGAGAGGCATCTTTGTGGGGTATGATGAGACTTCGAAGGCCTTCCGCATTTATTTTCCTTCCAAGAGGAAGGTTGTTGTGAGGAGGGAAGTGAAATTTGAGGAGGAGCGGGCCTTCAAGAAGTCTAGAGAATCAAAGCAGGGAGAGCAGCAAGTTCCCACACCTCAGGTAGCTTCACAAGTACCTTCAGTGCAGTTGACAGGTTCACAGGTTTCCAGGGTTACTTGACCACAGAGTATAGGCACAAGATCTCTAGTTTCAGTGGTTCAGCCAACAGGATCTTTGGGGACAGGTTTTGGTTCTCAGGTCACAGGTTCACCATATACAGCTACAGGATCATAGGGTTCACCAGCTCCTAGTTCACAGGTTACTAGGCCTTCTGCCTCTGGGAGTTCATTAGATGAGGACAGACCAGTGTGTGAGCAACCTTCAGGGAAGAAGAAGCCTAAGTGGCTTCAGGAGACCTTGAAGGAAGCAAAGGAGTTTGGAACACCCAAGGAGCCAGTGAGGTTTATAGTGATGCCAAACAGATTGGGTATGGCATTGATCGCTAGTCTTCATGATTCAGAGCCATCTACTTTTGAGGAGGCCTCTCAGCATCAAGTTTGGAGAGATGCCATGATGGAAGAGTACCATTCCATCATGAAGAATGATGTTTGGGAGATTGTTCTGAGACCTGAGGGGAAGTCAATGGTGACTTCTCGTTGGCTTTACAAGCTAAAACATGTTGCAGATGGTAGTGTGGAGAAGTACAAGGCTCGGTTTGTGGCGCAAGGGTTTTCACAGATAGAGGTAGTTGATTATGATGAGACCTTTGCACCGGTTGCTCGTTATACTTCTATCAGGGCATTGATTTCCATTGCTGTGGAAATTGGTTGGAAGATCCATCAAATGGATGTGAAGACCGCGTTTCTCAATGGAATCATACAGGAGGAGGTTTATGTGGAGCAGCCACAGGGATTTGAGATTCATGGGAGAGAGTCTCATGTGTGCAAGCTGAAGAAAGCCTTGTATGGGTTGAAGCAAGCTCCTAGAGCTTGGTATTCCAAGATAGACTCTTACTGCGAATGGGTTTTCAGAAGAGTGACGTTGATTCGAATCTCTATTTCATCATGGTTGGAGATGATCCACTCAGTCTTATGTTGTATGTGGATGACTTGTTTATCACAGGGGGAGAGAGACCTATTGCAGTTTGCAAAAGAGATCTTGCTTCAGAGTATGAGATGACGGACATTGGCTTGATGCACTATTTTCTGGGATTAGAGGTTTGGCAGGAGCCTGGTCATATTTTCCTAGGACAAGGAAAGTATTCAATTGATATTCTGAGGAGATTTTGGATGGAAGATTGCAGGTCGATGTCTACACCTATGGTCACTAACTGGAAGAAGCTTCATGCTTCTGAGGGAGAGTTGGTGGATCCTACGTTATATCGTCAGCTCATTGGTTTTTTTATGTATTTGGTCAAATCTAGGCCAGATTTGTGTTTTGCAATGAACACTCTCAGTCAGTTCATGGTGGAGCCTAGGAGGGTGCACTGGGTAGCCGCAAAACATGTATTGAGATACCTTGCAAGGACAGTGGACTTTGGTCTGGATTACAGGAGATCGGATGGAATTAAATTGATTGGCTTCACAGATTCAAATTGGGCAGGTAGTGTGGCAAACCAAAAGAGCACTTCCGGATGTTGTTTCAGTTTGGGCTCGGCAGCAGTGTCGTGGTTCAGTCGGAAGCAAAAGTCTGTTGCTTTGAGTTCTGCAGAGGCTAAGTATATGGCAGCCAGTCAGGCCAGTTGCGAGGCACTGTGGCTTTGCAAGTTGTTGGTGGATTTATTTGATCAAGAGCTGAAGCCTACGCTGATTTACTGCAGTGTTGCCAACATCGCCGATAAATCGGCCGAAATCCGAAAAATCGCGATATTTTTCATGCCCCGATTTTTCTTCAAAAAATCGCCGGAAAAAAGCGGTCCGATTTTTTCTGATATTTTGCCGAGTTTTTGCCGATTTCTCGGCCCGAGAAATCGCGAGTCGACCGAAAAAATCGGCCGGCCGCGGACAGGGGCGAAAAAGTGGGTTTTAA